>JBBHKE010000642.1:0-82500 GCA_037447655.1 Zygnema cylindricum | reverse complement strand
TGTGAGAAAAAAGGAGGCAGAAAACTTACAGACATCAAACAGTTCCGTATTATTCCAGTATTTGTAAAGCATATGGGCCACTAAAAGACCTCAGCATTGTACTGAAAAAAAAAAGGTCGACCGAATATAACATTTAAAGAAAGGGAAAAAGGTAAAAATACTCACCCAACACTCCTCCCCCATTGCTCCCTATCTGATATCCATCGGGTCCAGTAATAAGACCTCCTCCACTCCCTAACTCGCAGGGAAGTTTGGAATCCCCAAAAGATTTTCCCCCTTTTGCTAAGGTCCCATTAAAGATGCCTTCTCCTCCTCCTCCTCCATGGCCTCCTCCTCCGGAAGCTCCATGAGGAACAAGAGAAGATTCTCCCTTCCCGGTTCCCATTCCCGCCTCACAACCTAACCGGAAACCACCAACAAATTTTCACACAAATTTACCGTAAACACAAACATAAACAGCAATATTATATTTACATCCTTGTCAACTCATCCCTCTCCTCCTGTTCCTTACTCGTAAAATGCATTCGATCTAGTAGTGCTTCACAAAAAACACTTCTAAAAATAAAACCGCAGAAAAGGTCGAAAGCAGACAAGAAGAAAGCAAATAGGACAAAACAAGACAAGAACAGGCAAAAAATGAGACGAGACAAGACAAAGACAATAGACACAGGACAAGATCCTTACAGACAAGACCATTAAATCCTTATATACAAAATCATTATAGACTAAATCTTTGCAAACAAGGACATCAAAGACAAGATCAAGAAAGAAAAGATCGGGAAAGACAAGATCCTCAAAGGAAACATCATTTAAAACAAGACAAGCACAAGCAATCAGGCTGTTGCCGCATGGCAGAACCGCCGGGTCGTCGTCTCACCGAGTCCGGACGCTGCCAGCTTGCCACCTTGCGCCACCGAGAGAGTTCCCCTCACATTGACGTGGACAATGCTTCCCGCCACTTCTCCCGCGATGTTCACCTCCTCAGCGCGGCAAATCTGCACAGGTGGCCTTCAGCCAAGCCACCACATGGCATCAATTCAAGGCTTAAGTCGGGAGTTTAAGACCTGACACTTTTAAGGGTAAAACTCCATTGAAACAACGAGCAATCGGTTTCTGCGTCGTATGTAATAATAGCAATGCAGAAGAAAAAATTACTGGTCGAAATTTTTGTTTGAGAAGAAACGCGCTCATTCATAAAATTAGTTTTTCTGCAAACGGAGGGCTGATTATTTCAATAGAGTTTTACCATAAGACTTACGACTTCGGGCTTAAGACAGAAAACTTTAAAAGTGTTCAATTGAATGCAAATTAGTGAAACATTGAATTCGAGGCTTAGACTTGACAAAAATGAAGCCCTGGAAGTTTTCACTTGAATGTAAAATGAATGAACGTCCGAGGCGTGAGAGTAACAATGGGAAAAAACCTAACTTGAAACTAAAAACCCGGGAAGTCTTTTAGGTTTGAAAGTGAAAACTTGAAATATCTCTGATGCTGAGGGTGGGACTCCATAGGTTCTGAAGGTTCTAACTATTCTCTCTGCGGGACCAATGGAACTAATGGAAAAAAAAATATTTGACATTCGTCGATTTCATAAGTCCAGTAAAGCCAATTTCTATAAAAAGGTTTAATGGAGCATCAGCTCAAAAAAGCAAAAAACAGAAGGTTTTTTTAATAGAAGGTCACTGGAATTCCAGCTGAAAATGTTTTAGATTTGAAATTTATTTGAAACACAGTAAGTTTTTGAAGCTTATTTCAAAACAAGTTTTGAAAGAACTGAAAATGAACGTCGTTTCACAAAATCAGGGAGCTAGAGGCTCCTGGAAATAAAATAGAAAAAGGACAAGAAAACTAAAAGACACGAAGGACTCTTACGTTCTCCCGTAAAGCTTCGTTACAAAAAATCAAAAAATTCATAGGAATAAAAATGTCCACTTCCGATTCTTATTCAAGCCTTAAAAAAACGAGATTTACTTTCAATTTTGCGAGTAGTTTGAATTTGCAAATAGTTTGAAATTTGTAAATACCCACATGCAATGAATAAGGAGAATTGTCATTGCAATCTTCAGAAGTCGGAATAATCGCCGGTGGACATTTTTCTTTATCGCAGTAAAGTTGGAATTTCCTGACAGAAAAAAGAAAAAAAACAAAAAAAGACGAAAAGGAAATCTATATCAGAAAAGCCATGAAACCACAAACCTAGTGGTGACCTTCCTTGTTGGACTGGATTGACCCATCCCGTTCCCGCCTTTAAGTCTGTGATTTTTCAGTTTTTTTAGGTTTTCTAGGCCTTAAAAGTGAGAAAGTGAAAAGTGAGAAACCAAAGCAATTTACTTTGATGTCAAAAACAATACAAAATGACTCGAGAAGGCTCAATATGAATTTCTGATTCAATAAAGCAATAAAACGTTCGGTTCACAGATTCATCTACGACACATTAAGTTCATTACAGTTATGACTGGTTCTACTTTACGTTTAGGAAAAATGGGCAAGTTTACTAAGGTTTTCTTTCATTAGTTTTAAAAGGTAACAATGGAGTCCTTGAAGAAAAATGGTTAAGGAAAACGCACTAGTAAACATTTCTTGAACCGATAATTTGAGATTGGGTAGAAAAGAGTAAACAATAAAAATGTTGTGGAATAGTGACATACATTTGCTGAGAATACGGGACTCTGAGGGGCGCAAACATGCTTCCACCCTTCTCTACCTGGAAAATGGGACAAGCGAAAGAAAACAGAGGAGAGAAGGGGACAGAGTAAGAGGGAGACGAAAGAGAGAGAGATGTGCAGAAGGTAAAAGATTCACAAAACAGCTGATTATCTGAACCATCCCTTGTTTCTTTTCATTCTTTTTATTCCATAATGTCATAAGGAGCGGATTTTTGGCATCGACACAATATTTGGTATGGAGGACTTTCAAGACGAATCCTAAAATGAGTGGCCAGAAAACCTCCACGTAGGCCTGTATTTACTTACACCAAATAGACCATACAATTCTCCATCTACACTGTCAGTCCACACTAATCACAGTGGACAGTGTGCCTCATTAGAAGCAAGTTCAGTATACTCATGTTCTCTTACCACAGATAAACAATGAAACAAGAAAACTAAACCAAATCAAAACCGAATCCAAAACCAAATCCGAGTCCTGTTCCAAAACCTTTCTAACCCGAACCGAACCTGACCCTGACCCTGATCTTGACCCTGAACCTGCACATAAACTTGAACCCAAGCCCTAGCCATAGCCATAGCCATAGCCATAGCCATAGCCCTAACCCTAACCCGCCCCAGCCCAGGCCCTGGTCTCGTGTTAACTCTGAGCAAGTTCTTCAGCAAACCAAACAAAACCAAACCAAACCAAACCAAACCAAACCAAAACCGATTCAGAAATCAAATCCGAATTCAAACCCCAAACATACCCGAATCCTAATCCGAACCCTAACCCGAACCCAAACCCAAACCTTAATCTGAACCCGAACCCGGACATGAACCAAGACCTAAACCCGAACATGAACCCGAACATGAATCCGAATCCGGACCCGACCCTGAACCCTGCCCCGCATCTCACGTTGACTCTGAGCACGTTCTGCAGCATCAGTTTGTCGGCGCCCAGCAGACTGCCTGGGCCCACAGTCAGCGTGTTCTGATTGGTCAGCTTCAGCAGCCCTGTGTGCGTCATGTTCGACCCCTCCTGCGCACAATCACACCTGTTTTTTAGCTTTGTTTAGGTGGTATACAGGTGTTAGAGGATTTTTTTCCAGGGTTTTTATTGAGTTTCGGTCTTTCTATGTTGTTTTTCTTATTTTTTTTTAGGGTTTTTTTAGAAAAACGGTTTCAACTTACTTGAACACTTCAAAAGGTCTACTTAGCAGGTTGTTGAAAAATAGCAGTAGATGGGATTTGAGAGAGGGAGAAAGAAGAATATATTCTATGTATGTATGTATGTAGGTATGTAGGTATGTAGGTATGTATGTATGTAGGTATGTAGGTATGTAGGTGTGTACGTGTGTACGTGTGTATGTATGTATGTATGTTATGGACGGATAGATGTCTAGTTCCACATTAAGACATCAAGAGTTCCAGAAAAAAAAATGATTTAGGCCTATAGTCCCAAAAATGGGTCTGTTGTTCCAGATACAGACGACTCTCTCCGTACGTAAAAGCAAAAAATTGACAGGCTTCAGAAAATTAAAACAAACACCATTTTATCTTTGACTGGCAACTTATCACTTTAGAGTCCACCATCATTAGTATGGATTATACTGACACCAAGTGCAGATCTCTCTTTTGAGTTACACACATAATTAAGTGTGGACCACACCATCGGGAAAAAGAGAATGAAGCTGGGGCAATGAGAATCCATCACAGGCCATTTTTAACATATGTGAACTAGGAAGAATATTATGAATTTCTAGCCTAGGATGTGAGGTGTCCTTGGAAACTAATTCATGGCAAACAATGTGTTGCAAAACTTGCATTTCCAATTAGCATGAAGCTCATAAGTTTAAATGTTTCCATTAAAATTTAAAATCTGAAAATCTCGCACACGAACTACTGGAGTGATATAACAGAGGAAAAGAAAATATAATAAACTTCACATACTAGTTGTTTTAAAAATATAAGATGTGAGTAATTTTGACCATTAATATCCACCTCTGTGTATGCAATTATAATCTCTCAAGAACTGATGTTTTTGGAGCAGCAACTGAGCAATTGAATCAATTTTAAAAAAGGTCTGACATTGTTGCAAAAACGGTGTAAACACGGTATAAAAACTGTGTCAAAATTGAAATGGTCTAAAGATGGTGTAAAAACTGCAATGGTGTAAAAAAAGTCCTCACAGTGAGTTCCAGATGGTTGGAGTTAATTTCTCCTCCTCCCTGTTGCAGTCCCTCCTCTGGTTTCCAATGGTAGATATTGATACTGGAGCGAACCAATCTTACACATGGGACCAGCATTTGCAGACGGCCATAGACCTGACCAAAAACGCATTCAAAATAACACATTACACATGTGCCCTAAATTGGAGAAGTTCACAAGTTCAACAGTGCAAAAATATAGTCATTGTTTGGTTCAGTCTTCTCTGCACATTTTTTTAATGCACGACATCATGAATTCTCTGTCTATATCAGTTTACCTGCTTTTTGATTCTGAATTTGACAATTTTCTGTTTATTTTCTGCCTTTATGCTGTGTATATCTTGCCATTTTTCTTTCTAAATTCAAAAAAGAAATGATTTTCATAGCATAAAAGTACATACCAAAATACTAACCCTGTTATAATCTGTTCGTCTATCAAAAAGCTACACCAATCATCACCATTAATTATTAATGAAAATACAGAACTGGATTCAATAAAAGTGATTAAAGTGTGGATGCTGTCCACATGTATAACTAGTGCTATTAATATTATAAGGAGAACCAGACAGCTCTTAACACATCATGAAACCTCTTGAAAAAGCCTTTCTTCAGCAAGTTCTTATATTCCATTTCAACAAAATAGAAAAAGGAAAGAGTTGAAACGCACGATGATGCTTGAATCTTCCAGTTCCAGCCAGCCATCATTTGTATTCGTTTCGAGAACGATATCTCCCAATCCAAGGCTGTGTGTTCCATAAACAAATACTGCTCCCTCGCGTAAATAGTGTGCCACGTGGACCTTCCCCGTATTCGCCCCAAAACTGTCATTCTCTTGTGGCCCCTTTATTTCTGTTTAGGTCTTGTTTCTGAATAAGATTTTTATTAGTGATCCTATTCCAGAAACTGAGACACACTCCTTATACATGGATTGCAACATTGTTCACCGTTATCGGAGTGATTCACAATTTAGATGCCTCTCTTATTTGCAGCAATTTTTTCGGCTTGTGCACAAAACACACATCTTTTATTAAGGATTCAAATAATTGTGGTCAAGGATAAATTTGTGTGGTCTATATTTGTAAGAGATGTACTTGTGTACTGGCGTTGACAAGTAAGGATTTCAAACAACCAAATCAATTGTGGAAAAAGCACTTGTTTCCCATACATTTCTGTACCACTCTGATTAGTTGATCTTTCGTCTCGATTTAAAAAATATCACTGTTATTTCTACAACACAACTATGGACTAAGTTAAGCCTTCACAGGGTATTGATATAGATCTTGCCTATTCATTAAAAGACCAAATTCACATTTAGTGCTGAACTATCAAGTTCTATTAGGTTAAAAATGATCAACAAATAAAATACTGCAAACCAAAAGGGCGGTCCATTCCACGACTGATAAACAGGTAACATCTTTAACTACATTTCTCTCTACGATCCTCGCTACTATCATTTCCAACTTTAAACTGAACTGAACTGGACTGAACTTAACACACCTTAAGTCGGAGATTCTGAATAGGGGAAACACCCCTGGACCGTCCTTCCATAATAAAGTAATTCCAAACAGGAGTGTACGGAGTTTCAAAAATTTGTGTCGCAGTTACACTGGACTGATTTCCGTTGTTTATCCTCAGAGCTCTTCCATGTCCGTTATAAACAGTTCCGGCGGCGCCGGCATTTTGTGGACACCCAAGGCTTGCACCTCCTGAACAAGACAAAACTTCAAATAAAAATTTAAAGACAGGTACGCTGTAAGCATGAACTTGCAAGAATTTTCAGTGGTTATTAAGAATAAACGAATATTAAACAATGCATTTTTTGCAGAACCAAGGCTTGGACCACCTGAAGTGCATCAAAAATAAAAAAGTGAAAAGGAAAGAGTAAAAAGCTAGGGTTTTGGAAATAACAGTGAATGCGTTCCATGATGTATAATGCAGTATTGTCATGAAGTAAGGATGAATACCTTCCACTTTGTAACTAAAAAATTATAAACGTTTTTTTGGAAAAAACATTGATACCTTAAAGCGAAGACGAACACTCCTATACGATGAAAAAGAAAATTAAATTCTCTTAGCCTTATCATTATATGTTCAAACTACCTACTTGTGGAAGAAGCAGAGTGACATGAAGCCCTAATTTGTTGTTTCATGTTCTCCACCCTAATAAATTTCTCCAATTATCACCTTGACTACAGTCTCAAGTAAAATCATGTTTTTTTTTTTTAATTTTAGGGTTGACAGTATGAAGTGGAACCTCTTGATAGAAATACACCATATCTACTCACTTCTCACTTGTATCGCCTAAGGTCTCATGTTCTCCAACATGCAAACAAAAAAAAAAAAAACACTCTACTAACTGTATACAGCAGCACCAATTGGTAAATGTTACTAGAGTAAAAATGGTATCTTCAACTTGGTCCACAATCCACTCCTTAATATATTGAAACCAAAAAATCGACAAAGCTCACCCATTTATTTCGATTATATTATGAATGTGCCCCACATTAGTACAAACGCCCATCACTACTAAGAGTTAGTGAATTATTAGCGTTAACAATTCATTAGAAATTAACTACATGAAATTACATTCTGCACGTGGCTTATTTTCAGCCACTTAAATGATTTTATTAACACTAATTTATGATTCCGGGTCAAAAAAACACTCCCTGGAATTAGAGTGATTAACTCTAATAGCGATGGACAGTATCTTCTGTAAGTCCCACAGAATGTTGCTTTTAAGTTTTTTGTTTTTGAAGTCATATTAAAAGTTCAAGTTTTTGAGAAGAACGTCCCACAATATAATCAGGAGAATCATCATAATAGAAGGGATTACAATCATACTTGTCAGATAGTCCTTTGACAAAAGAAACACACAAATTATTTTAAACGTGTAAACTGTTCATCGTGAAGTTCCGTCAATTTTATATAGAAAAAAACCTGGAAAATCTTAAGTTTAAAGATCAATTTAACATACTTTAATAAGGTCCACAATAACTACCATGTGAGTGCAACAAGTGTATATTACTAATAAAAAATATACATACATAGAGAAATAAGTGTGGGAGTGTGTGTATCATATATATGATGTTACACATACATATATAGCTTATTACTAAAAAAAAGACATGGGGGGAGAGAGAGAGAGAGAGAGAGAGAGAAAGAGACAGAGAGATATGTGTATGTGTATATATACATACATATATGACGTTACGTATGTCTGTATGTATGTACAGATATAATGCATACACAATATACATACATATATATACACATAATGTATATAATATGTATATATATACATATATACACATATAGTTATACATATATACATATGCATATATGTAAATGTGTGTTATATGTATATGTGTGTGTGTATGTATCACAGGCTGACCAACATACCGATGGCACGAGTTGGAATCGGGCCATCGGAGATTTCATAGTTGACTGCAATCCTTCCTCCTCCTCCCCCCCCATGGCCAGCCCCCCCCACGGACGAAATAAGCCCTGTGGAGCTGTTGACCGTTTGTCTGTTTCAAAAACGGCGATAAGGAACAACGTTAACAAAAAAATAGAAATGGAAAAAAGTGCCAAATTTTCAAACATCTAACAGGGTGGAGGAAAAAAAAAGGGCAGAGAACTGAAAGAAGTGGATGAAAACCAAAAAAAAAAGATACTTAATTTAAATCACTTAATAATAAAAAAATAATCACTTAAAAATGTTTTAGAACACAAAAAATGTTTGCCTAAAAAAACGGCAAGCACATTCAAAGACATTAAAAACAAAACAACAACAAACAAAATAAAAAAAAGGCAAACAGAAATTCAAAAACAAAACAAGCAAAACCGTCAAAAGCCTCCCCAAAAAAATGTTAAATCTCACACACTGTGGGAGCTGATTTCACTGTAAAGAGGAATTCGAGTAGAGAGGGAGAGAGAGAGGGAGAGAGAGGGGGGGGAGAGAGAGGGGAGAGGGAGAGACAGAGATAGAGGGACTTTACTCCTCCATTCCCCATCTCCCAGCCATGGCGTCGCCCATAGTGGTATATTTCCAACAGCTGACGGAGCATATTGCATGGAAACAGTTGTGAGCCATCAGTTTGTCAGTTAACAGTCAACGAAAGGAGAGAAAGGGAGAGGGAGAGATATGGACATGACCTTCCCTTAGCTGACATTGTTCGCCCAAGGCGGAGGGTGAGGGAGAGGAGAGGGAGAGGAGAGGGACGGGGAGAGAAAGAGGGAGAGGGAGAGAGGGAGGGGGAGAGGCAGAGGAAGAGAGAAAAGGGAGAGGGAGCGAGAGAGAGGGAAAGAGCGTGGGAGAGAGAGAGAGATTTACAAGTATCAGTTTCAGCCTCAGTTTCCGTTCCACTTACAGTATCTGAGACATTTGTGGTTTTCAGTTTTCAGTTTCAAATGCAATTCCGGTTACAGCTTCAGTTATAGTTTCATTTTCAGTTATTTACCATTATTTTTCTATAAGAGGGAAACTATCCTATCCTGTAAATCGTTTCCGAGGAAAAAGGTATTTATTTTTTAACCTTTTCTTTAACCATCTCTCCACAAAAGTTTGTTTCTGGAACATTTTTGAGTTTCTTCTTCATTATTTTTTAAGGTCTCGCCTCAAACAGGTCAAATGTGGACATTTTGTCGATAGGTTTTGAAAACATTTTAGTCTCCTCAAATTGCAAATCCGTTTCAAATTCTTACAGTTTCTTATTGATTCTTAGTGTTGAAACTCTTGTTTACCTCTCAGTCTGTTCCTCAACAATAACTGGATCGTTCGCCGAGAAACGCTATTAGTGTTAACAATAATAATTTGACCGCTTTTATTTCTGCCCTATGAAAACAAAATAGAGTTATTACACTAACTTTACACTAGTTTTTTTCTTTTTTAACGTGTGGTTCACCATCATCCACGTCACTTGGACTGGAAATAAAAAATAATAATCAACCCTAGAAACTAAACCAGTCCTCAAACTAATAATAAACTTCTTAACGCTATTAGTAGCGATTCACAGTACTGTCATACGGTTTTTCCTTTTACGGCATTTTTGGCTTAGAGTTTTTGTTCAAACAAAACTTTCCAACCATTCTGGGAAATTTTCTGATTTTTGAACCGAAAAAAATTCACTTAAGTAAGCAAAAAAAAATAATAACAACAACAAAAAGGGATTGAATAAATGGATGGTTTGAAATAAAAGATTTCAAAATGTACAACTAGAGAGGTACTCCGATGTATCTGTCCATCGAAAAAAGACATAGGAGGGGAAGGAGGGAAGAGAGGGAGCGAGGGGGAGGGGGTGAGGGAGGGAGGGAGGGAGGGTGGGAGGGAGGGGGGAGGGAAGGGGGAGGGGAAGAGAGAGGGAGAGAGAGGGAGAGAGAGGGAGAGAGGGAGAGACAGCGAGAGGGAGGGAGAGAGGGAAAAAGAGGGAGAGGATGAGAGAGAGGGGGAGAGATGAGAAGAGACAGATAGAGAGAGAGAGAGAGATTTCCACTCACATCTCATATGCGTTCACCACCACGCTCCCACCGCTTCCTCCTCCTCCCCTCCCACTCTCCTCCCCCTCCTCTCCCACCTCTCCTACTCCCCCATCCGCCCCTATAAACCCCTCCAACCCTAAAACCCCCGTCGCTGTCACATTTACCAATCCCCCTCCTAACCCTCCTCTCCCTCCTCTCTCTCCCTCCCCTACCCCCCCCGGACTCCCAAACTTCCAGGGCTCCCCCAGACTACTCCATCCGTACGAATCTCCTCCCCACACCTCCGTCGGGTCCTTCCCTCCCCCACTAACCGACAAACAAGAGGCCCCTCTCCCTCCATACCCCCCTCCCGCCCCATCAAAGCCGGTGGGAGTCCCACTGGTCTGGGAGGGTTGGGAGGAGGAGAGGGAGGAGGCGGAGACGGAGGAGGAGGGGGAGAGGGAGATGTGGGAGGCGGTGATGGAGAGGACGGCAGCGAGGAGGGAAGAGTTGGGGAGGAGAGAGAGAGAACCGAGGAGGGAGATGGTGAGTTCGCAGTTAGGGAAGGGGCAGGAGAGGGAGGCCGAGGGGGAGAGAGAGAGAGAGCCGGAGCCGGAGATGAGGGAGGAGGGAGGGGGGAGAGAGAGGGAGTGGGAGAGGTGGCAGGTGGTGGAGAGAGAGCCAGTGCCGGAGAGGTCGGAGCAGGAGAGGGAGGGACGGGGGGGGGAGAGGGAGAGGGAGGGAGGTGGGGAGGAGGTAGAGAGGGAGAGGGAAGGGAGGGAAAGGAGAGGGAGAAAGAAGAGGAGGGGGAGAAAGGACAGAAGAGAGAGGAAAGGGGAGGAGAAGGGGGAGAGAGACATGGGAGAAGAAGAGGGAGAGAGAAGCAGGGGGCATGAGGAGACAAGAAAGGGGGTAGAGCGAGACGGGGGAGAGAGTGAGAGACTGGAGGGGAGAGGGGAGAGGGCGGGAGAAGAGAGAGAGACGCTTTATTGTGTGAGGGGAAAGAGAGAGGGGTACAGAAGGGAGAGAAGATGAAAGATAGACACTTCAAGTGTGGAGGAAATGCAAGAGGGAAAGAAACAAAGGGAAACGAAAAATGGGGGGAGAGATAGAGTAAAGGGGAGGCGAATGTTAAGGGACAGAGAAGGAAGAGAGGGAGAGAGGTTGGAGACGAGATGAACAAGAAGGGAGGAAGAGGGATGTCTGTCAGGTAAGTGAGGAGAGAGGGAAGTAAAGTGCCACGTGGCTGGGAGTAATTCGGTTGTAGTTGGACAGGGAATCACAAGGGCTCCTTTGCACCAAATGGCAGCCGGAAGCAAACCAGCGGTGGTCGCCACGTGGGTACAGTGGACACGTCGAAACGTCTAACTGGCAGCCCAACTGAGGCGAAAGAACAGGGCCACAGTGGCACATCCTCATTGGATAAGACTCTGTCGCCATAATTTACGGCAGAAATCTGAACCGTGTAAAGTGTCCCGATGCGACGATTGAGGCGTGCCCTGCTTGGCAGTCCGAATGGGGATGCCACCTTGGAAATTGCCATATGGGGTTCACAATACCGCACTGTTGCAAAAGTAAACTAAGGCACAGCCGTACAGTAATGGAAGATACAGTGGTAAAGCACATGTGACCTTCGCTTCTGTTACTTCACTTTTACTCTAGGTCAGTACACCGCGAGTCGCTATTAGCGTAATGAAATAGTCAAATATAGCGTAATGAAACAATTAACGTTATTTACGCTAATTGGGAATTTCAATTTTTTCAAAAAAAAAAATAGGGAATTGATCGTGACGGTGACTGTTTTGGTTGCGCACAGTCACTTACGTCATTTTGTCAAAAGACGTACGTTTGAAGTACACATTGGTACAAATAAAGTACCGTTGAGTATAAATTTGACGGTCAATCGGTTGGACATCTTTGACTTTCATAATATTGTTTCAACCACTGAAAATTTTGCCGCGCTTGCGAACGTCGACCGTCATAATAAAATTAGCAATTCACACGGCAGGCGAGCGTTTACGGTAACAAAACTGCGGCGACCACATGTGAATAAAATGGATGCAGACAGTAACTTTTTGTCGTTATGTGAGCTCCACGGTGAGAGCACTTAGGGTGTGTCTCCATGTACTTGTAACTTAGAGGAATTACTTTGTTTTTTAGCGCAGATCCGGCGGACCCGGATTTCAAGTGTCTCTATGTGTAAAACCGAAATTGTTACTTAAGGGTGTGACAATTGTATACGCTGACAATGCCCATGACGGCTGTCACCGTCTACAATCTGTGATGACACACGTTATTTTCCGTAACTGCTTGTGACGTCGCGTGACTTTTCATGACATTGTACACCTACCGCCCTCCATGACATGCGTCTTAGAAAGTTCCAAGCTGCCTGAAAATGGACACACGGGATCGTCTGTCCCGTGAAAGATCGACACTTCCTTTCCGTTGGATCGCAAGATCGCCAGACTCGGATCGACGGTTCGCAGCCCACCGCAGACTCCGTTGTGAAACGTGCGCCACGCGGCGATGTGCGTGTGGCGCGCAAAGTCGCGGATTAGGGACAGCCAGACTCTGCGGACGTCAGAGAACACTGATTTGTGAGAATCCGCGAATCAAGGAAAACGTAACTAATGCAACTATATAAACATAAGACCCACAATAATCAGCAAGAGGTTGTGAATTTAATGAAGACACCAGATTCTGCAAACATAGCTTCAAATTATAGAATGTTTTACAACCATTAGCGTGGTCCTGAGAATTACTTGGCAGCCTTACAATTGAAAAAGACAATAATCCTATCTTATTCCCTAAAATGACATCCATTCGACATCATTTTTTTTGACTAAAGAATAGAATGGGGACAGACAAGGAAATCGATAAGACTTTTAGAAACTTCCAGAACATCCAATTTTAGCATTCGTACCACAAAAACGCACATAGCAACCAATATGAACATTTATTATTAGGAAAAAACACAGTTAAAACAGGGTGACGTGACTTATGTTCAGGCAAGGCGCATTTTACAGAATTAGTGAGGATTTGCAAAACTTAACCACCATCCATTCAAATTACTCTCCTGAGTAAGTTGACTCCTTCCACAGACAAGAAGAATTAATCAAATATAGAAATGTGTTAAGTCCAAACCCATGAAGGTTGAATACACAAAAAACAAAGAAAAGGAAAAAAAAAAAAAAAAGTAGGCAAAGCCAGAATGCTTTGTCGTTTTGTGCTGTAAATTAGTATGATACATAGCCGTATTGAATCCGATAGAGCATTGAATACTTAATACTCTACACCGGTTTATAATTGTTCCAGCGAAAATACCTTCCACAAGAAACAGAACCAGGACCAGGTGAAATCTTTGTCAAAAACGATTAAAGTTTAAAAAAGACGAAAAAACCGTGTAAACATGAGGCATAAAACAGTACCTCTGGCATCCAAGCAGCGACACAATTCTTGCGGCGAGAGGCTCCCAGATTCTGTGTCCGCCACACACAATCCAGCAGACCACTCTCCCCACATGCTCATACCAGGCCATGGTGGCCATTCCGAGCTGCAAGGGGGGCCAGATGGTTCTCACGGCCGCATGCTTGAAGTAGGCTTCACTAGGATCCATGCCAGCTGGCGTTCGCACATAGGGCTGCCGAAGCATCGGCAGACGACATGCGAGGAATAGTGGACTGGTTAGGAAAGGTGGAGGAATGGTGGAGGACTGATGTACAAATGGTGTAGAAATAGTTTAGAAATGGTGTAAAAAACGGAGTAGACGTACATAGGATTGGAATGCAATATTACACTCTTCACAATAATCAGTGTACTAATATGAGGGGCCCTCCTTTGAGGCATACACATGATTTAAAATGGCTACTTTTACGTTAGTTACTGCAGTAGCTACTGTGAACGGTATGCATGGACAAAAACTGTAGCTCTTCATATCTATGGAGTGGCATCAGCCACTCTAATTTTTCCATCCATATCATGAGTCCGTCCACTACTTACAGTAAACATTTGGAAGAACTGTGTGTAAGAATTGCTGTACAAATGGCATATACATAGAACCGGCAAACTCTTCTCGGGAGGAAAGCTATTCTAAAATGATGATGACATAATCAACGAAGCAACAGACAAAACTGAGTAAATTAACCTGAAATGTATACAAGGGTTTGTACAACGTGAGTGGAAAAGAAAGCACAGGGAGAGAGGAGATAGAGAGCGTGAGTAGATTTACCGGAGAGATGAGAGTGATACTGCGAATACGATCCACGTGTCGCGCGGCTATTGCTAAAGCCACAATACATCCCAAGGAATGAGCGACAATGTGAAATTGACCGACATTGAAGCGTTCCAAAACCGAATGTTCTATCCAGCTGCATGACAAAGACATACAACATTATTCAAAGAAGAGCTATAATTGTATATGTTACGTGGCCTTTATTCTTTATTTATTTCTGCATTTTCCAGACAGTGGGCAACGCAAGAGGGGAAATGTTTGTCTTCTGAATATTTGCCCTACAAACGGCCTCCGTCCAATTCAATCGCAGTTCGAATTTTAGAGACAATCATTAATTCAATTCCATCCTGATTCTATACTGTTATGTCCATTATTATATGAAGTCGGTCATGTTTTTCTGCCAGTATTCTACTAAATCAACTATCAATGTCAAATTAGACTCAAGGTCGTACCAAAGTCAGGTTTTAAGATTACCAACCTTTACCAGAATGAGTGAATACTACATCAGCAACCCCATTTTGAATCACATTTAACTTCTTGTTTAGAAGTAACACATTGTTGTAACCAGTGAAGAAACAAACTCGCAAAAGTTCAATTGAGCGTCTACAAAGCCAATATATATTTGAATCGAGCAAAGAAAAAAAAATGTAGTACCTAAATCAAGATAAAAGGTTTGTAAAGAATTGACAAAGACTTTAGACGAGATTTAGATGAAGTTAAGTCTAAATGAAGTTGCCAAAGATTCTTCACATTATTAATGAAGATAGCAAAAAGTTCTGCAAAAAAAACTCGCCTGACTTGTTCTTCCATAGTATAACTGCTATTTCGTGGTTTCGGGCTTTGTCCAAAACCCAACAGATCGACGGAGTAAAGCCGATGGCTGCTTTGCAATTCGTAAGAAAAATGGGGCAAAACAGTCTCTACCCAAAAGGATGAGGAGCAAAGGAAACCATGAATTAATAAAACATTTTTGTCATCGGGAGTTGGATCAGATAGAGGTCCCATTTGTGGTTCTTGAATTGACAAACTCGAAGAATTTGTCGCTAAAAAACAGGGATCTGAATCAAAAGTCATTTCAGGAACCGAAGGAATCCGTTTGTTCAAACTTAAATCAAATTCTCCTAAACTTGATGTACTACTAACTGTGCTCCGAGAAAAACAAATTTCAGAAGTGGAATCTGATACACTATCCGACATTTCTAAGATTTCTTTTTCAACTTTAGGATCCCCCTCGGAAGAAGGCAAAAAGGCTTTATCCAAATTATCCCATGATTGTGCGGCCCGTCCTGCGGCATAGAACTGCTGAATTCCGTTTAAAGAACCAAAAGCGGTTTCTCTAAGAAAAGATCCTATACCCCATTTGTATCTCCGCCTCTCACATTTTGCTTCCTCCTCGATGTCTCCTTCTACAACTGATTTTTCTGTTACACCTCGATACATTAACGGAGATCCCCCGTTAAACCCCATTTGTGCACATTTTCGTGTCGATAAAATTGTGTCCGAAGATGGCCCAACTCCCTCATCTGATTCCCCAATTTCCCAAATGCAGTTCACATTGTTTACTTCTAAATTATCACCGCAACGTTGTGGTTCGCCGGCCGATATCGCAACGCCACCTGGCACTACCCCATTGGTCACAGCTGCTGATTGAAAAGGACCATCGCCTGCCACGTCGCAGCTTCTGTAATCGCCACATGGCGATGCTCTACCATCTTTTTCTCTCCCTGCCACATGTACATACAAATAGTTTCCAGAACTCTCCCAGGCGCGACAGGTGGCACATTGACAGTCCGTCCACCTCACTGAAGACAGCAGGGAAGTGCCACGCGGCAAAAAAACTGAACTGGCAACTGACACTTGTCCATCCGAACAAGAATGGTTATCTCCCCCTTCTGCTCGAAAACCTGACACTGCATTGTTGTTCTTCTCTCTCTCTTTTCGGCCTTTCCTGCCGATACTGTTTTCCCTGCAACCAAGGAAAATCCTACACCATAATTTTATGCCTCCCATTACGTTACGTCCTGTGAGACTGACAGCTGGATAGCTCCATTGAGAGAGAGGGAGAGACTTAAGCCCATTTCCTGCATTCAGATCAGCGTTTTGTACGGAAATAGCGACATTTGAAGTTTTCTGGTCGGGCTGTACGGAATGAGGGTTTTGAGAAATAGGTTGTGGAGAATGACAATGGCATCCGTGCCAACGCTGGAGGAAAAAAGAGTCAAAAAAAGCGAAAATAGGACAAAGAAAAAGATCGGTGATGTCAAGAGCCAGAAAAACAAAAAAACTTAATGTTGTCAGAAACATTTGTCGGACACCGTCGAGAAATTTGTCGGCCATGGTGTCGAATGTCCGGCAAAGGAAGAGCGATGTAAGGAACGAGGGTAGAGGAGTTTTGTTAGGAAAAGATCCAAGAAGATAAGGAGGGAGGAAAGAGAGAGAGGAGAGAGGAAAGAGGGAGAGGAAGGTAAATTGAGAGAAGAGGGGGAAGAAATTGAGAGAAAGGAAAGAGGTATTGAAAATGCGAGTAAAAAGGAGCTCCAGAAATGGTGGAAACTGTGAAGTAGTGCTATTGGTTAATTTCAGTTAGTTCAGGGAACTGGGAGTGAGAAATTTCCAGGAACGGTGTCAGAGAGCGGAAGGAACACGCACAAGGAAACAGCCAACGGACATGAGAACGTCATATAACACCTGGCCCGAATCTAAATAGCGGTACGGCTGGATAGGTTGTACGTACGGGAGCTTTCTTGCTACAGAAATCAGTTTTTAAATAATACGACAGAATAAACCCTTAGTCGCATGAGCACGTACCCTCAGTTAGTTTGTGCACGAAGAGCAATCCTAAATTTAGTGCTTGGACTGAGATCTTGTAGGTCGGTGCAAGTGTAGAATCGCTTTTCTTGGACTTTTCTGTTTTTCGGTTGTGTCACGGTCATTTGAATTTTGAAAGAACGTATCTGCTTTTGGGACACTTTTAAGAACAGCGGTATTGAACCCCTCGGACGCTAAAGTACAGTACAGTCTGTACTGTAAATGTCTTTTTGGAGGAAAACAAAAACCTTTTATTAACTTTTTTCAGTACGCGAATATTCAGATTCGGCACATTACGCCGAATCCAGACAGATCTCCTTTAGAAGAGGCGACTTTCTGTCCTGTACATGGTTAAACCATGGATTCCATACAGTACGGCAATCTGCAAATGCATGATTCAAAGGCTTAAGTGACGCCACGTGATACAATGAGAACAGCTAATATGTGTATCATTTGAGGTGCAACATGATCCACATGGCGGACATCGAGTGGGGCAATACACAGAAGTGCGGTCAACTTTTAAACAGCGAGATCATGGATAGCCCAGTTCCGATCTGCGATCTTTAACAGGTTAAGAGTGAAGCTCCATCGGATGAACAGTGAGGTTGTTGACAAAAAATCATACGTCTCCGTACTGGGCCGTATCGCTTATTTCAGTTATTTGTTTTTTTAACAAAACATCATTACAAAAATCTTTCCAATATTATCTGAAGGTACGGAAGGAAACAATGACCGCTGGATATTCATCCGCGTGGCATTCGCTTCAATCGGTTCTGTAATTGACTATCCACCTACTGTAGTGTGGCTAGTCAATTGCAGAAATTTAAAGTCACACGGAGTACTACTTTTTTCGGCGGTTAAAATGCCGGGACATTATTAACATATTTTACATTTTTGGGAACCCCTGCCATTAATTTTTTCCAATTCCTTTTAGCCGTCCAATGGGAAAGTGAGTCTTTCTGTCCTTCAATAGTAAGCTATTATCACAATCCAATAAAAACCCAATAAAATCCTGTAACTACATTGATCCACTTGCACCCAACACCTGTGCTTACAGTGTGAAGTTATTGCAGTACAGTATGGGTATCGAACAACCGCCCATACAAGTACAATGCAGTACAGTACTGAATCTTGCAACTTTTTGGCCCCGCGGGGTGCCGAAGGCGTCCACGTCTCCCGTATTATCCGCGCGACCGCTCGTTTAGGGTTCTTTTTTTCGGTTTTTGTGTTTTTATTATTAAAAAAAAAACACAAAACCCTATTTCTCGTACCCAATCCCAAGAGGTGCCGAATGTCGGCGCGAGGTGCCGCGAGGTGCCGAAGGTCCCACACTTGTATGGGGGCTTGTTTAGTACACCGTCAATCGCTATTAGAGTATATAACGCCAATTCGGTGCCCTTTTTTCAAAATAAAAAACCCGAAATACCATCCATAATTCTATTTTTTCCATTATTCTAATTAGGTTTTTTTTTCAATTAGCGCTAATAATGGAAGTACACTGCGATGGAAATAGTGTGGCGTACGGACAGGATTTTTCCAAATGAAATGGTACATTTTTTTTTACAAAGGCATAAAAAGACACTTAACATTATTGCGCACACATGTGAATGTACACTGGAAGAAAGAGTGTAAACTCGTCGACAAAAATCACGTTCTCATATGTTCGTCCGTCGACCGTGTGAACAGCACGACGGCGTACAAATTGTCAGATTTTGTACGAATACACATATTACTGTAGACATCGAAAGGGCGGGTATTTATTATTCAGGACAACCCGAATTACAGTTAGGGATTAATTAGTGTATATATATATGTATATATATATATATATATATATATATATTTTTTTTTTTAAAAAGTAATTCCCGATTAGTGTTAATAACACTACTTTTTTTTTACGCTATTTATTCCTTTACTCTAATAGCGATTGACGGTGTACTATATCTTCCAATACGAAACTAGAAATTACACATAGATCCCTAGTGGCCAACTGTTTCGTATGTAAAACACAACAACGTCTGTACAATTTACTTGTAGTGTTGTGTATCAGCAGCCATTTATGCCCCTTTTGCTAGCTCACCGATAATCGTCATATCATAACGATATATCGGTACTATCGGTTAACCATCGCGATAACACCTATTCGGTAACTAATTGTAGGGTGCATACCGTACATCTGTACGGCATATTGACTTTATTCCACGGACGCAGTGGTGCGCAGTCCATACTGAACCACCGTTCTCCCGTTATACAGAGTGCAGAACAAATTGTCATACGTGGCATATCACGCTATACACGGTGAATAATATAATATAGTATACTATAAAGCATAGTTATTCACCATAGTTGTTCAAATCGTGCGATTTTTTCCTTTTTTCCGATTGAAACGTATAAGGGCACTTTCCCATGTAACCGAAACTTTAATCTTTTAACTTTGTTTCTAGCGAAAATTCTCCGTACAGTTTTCAGAGCATTCCTATGTAATCGCTGGTGTTGTGTATCGGTAATGATTTGCCGATAACTGATATGGGCCTTTTTCCGGGTATCTAATAATCGATATATTGGTACGATATATCGACATCGGTCTTATCGCCAATAAGTAACCGATAATATCGGGTACTTATCGGCAATCATGCCGATAACGATAAATATCGGCGATAAATGTACAGACCGTACAAATAAATGTACGGCCTGTACACTCAACTGTACGTCTTATTCCCCGGACGTGTACAAGCACAGAAAGTACAGTAGCCGCCATGAGAGCTGTACGGTTTTGATACGGATCCTGTAAAAATGATGTATTTTTCACATCCGACGCCATGGCTTTGTCCCTTTATTCCTTGAGATCCAGTGGGGACTTGCCACGTGTCAATCTGTCGGCTTTTTTGGCAGAAGCTGCCAAAAAAGCCATTCCGGGATGCCGACGCTCACGCTGGCCCGTCCGCTCGTGTTTTCTCATTCCAAGTCGTCTGTTCAATTCCGGCGGCGCGCAGAATGTTATTTTGCGTCCGTTGTACTTTTGTGTCCGTCGTCCTTTTCCAGTTCCATGTTCACCAGTTTTTTAGTAAAATTTCGTGCGTCGCCGTAAATTTTTTGTTCAGTTAACCGACCAACGTTTATGTGCTGCGCTGTCCGTAATAAATTGCAGTTATACGGTAACGCAACAGGTTTTTGTACGTGGCATGCCACGCTATATAAAGTCAATAAAATAATATAGTATGTTATAAAGTACTATTGTATGCATACTATATCTTTTTTAAGTTATCGCCGATATGGAATTTGTTGGTCCTAGACCGATATATCGGAACCTCTGACCATTCGATAACCGATAACTATCGGTATCGGTGTTATCGCGATAAGTTTTTTACCGATACACAACACTAGTAATCGCAAATAACTTGTTACTTCAAAAAGTGACAAGCGTAGACGTGTACGAAACATGTGACACATAAACGATACACAAAAGGTTGCGAAACTTCCCACTCGACTTCAATTTCAGACGTCCACCCGCACGCTGTAACAGTAAAAGCAGATCGAACTTGTTTGTAAAGGGGTTTTTAGGTGTTATGAATATAGAGTACTAAATTTGGTGGACGTCCGCGAAAGAATCGCGCGATTTAGAGCGTTGTTCCATTAGGTGCTTTCAGTAAACGTCAAAAAATCGTTTACTGACGGGACCGTTCCATTGTGTCGGGTCAGTAACCGACACTTATTCCGCGTGGCACTTGCTGGTTGGGTCCACGTAAGATGTTATTCCACGTGCGAATCTATTTAGAATCTTACGCAGGAAGTTGATAACGCAAAATGTGTACCAAAGGACGTCGTACGTAATGTACAATGATGTACAAAATGTACGGTCTGGTCATGTTACAGGGAGGAGAGTATTCTTTAAAATATTACCATGGCTCTCTCCTAATCGTCTGTCTTTGACCTAAAACCTTCGCAGCAGCGTCGCTAGGCTTCATTTTCCCTTGATTTCTTCAAAATGGAGCAGTTGCTGGCCATACTTATCCTCCTTAATGAACTTGAGGATGACTAGTCCGAGGAGGAAATTATCATTTTAACCATCATGATATTCCTTGTTCAAAGGAACATCATGGCAGCTTCCCAAATCTTTGGAAATCTGGTCGAGAGTTTTAGTATGCTGCTTTGCATACATAAACGACGTAGGTCTAAGGGAGAGTACTACATTCGACCTCGGAGTTTACATTTCTCCATGACACTCCTTCATGAGTATGATAATGGTAGATATAGAGAACTTTTCCGCCTTCCCAAACACCTAGTACATTATTTGGCTGAAGAAATAGGGCATCGGATGGAGACTAATCCTGCGCCGTGTTTTATAAACATCCCTAATAGGAAGCTTGATGTAATCCGGCAAATTGAGATGGTCCTTTACCGTCTAGCGACGGGAAATACCGCAACTTCAGTAGGGGATCTTTTTGGCGTGAGTAGAGTGACTGCAACAAGAAAACAAGCAATATTTTGCCGGGCCATGTGGGAAATATTGACCCCAAGGTTGATAAAATGGCCAACAGAAAGGAGATTTAATCAGCTAGTAGAAGCTTTTAAAGACTATAAGTTTCAATTTCCCAACTGCTGCGGCGCCATCGACGCTACTCACATCAATATAGGGTTAGGTGCTCATATGCGTTCGTCGGATTGGTACGATAGGGAGAGGAATTACTCTACTATCTTGCAGGCCGTGGTGGCTCCGAACACCCGAATACTAGATGCTTGCGTAGGATGGGCTGGAAGTGTTAATGACTCTAGAGTCTTTAGAAATTCCAGAATAGGGAATGCTATCTTGTTTGGAGGGGGATTGCAAGGGCCGTCGGTTGATGTTGGTTTGGTAGATGTGCCACCTTTTCTTATTGCGGATGCAGGGTATCCGTTAAGTAAGCACGTGATAACACCGTACCCTGGGTCAAACTTAGGGGAACCAGAAAAATCGTTCAACTATTTTCACAGTAGTAGACGTATGTGTGCGGAGAGAGTGTTCGGAATTATAAAAAAACAATGGCCAATCATTAGTCGAAAAATAAATTTACCGAACATGGAGCGGTTAGTGGACATGATTATCACGGTATGCACTTTACATAATTTGTTGTTGGAGGAGAACATAAGATACCTAGATGAGGATTCTCCACCGTCAACCCCCCCAAACGAGGAGGAATTGTGTGTCGGCGGAGAAGAGAGGGATGCATACTCCGATGAGAAAGGGAAGGCACTACGGGATGTTTTAGCTCAAGATCATTTTGAGAGGCATGTACTGAATTTACAGTTTTGATTGGTTGACGAAATGGTGAGTCTCTTTCTTGGCCAACTTATTTTTTCTCATGCTCGCTTACCTCCCTATTTCTATTGGAAACGGAAAACTATGTCCTTGTCTCCCTACCTTTGTCTCTCTCTCTCCCCTTTGTGTCCCTCTCCCCTTTTTTTTTCTCTCTCCGTCCTTTTTTTTCCCCTTTTTTTTCTTTCATCTTTTTTTATTCTCCTTTCCCATTTGTTCTTTTCTTCTTTTTCTTTTATTTTCAGTTTTTTTTTTTTATTAGTATTACCATTAGTATTACTGTTTTTTGTATTTCTTACTGTTTGTTCCCTTCTTCCCCCCCCCCCCCATTTTTTTTACCCCCCTTTCTTCTACTCTAGTTATTTTATTTTTCCCAAAAAAAAATCCCTTTTCATTCTTATTATTACTGTTGTTCTTTATTTACCAGTTTTTCAATGTATTATTTTTATTTTTACTTAATTATTTTTTGAACGTAAAATCGTATATCTTTTACAAAATCAGCTACTCTCGTTTCCTTGGAAATCCCTCTTGTCTCTCTCTCTCATTCTTTCTATGTCTTCCTCCAACTCTCTATACCTCTCTCTGCCTCTCTTTGCCTCCATACCTCTCTCTGCCTCTCTTTGCCTCTCTTTGTCTCCTTTTGACTCATCTCTCGACCTCTGTTTGGTGTTGTCTTCTTGTCTCCCGTGTTGCGTTCAACCAAGTTTGCCTCTCTTTGCCTCTCTTTGTCTCCTTTTGACTCATCTCTCGACCTCTGTTTCGTGTTGTCACTTTGTCTCCCGTGTTGCGTTCAACCAAGTTTGCCTCTCTTCGTCTCCTTTTGACTCATCTCTCGACCTCTGTTTCGTGTTGTCTCCTTGTCTCCCGTGTTGCGTTCAACCAAGTTTGAGCCGTCTGACGTTTTACTTACAAAGGGGAATTTACTTACAAAGGGGAATTCTGACCATGTTTTCCATGTTTCATTTTTTTTTTGTTTCTCTGGATTTTGTGTTTCCTGTCCCTCTAGTGACGAGGAGATATATGTTGCATTGTGAATTTGACTCTCCACGAGTTTTTTTGGGTTATGCAATTTTAGCTTCATAACATACGAGCTTGTCAAGAACCATTCCGATGAATACTGTGGCAACAACACTTCTAAGAAGCACTCTCATAGGGATACACTTGTAGCAATGTTAGCAATGTGAGCTAGGTTGACACTTTCTATTTAAAGAATGCATAGCAAGTACACATGTTTGTGTTTCCAATACTATCAATGTAGGGCTTTCCCTTTTGTATCCATGTACTCGCACCGCGAGATTGAAATCAATTCAGAATGTTGAAATTATGCAAAATATGTATCCTCTCTCTCTTTCTCTCTTCCTCTCTTCTAATGCCCGGAATTGAACATGTATACTGATATGTCGGATCGACCTTGTTTTCTACATTTAAAGATTGAACTGATGCAAAATTTTTTTTTTTAGTTTTTTAATTTTTGTTCAAAATTTATTTTCCAATGTCATTGTTTACTTTTTGAGTGCATAAATTTAGATTATCGTATAAGTTTTTATTTCTAAGGTTTGAAGTCAAAGTTATAGAGCTCAAAATCAAAATTCATAACGTCATTTTTTCATAATCATTATTATGTTATGTATTTTTGATCCAAACACCTCAGCACCAGCCGCAGTAGCAACTGTCTCTTCAATACCAACACCAGCAGCAACTGTCTGCCGAGCAGCAGCAACTGTCTACCCAGCAGCAGCAACTGTCTGCCGAGTAGCAACAGCAAGTGTCTGCTCAGGAGCAGCAGCAACTGTCTACCCAGCAGCAGCAACAACTGTCTGCCGAGTAGCAACAGCAAGTGTTTGCTCAGCAGCAGCAGCAACTGTCTGCTCAGCAGCAACTGTCTGCCGATCTGACCGGCAGCACCAGCAGCTGTCATGCTCAGCAGCAGCAACATGCTCAGCAGCAACAACTGTCTGTTCGGCTGCAGCAACGTCTGCTGCTTCAGAGCAGCAACTGTCTTCTCGGCAGCAGCAGACTGTAGCAGCAACTGTCTGCCAAGTAGCTGCAACTGTCTGCCCGGCGGCACCAGCAGCTGTCCTTCCCAGCAGCATCAACTGTCTGATCTGCAGCCGCAACTGCCTGCGTAGCACCAGCAGTAGCAACTGCCCCAGCAATAACAACAAATGTCTGTCCAGCAGCAGCTGCAGCAACTGCCTGCGCTTCAACTGTCTGACCACCAGGAGGAACAACGACATAACAATAAACAACTGTCTGACCACCACGAGGAACAACAATATATCTATAAACAGAGCAACATGAACAAGAACAAATTATGACGTATGACAAGTGTACAACAAAGTTACAATAACACATTGCAAAAACGGGTCGAAAGTCGTTTGTACTAAAACTTTTTGACATTTCACACTCGAATTTTGAAATACAAAAAACAACGAAAAAACGCAAAAAATATAAAATTCACAAAATGTAGCCACCCTTCTCTTCTATCGATGGTAATTTTCCCATTCCCTTCTATCTCAACTAAGCATATAAAGAGATCACAATGAAATAAACCCCCCAAAAAAAAGGTCAACATAACCCCCCTTTACCACACTAATTCTAGGCTAAATTGCAATTCAAAAAAATTTGTATATAGAAATTGGAAAGTGTTGTTGATGAAAAACACATGGGAAAAGAGGTGAATGTAAGGCCGGAGATTGGAGTATAACACTATTTCCCCTCATTAATCTACCTCACAATTTCCGGATTTAGTTGAATGTGTAGCGACCACCCCCTCGCTCTGCGAGTTTACACACGGCATTAATTAGACGGAGTCTTCCTTGTTCCGTCTTTTCCCAGTTTGCAGCGAGCATGTCCTTGAACTTGTCGATGGTGTTGTTAGTTTCTTTCACAGTTTTCTCATGAATATCAACAGCAATTTGTCGAAACTCTTTAACTTCCAGCGATCGTGCAGCGGTTGCCTCCTCCTTCTGAAGTCTACGACGCTTTCCTGAACTGTTAGATAATATGTTATCGCTTGGTTGTGTGTCGGGTGATGACTCATCAAGACTACTTGACCCTTGCTGACTACGCACGAAAGTGTCCCTCACATGTGTAGGTTGTATGTCTTCGTTCCCAGTTGTTCCCTCACTTATAATCGTATAAAACCTCTCGTCAAAACCTCCAGGTAGTTTTTTATCTGTCCTTTCATCCGATGCCGTCCCCCAATAATCTAAAGCCCCACTAGGTATCTTACATTGCCAATCCTTAACTTTTTTAAAATCTCTAAATACATTTTCCCATTTCTGTTGACAAGTCCTACCGGGTTTGTACACACCTCCTTGTTCCACCTGTTCACTGATTAACCTCCACTTTTCCTCAGCTGTGCGATGTGTGGCCTGCAGGCGGTTCATCTTCTCGCTTCACATCTCCCCCACCTTCAATGTGATGAGCTTTATCGCTTCATCCGTGGTCCATCGGTGAGAGGTCAGAGGGGACTTTGGAGATGCACCGTTTATGTTTCCTTCTTGCGAACCTCCTTGTGTTTTATTCTTACCTACTTCTTTTGCTTTACGCCCCTTCCCCCCACCTCCTTGGTTTCCCGTTGTTTTTGATCGTTTTTCAGTCGAACGTAGGGTGCTTACACCACCGTCTTGAAAAAGCACACAAGAATACAACAACGAGGATTTGGAACAAGAAGAAGGATATTTCAGAAATAGATACAGGTATACGGTAGAAATTTCACAACTAAAAACATTAAATAAGAAAAAACACATTTGTGAAAGATGAAGAATAAGAAAAAGGAGAAGAAGAAGAACAAGAAAGAAGATGAATTTCAAGAAGAAGATGAAATTGAAAAATAAAAAAAAAATATTGGAGAAGAAGACAAAACTGAAGAAGAAAACAAGATATTGAAGAAGAAGAAGAAATTAGAAGAAGGAAAAATGAGAAAAAGTTGAAGAATAAGAAGAGGTTGATGAAGCAGAAAGTAAAGAAGTATTAAGGAGGGGGAGGAGAATAAGAAAAAATATAAACACGAAAAGAAGAGAGAAAATGAATTTGAAGAAGAAGACGAAAATGAAGCCTTAAAAAAAATATTGGAAAAGAAGACAAAACTGAAGAAGAAAACAAGGTATTGAAGAAGAAGAAATTTAAAGAAGGAAAAAAGAGAAGAAGGTCACCTGTATCGTTGCTCACACGGTCATTGCGTCCTCTTTCATGGTTTAATGGTTCCTCATTACTTCGACCATTTTCTTCGATGACGACGTAATTTATAGGAGGAATTGGAAAACGTAACATTCTTGGATGATACCCAAAAGGGTTGTATCCACCTAGTGGGAAAGACATACTGCTGGTGAGTAAATGATCACAGAAGGTACAAACAGACAAGCTTTTTAAACATACAATGGAAAGACACTTGTGGTTTGGTTGAATGATGTATTCCATCTTCACCTCGTTATTTAGGCAAACACCTAAAAAAAAAACTAGTAAATCGGTGGGAGGTGCTACCCTCTGCTGCTAAAACCCTAAAAAACGCTTGTAAATATTGGGTCAAATTTGAAACATTGAGGAAATTTTCAAAAACGGAGTGCCAGAAAGGAGCGGCAAAATTGTGAACTCTTAAAAAAATTCAAACACAAACTACCAAAAAAGCGCGCAAACTATTGAAGTAAATAGAACTTCATTATAAAACGGGAGGGAAATGCGGCAATTTGTAAAAATGGGAGAATTTCCATTTGAAATGGGAATGGCAAGGCGGCAAACTGCGAAACCCTCAAAAATTTCAAACCCAACATTTTTGAAGGGGCGAGCATCACAAGAGGGTGATGTCCGTGGGTGACATCACATCCTCCCTGGCAAAAGTAACATGTCATATGCGACGTGTACTCACCTGCTCGCGCGTTCGTCGTGGAACTTGGATAACTTTTCCACGAGGCACGATGCAATTCGTTCAGGCGCTGAGAATTGACCTACTTGGGGTCACTTGTTGCGAACAGAAAGTGTCAGACGATGTCAAATCCGATTATGCATCCGACGATCCACATTAACACACATAAATATGGAGAATCAAATCCCTCTTTCAGTAGCCATGTTTTTCTGACAATTTTTTTTTTTGGTACGGCACTGTACGAAACAGTACGGATTACAGTAAACAACGTCATTTTTTCCCTAATGGAACCTTGCCCTTAGGGTGGCGTTCTATCAAGATTTTCTGTAATTGTACGGCCAACATTACAGGATGCTACATTTTGAACGATTTTCTTTTGCGCAGGGTCTGTAATCCACTTGCTTAGAAATGAGTGGTACCACGTAATTTAAGATCGTAAATTGAAAATCGTCAAATATTTTTTACACCGACCAACTTCACCTCGAAATTTGCATCTACATACCATTTACGTGTGGACCAGGGCATCGTACCATACAAATCTTTGCAAACACTTGTCAAATGCCACCTCATTTTTTTTTATAATTTTTACTTTTTCGCTTGACGAATGTGCGCTTCCACAAATAGTGTGACGGATGAACGATAACAAAAATAGCGCGACGAAAGTCCGTTATGAGATTACTTTTGTGATTTTGGTTAGATTTTTGAATGTATATATCATGTGCAAAACTTTTCGATTTTCGTTGGTTGCCGTCATAGATGTCCTATTCGTACGGATTTGGACTTTTTTCCGATTACTACGTAGTATTCGCTTGTTTCGTACAATTTGTAAATTTCATACGTCATAAACTGTACGAAAACTGTACGAACATAAAAAAAAAAACGTTGCGTCATTTGCGCGCGCGTATTTTTTATGTCTTCCACTCCGTCTTCAGAAGGAAGCCCCAATTGGAGACGTTGTAAATTCCGCCGCCCACCGCTTGTTCAGTTTTGCTTCATTTGCGCGCGCGTATTTTTATCTGAGCGGCGAGCGACGGAATTTATGGCGTCTCGCACGCGTATTTTTACCTGAGCGGCGAGCTGGGAATTTATGGCCTCTCGCACGCGTATTTTTATCTGAGCGGCGAGCGGCGAAATTAATGGCATCTCGCACGCGTATTTTTATCTGAGCGGCGAGCGGCGGAATTTATGGCGTCTCCAATGGCGGCTTCCTTGAGCCGTTTTGCTTCATTTGCGCGCGTATTTTCATATGTCCTCCACTCCGTCTTTAGAAAGAAGCCGCCGTTGGAAACACCGTAAATTCCGGCGCTCGCTGCTAGTTCGTTGCATTTATCAGTTTTTTTACGGTATTGAATATTTAAATTTTTATTAGTACTTGTTAAAAAAGTACGACTTTTACCTACGAATTTTAAAAGTGTGAAATTGTTTTATGCGCACGGAATGTAGTATTCGTTAGTTTACTCCGTGCGTTTTATGCGCATAGGACATCTATGGTTGTCGTCTTAACATATATGTCCATTATCCAGAGTGTCGGTGCTATTATTTTTTATATAAATAGTGATGTACCTCCTCCAGGTACATCACCATTTACAGAAACTTTCGACGCAAATGCTTCGCGAAAAAATATCCAACGGTCATTGTTACCTCCCAGACCTTAGGATAATATTGGGAAGATTCTATGTAACGTTGTTCGCTTATAAAAACAAAATATGAAGTACAGCATAGTACGGAGAGGTCTTGATTTTTGTAAACAACATCACTTTTTGTCTGATGGAACGCCACCCTTACTTGTCTAGAGAAATACCGGAATAACAAAAGCATTTGAAAAGATTTTTTTCGTACACAACACCACAAATCGTAATTAGAGTAAAGAAATAATTAGAGTAACACATGAAAAAAAAATAGAGTTATCAATTCTAATTTGTGTAATATTTTTTTTTCAAAAACAAATTTTACCATATTTTATCGATAACTCTAATTTGGGTTTTTTTTCCGTACTGATTATCCACTTTGATATCTTTACTGTAAATTAGGTACACGAATAGAATTTGACAAAACGTACACGAATAGAATCTGACAAAACGTAGTGGGAAGGTATGTTACATGTTTCCCTAGTGTGGTGAACCGTGTGAACCTGCATTTCACCGTTTGAAATGCGCCATAGGTTCACCATTAAAAAGAGACTAACCGAGTATCTAGTTAGGGTTTACACGTGAAGGGTTTTTTCGGGTGTGGTTTGGTGTTTTTTATATAAAAAAAACACAAAATAATAAAAAAACCCTAAATATATATATACCCTTTTACGGCCGCGCGGCGCAGCACGTTGTCAAACGAAATGATGATGGGGGGCCGACGTGGATCTCTTATAATGCGCGAAACCGACCTCGGAGGTTCACAGTGCATGAAAAACGCAAGATTCAGTTTTAAGTCATTTTGACGTTTACAATACACAGTTTGTTAAGACGCGGTTACATGTTAACAACCCGTATTAAATCATTTTTTTTCCTATTCTTGTTAATAAAGTGCAAGTTTGCACGGTTAGAGACCAACCGTACGCCACACTATTTAAAACGACACTATATTAGAGTTGTTAAGGTTGATTCAAAAAGTACCTTTAATAATATAAAAAATAATTTAGAATTATGTACTCTATTTAGGGTGATAGAGTCAAAATTTGGGGCGAGGGAATTAGCTTACATAAGGTTATTTATGATTCGCAATGTACAATACTGTACTATTCGTGATCTTGCAAGGTTTCAGAAACCCGCAGGGGTGCCGAAGGCGTCCACGTCGCCGCGGCCTCCTGCTTTCTGCGCGCGACCATATGTTTAGTGTTTATTATTTGGTCTTGGTTTTTTTTTTTTTTTTAAAACAAAAAACAATTGACCTTAACCCTATAAACCCTATTTTAGATACCCGATTACGACTTTTGTCTGGGTCTGCGGGAAGGGTCCCACGAGGTGTCGAAAGTCCCAAAAATGATAGGAGGAATGTAACGAATCCATATTGTAAACTACAAGCCTTAGACGTTTTTCTTGGAAGTATTCCCGTTTTTGGACGAATCATGAACAATATGAGACGGCGAAAAGGTTTAAATAATATTTTCACGGGCCGCTTTGGTGAAGCTAAATTCTATTTTGCTTTTTTTTGGGCTACACGTGTAGGAAAACAAGTGGCTCGACCAGTTTCTAGCGGCCATCTCAAATCATTGAAGCTGTCTCAAGCTGTATCCCCATGTTACCGATACTTCGAAGCTATATTTTTGTCTCCAGTGAAGATTCTCCGTACTACTTTGAAAAGCGTCCCAATGTGTGAAAATGAAAATTGAAACTTTGACATGTGATGGTTTTAGACGTTGATTCAACTTTGTGACGGTTAAAAACAATTACGAAACTTACGACAATTAGTGACGCCAACAAAAACAACAATAGTTGTAGACGTCTAGATTTTTGTAATTTTGTGACATTGTAGAAGTTTCGGGATTTGTGACGCCATGCTCACTAGTGACAATGTCGACGTCACAAATTCAAGAACTTTTCGCCATGGCTATCCGATTTTCTTTTTTTGACTTTTCTCACTCAAATTACCATAAAAATATACCTAAAGGTAATCAATTTTTTTTTTGAAATATCTTTATTTCATACAATAGTGTTAAGCCTTATTCTCAAAAGTGTGAGATAAAGTGATAACGTGAAAAGGAGAGGAGAAAGGTAACGATAGGGCTAACTTTCTGGAAAGGATCCACGAATGAAAGTGGATGTCTAAGACCCTTGCAGATTTATTACGTACATGTTAGCCTTTTTTGTACATGCCGGTGACCAGCACAAGAAAAATAGAGAATACTCTCCATCGTCTTTAAATTTTACCACTCGTGTGGCCCGTGCTTGGGTCGTTTTTCATTCTTTGTTTGGGGGTATTTTCCCTGAAATCCCCTCGCGAGGCGATTTGTGATGAATTTTTTTGATGGGCTAGATTCTCTTGCCCGGGGTTCGTGTAATTATGTGACCTCAATTGGTCCACAAAATGTCCAAATTATATGAAGCCTCTAGGATAATATTTGCACTTTTGAATTTAGCAATGAATAAGTGCCACCCTGGCACGCAAAAATTTTGAGTGACTTCACCCTTGTGTAGCCTAGACTCATTTGAGTCTAGAGCAAAAAGAATCACTGAAATTGCTCACCTGAGCATACAGTTATGGCCAGCCAAAGATGGCCTATAAATACAGAAGCACTCTAAGAGAGTGGCGGCTACCTTAATTTTTCTAAGTCCTAAACTCTCTCTCTAAACTTACTACTAGTGTACCCTCAACCTATCGAATTACTGTAAGGTACAAAAGGGACAAATACTGCTGTACTTCTTGTACGACCATAGTACAACACTGTCGCTCCGCTGACGCGTGTAGTTCCTGAGCCGTAGTTGCCCCCCCCGTAATATCCGTTGTCCAACCATATCTCGCCATGTGGCGTCCGCAAACATTGGCTTGCAAACCGCCAAATGTCCACACCGGAATTCCGACTCCTCTGCGAGCCGTCGATCGCGAACGACATTTGATGTGTCTGTTGAAATTAAATGTTGTTGTTTCGTTTATTTTGTATGGTACAATATTTCGTGCAACCTGTAGGTTTCATGTTCATTTTGTTCCGTATTTGTCGTCGCGTCACTATTTAAATATCTATCACATAAATTGTGTGTAACACTTCAGTAACACCTAGTGGATAAAGCGAACTGCTATGCAGTACAATAATTATCCAGGTGGTCACTAGATAAATTCCCACTTCTGACAGGCTATCTTTTGCTGGGGCTGTGTCTTCTCCTGTCTTCTTACGTGCCTGAGATAGCCATGGCCGCCTGCCAGTTCTCAGTGACTATGACAAATAAGAGAACTGTAGAATGACCATAGACTAACAAAAGAGAAAAAATAAAAATACCCTTTTTTAACACTCCCTTTATTTTCTAGTCTATCTTTTGCTTCAGTCCACACTTCTCCCTACAAAATATTAATTTTTGAAAAGGAACCGGCTTAGTCATCATATATGCTACCATTTCTCCATCTGGTCTATATTCCAAACTTATTAGTTTTTTCTCAGCCTTCTCTTTAACAAAGCTCAAACGAATATCCATATACTTTGCTATAAGATGATGCTTACGATTTGCTACAATTGCAATCGCAGCATGATTATCACAAAATATCTTTTGCACTCCACTCTTTATATATCCAAGTTTTCCAAGCAAAGATTTCACCCACATTAATTCTTTCACAGCCGAACAAGAGGCCATATACTCAGCCTCTATAGTGGACAGAGAAATCACCTTTTGTTGCTTAGTGCTCGAATAGCAAGCCCCATTCCCAACATACAACACATATCCAGAAGTACACCTCCTCATCGGAGCATCCCCATAACTAGCATCACTCGAAGTGGTGATGTTAGTATTATCCCCTTCCAAATGCAACCATAGATCTCTCGTTCCTTTCAAGTATCGCATGACCCTTCTGGCCGCTTCCTAATCTTTCTTCCTAGGATCATTCAGACTCCTACCTTTTATCCCCACAGTTGTTGCTAATCAGGTAGAGTATAGTTCATAAAATAGATCAAACTAGCGACAACTTGTCTGTATGGAATAGGTTGCATAAACTCTCTTTCCTCAGGTCGTAACTCATTATCAAAGACCAAGACTCCCTTTTCTGAGCTCCCTTCATTTCCCTTCTTTATGTCTATTTGAGTCGTACAATTACTTGTTTTATCCATTTGAAAATTTTCAAGCATATTTCCTATTGCTTCCTTGTGAGTAAGTCTAATTTTTTTCTTCTCTCTATCCCTCTCCATATGGATTCCCACAATATACTTTGCCTCCCCCAAGTCCTTTATTTCAAATCTACTCTTTAGAACCTTTTTCATTACATTAATTTCCTCTATTGATTTACTCAAAACAAGCAAAGCATCAACTTAGATGGCAACAAAAATTATACCTCCCTCGTCCTCAAATAGATAAATGGAATGATCCGAACTGATTCGGATATATCCTAAACTCGTCAAAGACTCGTCCAGTTTCTTTTTCTATTTGCGTGGAGCTTGCTTTAGTTCATAAAGAGAATTTATCAATCTACACACCTTACTTTCTTCTCCTTTCTCAACAAATCCTTCTGGCTATCCCATGATTATCTCTTCTTATAATTCTCTGTGTAAGAAAACGATTTTGATGTCCATTTGGTGCACTTCCATGATTTCTGTTGCGGCTAGACTGAGTAGAATCCGGATGGAGAGAAATCTAACAACCGGATCGAATGTTTTCTCATAGTCGATTCCCTCCATATGTGTGAATCCCTTTGCCAATAATCTAGCCTTGTATCGCTCGATAGTGTTAGCCTGATTAAGTTTCAACTTAAATACCCACTTGCATGGTATCAACTTTGTGTCCGGAGGACAATCAACCAGCTCCCATGTGTTTGCTTCCAAAATGGAAGCCATCTCATCACTAATCGTTGTCATCCATCTACTACGTTCCATACTATTAATTGCTTCCAAGTACGTATGCAATTCTGTGTCTTCCATTTGGGCCAAAATTGAGGAAGCCTCTAGGTAGTTTTTGACTAACCCACTTTCAACGAGAGCAACTGCTACCATAGCAGAAAAAACGATAATCTGACTGCACCTCTGTGCAGTCTGGACTCCCTTGATTCAACAGCAAAAAGAATCACTGAAAACGCCTAACCAGGCGATTAATTATGGAGTGGCAAAGATTCCAATATTTATACAAGCTTGTTGGGATAGATGCGGCTACCTCCTCAATCCACTAAGTCCCAAACCCTCTCACAACCCCTATCTACTGATGTACGGAACCAATCAAAAGACTGTATAGTATAGAAAGGTACTATGGCCGATGTACTTTCTGTACGGCCTGTGTACGACAAGGCCATGGAGTGGACGCCTGTCTCCTCCAGACTTGTCCTCACGCTCCTTGGGATTCCAGCTTCCCAATGACATATCTCCACGTGTCTCCAGGTCATGTTACATCCGAAAATCGCCAAAGGGACCATTCCAGGATCTCGACGATGATGTGAGCCGTCGGATCCAAATCGGCTTTAATTCCCAGCCGTTCAAAACAAATGTCAGGTACATTTGTTTCGTGCGCACTCAATTCCCCAACTAGTTTCTATGTATCCTATTTGTAATTCTGTTAATCGGATTAGTCGTCTATCTATTGTCTAAATAGCTATCGAACCCTATGTATCTTAACGGACAACTACGACAGACTGGTAAGGGTTGACGACTATGCCTTGCCCTTCCGGTCGGAGGTTCGAGTCCTGTCGGACTCAACCTTTTTGGTTGAGAGTGACTTAGGTCACTCTTAAGCCCTGCCTATGGAGCTAAGGCAGCCATGGCTCTAGCGCCCTCTCTCTCCTTCAATGACTACAACAAGTGTGTGGGCTAGAGAGAGAAGGTGGAGGTAGACTGCCACTGCTTTTCTTTTCGATTTTATTTTAATTAAGACCTAGAAAATACCTCCCCTAAATCTTGTGATTTCAACACTCCCTTTATTTTCTAGTCTATTTCTTTTTTCTTTTTTATCCACATTTTTCTCTACAGTACAGACTGGTAAGGGTTGACGGCTATGCCTTGCCCTTCTGGTCGGAGGTTCGAGTCCTGCAGGACTCAACCTTTTTGGTTGAGAGTGACTTAGGTCACTCTTAAGCCATGCCTATGGAGCTAAGGCAGCCATGGCTCCACCGCCCTCTCTCTCCTTCAATGACTACAACAAGTGTGAGGGCTAGAGAGAGAAGGTGGAGGCAGACTGCCTCTGCTTTTCTTTTCCTTTTTATTTTAATTAAGACCTTGAAAATACCTCCCCTAAATCTTGTGATTTCAACACTCCCTTTATTTTCTAGTCTATTTTTTTTTTCTCTTTTAATCCACATTTTTCTCTACAATTCTTTAGCTTGGGAGATGGCACAGGTTTTGTCATCATATCAACCACCATTTCCCCATCACTTTTATACACCAAATTCACAATTTTATTTTCCACTTTTTTCCTCACAAAGCTCAATCTTATATCCATATGCTTAGCTTTGAAATGATGTTTTGGATTGGCTGCAATTGCAATTGCAGCTTGATTATCACAAAACACTTCATGTACTCCCTTCTTCATATACCCCAATTCTTGCAACAAGGACTTCACCCACATCAGCTCTTTCACAGCAGAACAAGAGGCCATGTACTCAGCCTCCATAGTGGACTAAGCAACAACCTTTTGTTGTTTGCTGCTCCAACAACAAGCACCTTCCCCCACATACAATACATACCGAGAAGTGCATCTTCTCATAGGTGCATCCCCATAACTGGCACCATTCCAAGTAGTAATGTCAGTGTGCTCCCCTCCCAAATGCGACCATAGATCTCTAGTTCCCACCAGGTATCTCATTACTCTCTTGGCTGCCTCCCAGTCTCTCTTTCTTGGATCATTCAAACTCCTACTGAGGACTCTAACAGCTGCAGCTATGTCAAGCCTAGTACAATTCATAAAGTAAATAAAACTTCCTACAACCTGTCTTTAAGGAATAGCCTTCATAAACTGCCTCTCTTATGGACTCATCTGATCATCTAACATTATCACTCCTCCTTCTACACTTCCATCACTTACTTTCTTCAAGTCCATAGGAGTGGTACAACTATTTGCATTCTCCATCTGAAATTTCTCCAGCATATTTCCTATAGTCTCTTTCTGAGTAAGTCTGATGATCCTCTTCCCCCTATCTCTTTCCATTTGAATTCCCAAAATATATTTAGCCTCCCCTAAATCCTTCATGTCAAATCTGCTTCCCAGAACTTTCTTTAGTCTATTTATCTTCTCCATAGATTTACTCAATACTAACAAATCATCCACATAAATTTCAATAAAAATCACACCATCCTCATCGTCAAGCATATATATAAAATGGTCAGAACTGATCCAAATATACCCCAAACTGGTAAGAAACTCATCTGGTTTCTTATTCTTTTGTCTGGGGGCCTGCTTCACTCCATATAAGGACTTTATAAGTCTGCACACTTTGCTTTTTTTTCCTTCCTCTACAAAACCTTTTGGTTGCCGCATGAATATTTCTTCCTCTAGTTCACCGTTTAGGAAGGCGGTTTTGATATCCATCTGGTGAATTTCCATGTCTTCTGCTACTGCTAGACTAAGGAGAATCCTTACAGATGGGAATCGAAATACCGGAGCAAAGGTCTCCTCATAATCTATTCCCTCTTTTTGAGTGAACCCTTTTGCCACCAGCCGAGCCTTAAATCTCTCAATGGTGTTATCTGGATTCAGTTTTAGTTTAAATACCCATTTACACCCAATGGGTTTTCTATATGGTGAACAGTCCACCAGCTCCCAAGTATTTGCCTCCATGATTGAAGCCATTTCATCATTTATGGCTCTGACCCACCTTTTTTTCTCTGGACTGTCGATTGCCTCCGAGTATGACTGAGGCTCATCTGGATGAGAAAGCTTTGTTACCTAGCAAGCAGCTTGAAACTCTGAGACCTCCATAAGTCCTCAGAGTGGACAGCTTCCAAGAAGCCTCTAGGATAATCCTGACCCCTTTGTGTTTAAGCAAAACTAACTGCCACCCTGGCAGACAAAAACGCTGACCAACTTCACCCCTGTGAAGACAGTCCATTGCCCTCGAGTATGACTGAGGCTCATCTGGATGAGAAAGTTTTGTTACCTTCCAAGCAGCCTGTTTTCCTTGAAGCCTTTTGCTGCTCCTCTATCCTCCCTCAAAGTTCGAAGCTCGAATGGAGGGAAGTCTTGGATTCCTCCGAACTGTCTCATCAGCTCCCCTATCCATATGAACCGGTTCTGACTCCTCTTCCTCTCTCTCCTGAAAGGGTCTAGGAATATGAGGGGATTCTGGTATATCTCCCCCATCTTTTAACTCCCGTGAATCTGCAATCATGTTTTCACTCGTGTCCCTTCTGGGAAGATCTAAGTCCTCCTCACTCTCGGACTCAAAAATTGATCCTGATTTTCTTAGTGTATTTGAAGGGATCAAAAGACTTCCATTCATCCATGACAACTATATGCTTTACCAGAATGATATCTTGTTTAGCTAAGTCATAGACTCTATATCACTTGACATTCTCATCATATCCCACAAAATATCCCGGTTTCCCTTTAGCATCTAGTTTCCAGTTTTTCTTATCTGTGTCAAGACTGTAAACTTGACTACCGAATACTTTCAAGTGAGAAACATTCAGTTTTTTTCCAACCCATCTCTCATAAGGGGTCATTCCTTTAACAGCTGTGGTGAGGACTCTATTCTTAATGTAGTTCGCACAATTCATGGCCTCTGCCCAAAATCTTCTTCCTATTTTCTTATCTGCCAACATGCTACACACATTATCTCCCAAAGTCCGGTTTAACCTCCAAGCTACCCCATTCTGTTCTAGATTATTCGGTACAGTTTTTTGATGCTGAACTCCCTCATCTCTGAAATAATCCTCAAACTGGTTAGAGGTGTACTCTCCCCCATTATCACTCCTTATTCTCTTAATGGGGGTTCGGTGCAACTTCTCACTCTAGGCTTTGTATTCTTTAAAGTATTTTGGTGTTTCAGACTTTGTTTTCAAGAAGTAGACCCTGGAATATCTGGACCAATCATCGGTAATTGTCAACATATACCTCTTTCCCCCAACCGAAGGCACTCTTGCTGGTCCCTAGATATGTGTGTGGACCAGATGTAGTACTTTCTCACCTCTATATGTGGCAATTTTGGGAAAGGGAAGTCTGTGAGCCTTACCTTGGGCACAGCCACAATAGTCATCCATCATCTCATTATCCCCAAACTGAATGCCCTCAACTACACCCAGCTTCTTCATTTCCCTTAGTCTATCAAAATGCACATGTCCCAAACGCTTATGTCAAATCTCAAGCTCGGAACACCACCATAGAAAGCACTCTTTTTTTCTTTACTCAGGTTAAGCCTAAACATTCTTTAGCTACCCTTATCAGCTGTGAAGTAGACTTCCTCTCCATATTTAACTGTAAAGACTCCCTTTCTAGTGAAGGTATCAAAATCTTTATCATCTAATACAGAAATAGACACAAGATTCTTACTCAACTGAGGAATGTAGAGCACATCTGAGAAGGTGAGAATAGAAGTCTTACCCTCCACTAAGACTTTCAGATCTATCGATCCCACTAGATCTGTGGTAACTACTCTTCCATCTCGATACTCTATTTCCACTGTAGGGTTCTTTCTTAGCTTAGTGAAGAGGTGCCTAACACGACACATATGTATGGATGCACCTGAGTCGATGATCCATCCCTCCTCCGGTGCTTCCCGAATGGCTCCAAAGGCACACTTATGTTTCCGAGGGATCTCCTTCTCCTCTAGATTCTCGTCAAGAAGAAGCTCCCCATCCTCCTCCTCAGAGGACTTGTCCTCATTGGTCTCTCCTTTCACTCGTGTGACCACGAGTGCTTTTTTCTTCCCTCCGGAAGAACCACCTCCACGATTTTCTTGAAGCCTTAACTTTGATAGCTTGATGCAATCAGCTATGTAGTGCCCCGACTTTTTGCAGAAATGACAAAGACCCTTTGGAGTCCTCGGTTCTCCAAATTGATCCTTTTCCCCTTTGAAGTTGTTGTACGGCTTTTTGGGATCCTTCCTCCACTGGTCCGTTCCGGCACCTAGAGCTTGAACGCTCTTTCCTCCTCTTCGAATCTCAATGGTGTTTTCCTGTACAAGTATCATTTGAACCACGGTGCTCCACTTCCAAGCACTATCATCCATTTGTTGCACTCGTTACACTATATTTTCATACTCCTCCGGCAACTTCATGATGAGAGTGTTAACTTTCATCTTCATAGTGCCTGTCCATCCGGCACTTTCCATCTCCATGTATAGATAAGAGAGATCGGTGCAATAGTCCAACATCTTTCCTCCTTTGAAAGTGTAACTAATCAGCCTTTGCTCAGCCCGCTGAAGCTCGTGAATGGTGCTAGCTCTATAGATCTCCACTAAGGTCATCCACAACTCCTAGGCCTTGAAGATTTGAAGGTGAGAAGTTGCCAACGCTTGGGTGAGGTGCTCAGAATGAAGTGCTTGGCATTCATGTTGGTGTACTCCCACATCTAAATGTCGTTTTCCTCAGTCTTCCCGGCCATCGCTCCGGGTGCCATGGCAATAGAAGTGAGAGGTGTCTCCTTTTCTTTACCCTTTTCGGACACACTGCTGTCCCCATCATCTGTCTCCTCCGTTGGAGCAGATCCAGCTGCAGAAAACCTCACTCCTCCAAACCTTGGTGGAGTTCCTTGAGATGGACGTTTCACTTCTCCACTAACAATACCCCAGTATCGTTTCTCACATAATGCCCCTGTCATCATAGCTTCCCAGTAAATGAATCCAGATCTGTTGAATATGGGCACCTTAGAGGGTGGGCCCATAACCTGCAATTCTGTGTCTTCCATTTGGACCAAAATTGAGGAAGCCTCTACGTAGTTTTTGACTAACCCACTTTCAACGAGAGCAACTGCAACCCTAGCAGATAAATAGATAATCTGACTTCACCCTTGTGCAATCTGGACTCACTTGAGTCAACAGCAAAAAGAATCACTGAAAATGCCTAACCAGGCGATTAGTTATGGAGTGGTAAAGATTCCAATATTTATACAAGCTTGTTGGGAGAGAGGCGGCTACCTCCTCAATCCACTAAGTCCGAAATCCTCTCACAACCCCTATTTACTAATGTACGGAACTAATCAGAAGAGTGTATAGTACAGAAAGGTACTATAGCTGATGTACTTTCTATATGGCCTGTGTACGACAACGCTATAGAGTGGACGCTTGTCTCCTCGAGACTTGTCCTCACGCTCTTTGGGATTCCAACTTCCCAATGACATATCTCCACGTGTCGCCAGGTCATGTTACATCCGAAAACCGCCAAAGTGGCCATTCCAGGATCTCGGCGATGATGTGAGGCGTCGGATCCAAATCGGCTTTAATTCCCAGCCGTTCCAAATAAATGTCCGGTATATTTGTTTCGTGCGCACTCAATTCCCCAACAAGTTTCTATGTATCCTATTTGTAATTCCTTTAATCGGATTAGTCGTCTATCTATTGTCTAAATAGCTATCGAACCCTATGTATCCTAACGGACTACTACGACAGACTGGTAAGGGTTGACGGCTATGCCTCGCCATTCCGGTCGGAGGTTCGAGTCCTGTCGGACTCAACCTTTTTGGTTGAGAGTGACTTAGGTCACTCTTAAGCCTTGCCTATGGAGCTAAGGCAGCCATGGCTCCACCGCCCTCTCTCTCCTTCAATGACTATAACAAGTGTGAGGGCCAGAGAGAGAAGGTGGAGGCAGGCTGCCTTTGCTTTTCTTTTCCTTTTTTATTTTAATTAAGACCTAGAAAATACCTCCCCTAAATCTAGTGATTTCAACAAAGTCTAAGGTTCACTCAAATGTGACTGTTTAGTTACCTTGTTGTTCACTTGGCTCTCTTCAGTCTCTTGCTGCTTCTCCTTCCTCGTTCAAACTTTGATGCTGGAATGGAGGGTAATCTCTGATTTCTTTGAACGGCTTCATCTTCTCCCCTATCTGTGGAGTCCATCTCCAAACGTTCATCGTCTGTTTCCGGTCTTTCCTTGTTTTCTTCCTCGATTTGGCCGGAAAGCTATGACTCCAAGAGAGGGTCACTCTCGGTCAAATTTTTCTCTTCCTCTGCAAGGTTAGTCTGAATCGGATTGCGGTTAGAAGAATATGAATCTAATTCATTTTCGGATTCAATACTAATTCTAACTGGTTTAGTGTATTTAAAGGGATATATGGATTTTCCTTCATCCATGACTACCAAGTGTTTTACTATAATTATGTATTCTCTTCCGAGATTATAAACTCTATATCCCTTTACATTTTCATCATATCCAAGTAGGTATCCCAACTTTCCCCTTGCATCTAACTTCCTAACATATTTTTTTGTGTTTAGACTAAACACTTGATTTCTGAACACCTTTTAGTGTGAAATATTAGGTTTTCTATCGGTCCATCTTTCATAAGGTGTTTGTCCTTTTACCGGCGAGGTGAGGACTTTATTTTTGAGATAGTTAGCTCAATTCATAGCTTCTGCCCAAAAAAAAAATATTATCTTTTTATCTGAAAACATACTACAGGCACTATCACTTAATGTTCGATTTAGTCTCTCGGCTACACTGTTTTGTTTTGGTTCTTTGGAACAGTCTTTTGGTGTTGAACCCCTTCCTCTTTCAAAAAACCCTCAAACTCATTAGAATTGTATTCCCCCCCATTATCACTCCTCACTCTCTTTATAGATGTCTCATGAAACTTCTCACTCATGCTTTATACTTTTGTTTTTCAAGAAATATACTCTAGGGAATCTAGACCAATTATTAGTGATAGTAAGAATAAATCCTTTCTCTCCAAATGATGGCACTTTGGCTGGTTCCCATATGCGAGTATGAATGAAATCTAAGACCTTTTCACCCTTATATGTTGCGGTTTTTGGAAAACGAAATATGTGTGCCTTGCCTTAAGCACATCCACTACAATCATCCAAGGTCTCATTATCTCCGAAATGTATTCCCTCAACTAGACCCATTTTCTTCATTTCTTTCAATCTATCTAGATGCACATGTCCCAATCTTTTATGCCACATCATTCAATCACTTACACTGGCATAGTAAACTCTCGTCTTTCCATTACTCAAATTCAACCTAAACATTATTTGGCTACCCTTTTTAGTCGTGAAGTACTTTTCATTCTCATAGCTAGAAATAAAGACTCCTTTATTTGTACTAGTCTCAAAACTCTTATCATCTAAGACCGACGTTGAGATAAGATTCTTGTTCATTTATGGAATGAAAAGAACATCAGAGAAAGTGACTATGAATGTCTTGCCATCAACTAAGACTCTTAGATCTATTGATCCCACTAAATTAGTGGTTACTATTCTCCCATCCCCCTACTCTATCTCTATAGTAGGGATCTTTCTCATTTTGGTAAACAATGGTTTTTCTCTACACATATGCATAGAGGCTTCTTCAATCTCAACTCTGTTAATATTGTTCACTCCGCAATGTAATGTTTCGGCTTTTTACAAAGTGACTGAGCCATGTCGCAGGCCTCGATCAAGATCTGTCCGATTGGTTTCCTCTTCCTCCTCCACCAAAGCTTCCATAAGGGTTCTTCGAATCCTTATCTCCCGAGTTAGTTCCAACAGCCAATGCTTGATCATTCTTTCCTCCTCTTTGAATTTCAATTGTGCTTTCCCAAACCTAAATCATCCCCACAATCGAGTTCTAGATCCATCGATGATCTGGCAAATCCTAAACCCTGTTAACAATGTTTACATAATCATCTAGGAGTTTCCTCAACAAATTATTCACCTTCTCTTTCTTGGTCTCCCTTTTTCATGCACTCTCGAACTCTATGAATAACCCGGCCAAGTCATTACAAAAGTCTAACATCTTTTTGAAACTCTAAGACCTCCATTAGTCCTCAGAGTAGACAGCTCACAAGAAGCTTATCTAGGTAGTGTTGACTCTAAATTTATATAAACCTAATTGATTGACCCCTTGACAATTAGAACCTTATTATAACTTCACCCCTGTGAAATAATACTTAATGTGTGCTCAGTTCCACCACAGAATGCAAAGTTAGAAGATGAATTTTGGACACCTTCACCCACTTTGACTTTCCCTTAGATATGCAGCCACCTTGGCAAGCATAAACTTTGACCACCTTCACCCTTGTGAAGAGTAGACTCCCTTGAGTCGATAGCAAAAAGAATATTTGAATTTGCTCCCTTGAGCAGTAAGTTATGAGTGGTCAAAGATGACCTTTTGTACATGAGCTCTCTCACAGAGAGGCAGTTACCTACTAAATTTTCTAAGTCTTTTCTCTCTCTAAACTTTATCTACAAACGTAAAGCATTAATTGAAATTCCGTGTCCTCTATTGAACTACATAATACAGGAAGCCTCTAGATAGTATTTAACTAACCCACTTCAAGCCACAACCACTACTATTTAGGAAGGCAAACTCACAGTTTGACTTCACTCTTGTGAAGCCTGGACTCCTCTGAGTCCGTAGCAAAAAGAATCAATGAAAACGGTTTACAAGCCGATAAGTTATGAGCCAGCAAAAATGCCAATTTTATACAAAGCTCTTTTAGAGATAGGTGATTGCCTACCAAATTTCCTAAGTCCTAAACCCCTCTCACTGCCTGTATCTACTAAAGTACGAACCAATCATATGATTATAAAGTATAGAAAAGTACTACGACCGATGTCTCCCGCGACCGAATGTCATCCTTCCACGCGGCGCCAAGTCATGCCATGTCCATAAAAGCCAAAGTGACCATTCCGTGATCTCGGTGATGATATGTGTCGTCGGATTAAATCGACATTACATGTCGACCATCAAAACATATGTCTGATTCATTTGTTTCGTGCGAAATTACGTCCGCACTAAATTTAAGAAGCTTTATGTTCCTTCGTTCAAATTCTAGTTAATTGATTTCAGTACCATACAATAGTTTAAATAAATATCGAATTCTATATCTCTTAACAGACTTCTACGATTCACTGGTTAGAGCTAACGGCTAGGCCGCGCTCTGCCGGTCGGAGGTTCGAGTTGTGTCGGACTCAACCTTTTGTTGAGAGTGACTTAAGTCACTCTTTAGTCCTGCCTGTTAAGCTAGGTTAGCCATGGCTCAACCACCCTCTCTATCCCTCAGTGACTACAACAAGTATAGTTGGTAGAGAGAGGAGGTGGAGGCACGCTGTCCGCTTTTTCTTTTCCTTTTTGTATTGAACTATTTAGACCTAGATTATACCACATAAATCTAATAATTTCAACACTCCCCTTATTTTCTAGATTAACTTTATCTTCAATGTTAATCCACACTTTTCTCTGCAATATTTTAACTTGGGAGAAGGCACCGGTTTTGTCATCATATAAGCCACCATTTCCTTATCAAATCTATATATAAGATTCATAATCTTATTCTCAACTTTTTCTCTTACAAAACTAAATCTTATATTCATATGTTTAGCTTTAAAATGATGTTTTGGATTAGCTCCAATTGCAATGGCAGCTTGGTTATCACAAAACAATTCATGCACTCCCTCCTTCATATACCCCAGTTCTTGCAACAAGGACTTCACCCACATCAACTTTTTCACTGCAGAACAATAGGCTATGTACTCAGCCTCAATAGTAGATTAAGCAACCACCTTTTGTTGCTTACTACTCTTATAGCAAGCACCTTCCCCAACATACAACACATACCCAGAAGTGTATCTTCTCATAGGTGCGTCCCCATAATTGGCATCACTCTAGGTTGTGATGTCAGTGTGCTCCCCTCCCGAATGCAACCATAACTCTTTGGTTCCCACCATATATCTCATGACACTCTTGACTGCCTCCTTGTCTTTCTTCCTAGGATCATTAAGAATCCTAGTGAGTACTCCAACTGCAACAGCTATGTCGGCGTGGTATAGTTCATAAATTAGATTAAACTTCCTACGACCTGTTGATAAGGAATAGACTTTATAAATTCTCTCTCATCTGGACCCATCTGATAGGTAACCATTGATCTAACTCCTCCTCAAGTCTTCAGTGACTGCGACAAGTGTGGGGACTTGAGTGAAGAGTTAGAGGTAGGTTGTCAGTGTCCTCTTTTTGCCTTTTTATTTTACAATCTCTAGACCTAGAAAATACTTAAATTTTAACACTATCGGCTTTCTGCCGGCCGGTAGGTACCAAGATCAAATTCTGTAGCCGACATATATCTTTTAGTAAATAAAACCCCTTTCTAAAATATATTTTCCTGTAAACTTGTGAATAGCCTAGGTAGCCATGTCTCTAGCTCCCTCTCAAATTTCTCAGTGACTGCGACAAGTTTGAGAGTTGGAGAGAGAAGTTAGAGGTAGACTGTCTCGGCTTCTTTCTTATGTCTATTCAAACCTAGAAAATACTTTAAAAGACCATTAATTTCTAGAGTATGTTTCAGCAAAATCAGTTGGCTGATCAAAAAGTTAAGGAATATGTATACAAAGGGGGGAAAATGTTTGATTTTTGCAATGAGCTTGCTACACTCTTAATGGAGCCAGAGAGTGCGCGAAAAGATTTTTGTGAAAAGGAAATGGTTAACAGTTTACTGATAAAGTTACCCGATGAGTTCGAGAACATAGTCAACCGTGTGTAGGACTTGCCGGACTCAAGGTGGATATGGAACTCAGTGGTAGGGATGATTCTTCTTCGGGAGAATACGATTGAGATGCAAAGGGGAGGAATAAGTGGCCAAGCCTTGGCAACTTCGACCGATTGAAAGAACAAGGATTCCGGGAAACCGGTCAGAAACTATGGGGGAAGGGAGCAGAAAAATCAAGCCGACGAGTTCGGACTAAGGGCTCCCAAAGGTTTATGTCATTTTGTAAGAAACCAGTGCACTATAGGGCAGAGTGCACTAAGCTAACCGAGCTTCGGTTAAAGGAGGGGCAGATTGGTGGTACCCCGGGAGAAGAGAAATAGGCCTTTGTGACACAGGTACATGAGGCGGAATCTGAGGACGAGGACGATGAGCTACTTTTAGATGAGGAGTTGGAGGCGAAAAACGAGGTCGAAATACCACGAAGGCAGAAAATGTGCTTACGGTGGATTGAAAGGTGAAGCAGGCTGGATTGTAGATTCAGGTGCATCCATGCACATGTGTAAGGATAGGCACCTGTTCACTAAGATAAAAAATATTCCCACCGTAGAGATACAGAATGGGGATGGGAGGATAGTCACCACTACTCTTGTAGGATCGGTAGATCTGAAAGTGTTAATAGAAGGAAAGACATCCATAGTAACATTCTCCGATTTATTGTTTATTCCGGAGCTGAACAAAAACCTCATCTCTACATCTGTATTAAATGATAAGGGTTTTTTTACTAGCACTAGGGAAGGAGTCTTTACTGCTAGTTTTGAGGAGGATGTCTATTTCATTGATGAGAAAGGTAACCATGGGATGTTTAGGCTGATTTTAAGTAATGAAACGAAGAAACTTTATTATGCTGGTGTTCATGATATAATGATGTGGCATAAGAAGCTTGGGCATGTGAATCTAGATTAGTTAAGAGAGATGAAAAAGATGGGAGTGGTGGAAGGGATTCAGTTCAATGAGAGTGATAATATAAGTGATTGTAGTGGATATGCTCAAGGTAAAGCACATAGATTACCCTTTCCTAAAACAGCCACCTATAAAGGAGAAAAAATTCTAAATCTAGTACACACAGATATTTGGGGACCGGCCAAAATGCCCTCACCGCGGGGGAAGAGATTTATGATGACTATCAGAGATGATTGGTCTCGGTATTCCCGGGTGTATTTTTTGAAAAACAAGTCCGAAGCTCAGGATTGTTTTAGACAATATAAAGCATGGAGCGAAAAACTCCATGAAACTCCAATCAAGAGAATAAGGAGTGACAATGGTGCAGAGTATACTTCTAACCAGTTTGAGAATTTTCTGAGGGAAGATGGTGTCTAACACCAAAAGACAGTTCCATAAAACTCGGAACAGAATCCGGTAGTTGAAAGGTTAAATAGAACACCAAGTGATAGTGCTAGAAGTATGTTGTCAAATATGAAGATAGGAAAAAGGTTTTGGGCAGAAGCAATGAACTGTGCTAATTACCTCAAAAATAGAGTTCTTACTTCAACTATAAAAGATCAAACACCTTATGAGAGATGGACAGGCCGGAAACCAGACATATCTCACTTAAAGGTTTTCGGCAGTCAAGTATTCAGTCTAGATACAGATCGATCTAATTCGAAGCTAGATCCTAAAGGAAAACCGGGATACTTATTAGGATATGATGAGGATGTTAAAGGATATAGAGTTTATGATCTAAAAAGGGAAGATATAATCTTAGTAAAGCATCTAGTAGTTATGGATGAAGGAAAGTCTGTGGATCCCTTCAAATATACAAAGTCAGTAAAAATCAGATTTGAGTCAGAAAATTCCGATGACTTTGAGCTTCCTAACTATCCAAGTTTTAGAGAAGATGACATTCTTGCAGATACAAATCAGACCGAAAAGGACTCGGCTGTGGAAACTCCACTGACAACTCTACCCGTAGCGGAAGACATGGTGGAAATTGATTCGGAATCAACGGATAGGGGAGAAGCCGAGATTGTTAGAAAGAATCCACGATAACCATCTATTCCGGCCTCGTATTTTGAAGGGGGGAGGAGAAGTAGCAAAAGATTGCAAGAAAAACAAGTTAATAACAAGGTAACAAAACTATCTCATCAAGATGAACCGCAGACTTATGGAGAGGCGATGACTTGTCCAGAAAGAAACCGGTGGAAGACAGCCATCAATGAGGAGATGGCCTCAATTATGGCAGCCAATACTTGGGAGCTGGTGGATTGTCCACCTAACCGAAAACCAATCGGTTGTAAATGGGTTTTCAAATTAAAACTGAACCCAGATAACACAATCGAGCGCTACAAGGCCAAATTAGTGGCAAAGGGATTAACACAAAAGGAGGGAATTGATTACGAGGAAACCTTTGCCCCGGTCGTCAGATTTCCCTCCGTCCGCATACTTCTCTGCCTGGCAGCAGCGGAAGACATGGAAGTGCACCAGATGGACATCAAGACAACTATTTTGCATTGAGAATTGGAAGAGGAGATCTTCATGCGACAACCCGAAGGGTTTGTGGAGGAACGAGAGGAGAGTAAGGTATGCCGACTGATTAAATCTCTTTATGGTTTGAAACAGGCGCCTCGACAGTGGAGTAAGAAGCTTGATGATCTTCTTACCGGTCTGGGATATATCCGGTTCAGCTGAGATCACTCAATCTATGTATTCGAAGATGAGGAAGGTTTTATATTAATTGTAATTAATGTTGATGATTTGCTTGTTTTAAGTAAATCAAAGGAAAAAATTAATAAACTGAAAACCGATCTTAAGGGGAGATTTGAAATGAAGGATATGGGGGAAGAAAAATATATTTTGGGAATTCAAGTAGAAAGAGACCGAAAAAAAAAGATTATAAGATTGACTAAAAATGAAGCAATAGGGAACATGCTTGAAAAATTTGAGATGGATAAAGCTAATAGTTGTACAACTCCAATGGAGTTGAAGAAGGGAAGTGAGGGGAGTGAGAATAAGGGGTCATAGTCTTAGACGAGGAATTATCTCCTGAAGAACAGAAGTTCATGCAGACTATTCGTTACAGGCAAGTAGTGGGAAGTCTAATCTATTTTATGAATTGTACCCGGCTGGATTTAGCTGCAACTGTAGGAGTGTTGAGTAGAAGTCTAAATGCTCCCACTAAGAGGGATTGGGAGGCAGCTAAGAGAGTCCTTAGATATTTGATAGGAACTAGGGATTTATGGTTGCATTTGGGTGGGGAGAATACTGACATCACCACTTGGAGTGATGCTAGTTATGGTGATGCTCCGATGAGGAGATGCACTTATGGATATGTATTATATGTGGGTGATGGGGCTTGCTGTTGGAGTAGCAAACAACAAAAAGTTATTGCTCAGTCCACCATGGAGGTTGAGTATATGGCCTCTTGCTCTGCTGTAAAAGAATTGATGTGGGTCAAGTCTTTGCTTGGTGAGCTTGGTCACCTTAAGAGTGGTGTGCAAATTTTTTTTTGTGATAATCAGGCAGCAATCGCTATTTCTACCAATCCTAAACATCATTTTAAAGCCAAACACATGGACATCAGACTCAGCTTTGTTAGAGAGAAAGAATAAAACAAAATAATCAGTTTAGAGTATCGACCAGATAGTTAGATGGTAGCAAATATGATGACCAAACCTGTGCCTTCCCCTAAGCTAATTTTCTGCAAGGAGAAGTGTGGTCTGAAATTAAAGATTGACTAGAAAATAAGGGGAGTGTAGAAATTAATGGTCTTTTTAAAGTATTTTCTAGGTCTAAATAGAAATATAGAAAGAAGCCGAGGCAATCTTCCTCTAACTTCTCTCTCCAACTCTCAAACTTGTTGCAGTCACTGAGAAATTGGAGAGGAAGCTAGAGCCATGGCTACCTAGGCTATCCAAAGGTTTACGGGATATAAATATGAGTTTATTTACCTTTAGGGGTTTATTTACTAAAAGAATATGTGTACCTCCACGATTTGATCTTGGTACCTACTGGAAGGTAAGCTGAAGGTAGCCGGTAGCCTTATCCGTTAAGTCTAGACCTAGTGTTACGTACCATAGGGTTTGATATTTACTTAAACATTAACACGTAGGATTATTCATTTAATTGAAATTGTTTACGGGAGACATAGATCAATTAATGTAAAAGTACGGATTACAGCACGGATAAGAAACGAATACCGCGCATTCATTTCTTTAGCGAAATGAATACCGCGTATGTATTTATTACGGCTACAATTAAATGATAATTTAATCGGACGACCGGAATTAAACGCCGAGATTGCGGAAGAGGATTTCGGCGGTTTTAGGTCATCGCCACATCGGATGACATGTGGCGGAATGACATTGGATTGCGGCATCTACGAGGATTAAGGGAGCGAATCCGAATATACCACGTGTCGACATTTAGGCCATGTTCTACAGTGTTCGTACAGAAAGTTGAGCGGCAGCTAAACTTTTGTGTACGGGAGTGTAATCTGATTGGCTCCGTACATCAGTAGATAGAGTCTGTGAGAGAGATAGGACTTAGAAAAATTAGGAGATAGGACCCTCTCTCCCAAAGAGCTTTTGTAAAAAAGGTCAACTTTGACCCTCCATAACTTACTACTCAGGGGAGCAAATTTAGAGATTCTTTTTGCTATCGACTTAGGGGATTCTTGCCTTCAAAGGGGTGAAGTTGGTAAGAGTTTTTGACTGCTAGGGTGGCAGTTGTTCTTGCGGAAACACAAAGGGGTCAAGGTTATCCTAGAGGCTTCTTGGAAGCTGCCCACTCTGAGGACTTATGGAGGTCTCAGAGTTTCACGCCGTACTGTTTGCACAACGTGACGCTGCTGTGCGTTAGCGGTAAAAGTCCTCCAAACCGCTAGCACACCTGACGTTGTCGTGCGTCACGTGGCGTTGCCATGCGTCAGCGGTATAGATCGCCGTACTACTTGCACAACGTGATGTTGTCGTACGTTCGGGGTACGGGCATGATAAACTTGACAGTAGTGTTGGGTATCGGGGAAATTTATATCGCGATAATCGATCGAGCAAAATCCACAATATATTGTATTGGGACCAACCTAAATTATCGCGATATACATTGCGAAAAATAGGTGTTGGTACAGCTGAAGAACAAAAATCAAACAGAAAATCGACAGAAAATCGTAAGGACCCCCCCCCCTCTATTGCGCGAGCGCCATAGTGAGGGGGGGGAGAGGTTGAGAAAAAAATCCGGAAGAAAAGAAAAAAATCGCGTGAATATCTGGATATTTAGCTTCAGGTACATGGATTCAATATATCGATTATTATATCCCTAAAAGCGATATATATATCGAATATTGGCAATAGGTCCTCGATACCCAACACTACACCGCCAATCGCTATTAGCATAGTGTACGCTAATTCCACCCCGCCTTTTTTTTTCTTCATTAGCGTAGTTCATTCTATTTTTTTCTTTACTCTATTTAGGGTTAATTTGTTAGTACCGTACAAAACGGAAGTACTTCATCATTTAATTAGTGTGGTGTACGGACAGTGTCACATCGTACAAAATTGTATTTTTTAAGTGAAAAAGTATAATTAATGAGTTTTAGTAACCGCGGACGAATGAGAATGTGCGCTCTAAAAAGGGGATATAATAGGGTTGTCAAATATCACGCTCGCACATATTCTTCCAACAACCACGTTTCGATTGTGTGAACATACGATTTGTCAACGTACGATTTGTGAGTCAAAAATTGTACAAATACCTATATTAGTGTAAGCATGTTTGCGACCGACATTTATTTTTTTCAAAGACCCAAATTAGAATTATTAAACAATTAGAATGTATGTTTTTTATTCAAGATATTCAAATTCTTAATTAGCATAAGCAACGGTAATTATTCATATATGCTAAATAAACTTCTACGCTAATAGCGATTGGCGATGTAGTTGACACGGTACATGCCCGTGTAACCGGCGTTGATTTACTAGTATACAAAAAATATGGACCTAGATTCTTTGTACGCTTGACAAGACGGGTCAAAACGCTACTCTCTAGTACAGCGATGACGACAAAGTGATCTCGATAGTTGACCTGTGGCCGACGACATGAAGGTGGCCACGATAGGTACCAAGATGTCGTTGATGCGAGTTAACTGTACAAGTAAGTGAAACGATATTGAAGCGACGACGATGATAGATTCTTTGTACGCTTGATAGGACAGTTCAAAACTGCTACACTACAGTAAAGCGACTACGACAAAGTGATCGCGATAGTTGACCGGCGGCCGACGACGCTAAGGTTGGTTTGGTTTAAACAGAATTGAGTCACTTGCGCTTAATCGTACGGCCACATGAATCACATCGCGACGTTTAGGTTGACGTTAGTTGACACCAAGGGCGATTCACGTCCAAACAAATTCGATGTCACGCCAAAATGTTGTGTTTTCAATACCGGTCGAGTAACGTATAGTATTGTACTTTTAATTTTTGCGCGTGCAATTCTGTCATATCACGCCACGTTGTCGTGTTATCAATATCCGCACACTGCCACTCACCGCTCTCAATCTTGTCATCGCTCTCCTTTTCAAAGGGTGTCTCTTCTGATGTCACGTTTTTTGTATGAGTGGATAATTCTCTAATGACCTTACCCCCCTATGTTTCGTTGCTGGTGGGCTTAGATTTTGTAATTTCTCCGAAGTGTGCTCTACAAATCACACCTTTTTCTTTGTTCCTACCTCCATCAAGACTTATTCTTCTTCCTCCCCCTCTCTTGTGAATTTCCTATAATGACTCTCCTCCTCGTAATCTTGGGCCTGTTTAGACTCATTAGCTTCTTTTCACCATCCATTCCAGATTTTCATTATAATCCACATTTCTAGAATCTCGGACCTTTCTAGTAACATGGTTATGAATCTTATACTGCATTGAGTTTTCACTATACCCCACAAAATATCCTTCCCATAACCGTGCCGCAAACTTCCACTCCCGATTTTTTTCCTCTACATACCTTATAGCCTCACATCCCCAAATCTTTAAATCTTTTACCATAGGCGGTTGTCTAATCCAAAGTTCCTCTGGTGTTTTGTTGCCTAAAGTCGAGTTGATTCTCCGGTTGGTGACATGATTAGCCGCCCTAATTTCCTCTCCCCAAAGACGATGTGTGAGTTTGGTCGTATGGAGCATTGCCCGCACCATCTCTTGCAATGTTCGATTCTCTCTCTCTCTGCAATCCATTCAATTGTGGGGAATAAAAAGCCGTGAACTGCTACTTAATCCTTGTCTCCTTACAATATTCAGCAAAGGCAAGGAATTCAGCTCCACGGTCCAATCGTACTGCTTTTACCTGCCTCCCACTTTCCCTCTCAGCCATAACCACAAATTCTTTAAATGTTTCTAATGTGTTTGACTTTGCCTTTAAGAGATACACCCATGCCTTCCTGTTGAAATCATCAACTATCACCATAATGTAATTATTGTTTCCAATGGTTTTTAGATGCATGTCACCACAAAGATCTACATGGACTAGGTCTAAAAGGGCATTCGCCTTGAATTGAAGATCTTTCACTGGATGAGGCTTCATTTTATGCCTCGCTTTAGTGCAACCTACACATCATATGACCTTTTCTCTTGTTTTCACGTCTACTCATCAAACCGCACCATGACGAATCATCTCATTGATGTTACTCTCTGAAGTGTGACACATAGGATGATCCCACAATGTGAGGTCCTCTTTGTTGACCTCTGGTGAATGGAGGTGCCCTTCTTCGTCCGCCGTCCTATTTTTTGGTTTTCTCCAAATCAGCCTACTTTGCATATTTTCAGTTACAACCCCCTCTGCAAATGGTCTTGTTTTACTACTCAAAATAATTTTAACCCCTTTCATGCATGTGGCTCTCCCACCTTTCCTCTGAAGTTGTGGGACACTTAAGAGATTGATGCACCCCCTTGGATTGTAAAGTTCATTGTTAAAACGTACTCTATTGACTCTAGTTCTCTCTTCCCTATCTTGTGTCGATAGATCCACCACTATTGTTCCCACTATATCAATAACCATCATTAAACCATTAGCCACTATGATGGATTTGGGTATAGTGAGTTTTTTAATGTCACTGAATAGTCATGGATTTGAACACATGTGATGTGTAGCACACGAGTCTATGATCCAATTGTTAAACTTTCCTTTACTCTTCTTGCCTCGTGTGTGAATTAAGATATCCTCCTTATTTTCTATTGATTCCTCCATAAGTGAAAAGAAGAATTGTCGATCCTGTCCCACTGGCCCATCCCCTACAAAATCCCCTCTACCTGATGAGTTACTTCCTCCACTTCCTCCTCCTCTAAATTGTCCCCCTCCGCGACTGTTTCCCTTTTGATAACAACCGCGACTAGTGTGTCCCCATTTTTGACAAATGTTACACTGTTTACTTTTGTCCGGGCATTCAAAGAAACCATGCCCAGTCTCATTACAATTGTAACATGTCATCTGAGAGGTATCGTGTTGATATGAGCCTCTCATTAGGCCTTCTGACGTACCTCCTTGTCCACGAGGTCCACCTCCTCCCCCCCTAGATCTCCTAAAACTCTAAGCTCCCCTATCATCCTCTTCTTGTTAACCCGGATAAGATGACCCCTTGTTTTCCTCTTTCGAGGTTGCCTTGTCCTTCTCCCTACTCTTCAAGTGATTAATAGCGTATGCCATTGTCGGTTTCTCTCGCCTGTTGATGACCTCATTTGCTACTGCAAATTTGCTTGGAAGACTCCTCATAAAAACAAACAACCTTTCTTTTTCTGTAGGGAAATTATTGAGTGAGTTAAGTTGTTCTATGATGACATTAAACCTTTTGAATCCATCATCAATGTACTCATTCTCCTTCATTCAAAAACCAATATACTCCTCAAAAAGATAAATTTCATTTGCCTCAAACCCTTTTTCAAACGTATTTTGCAAAGCGGTCCTACAATCATAAGCCCTATCATGAGTTAGAAGATGTTCATGCATACAACTAGCACAACTCTCTATTAGTGCGATGGAGGCCGCCATATCTTTGTTGTCCCACTTCTTTGCTCCGGAAGGATCCACTGAAGGATCCAGTCGTGTTTCTTCCCCGATAACAATGTCCCAAAGTTTTTTTGGTGTGAATGCTCCTCTAATGTATCTCTTTAAATTGCATAGTTCGAACCTATGAAGACGATGGTCTTATTAAACACTTTAAGACCATCATCTTCGCTCTCCTCCTCTTCGCCATAAGGTGAGACTTCCCCTTTTCTTCTTTTTTTTCTTTGAGTTGTATGAGTCTCCACTTACACCTCCAACTCCATCATCTCCTTGTGTTTTGAGAAACTCATAAAAGCGTTCAAACATTCCCTCGTCCATCTTCACATTTCTCTCCCCCCATTCCTCATACTCGTCATATTGTGTCCTTGTAACTCCTCCTTTTACTCCCCCACTAGCTCCTCCACTAGGTTCCGCCGAGGATTTCCCTTTCTTCGCCATAATGGCAAGCATTGCTACTAACCCGCTGTGATTCCAATTGAAAGATAACAAACCAAATAAAAGACACACACAACTAGAGTGTTCCTCCAAAAAAAGTCAATATATTAAGCACAATGCAAGTACACAACTCTTTTTTCTTTTGTTTCTATTTCTAACCTTTCTACGCCTCTTTAATAAGGTACGCCTCCAAAGGATGAATCTACCACGAAGTCTCAACAAATATAAATGTACACGACTAAAAACACGTGGCAAAGTATACGACCAACAAAAGGTAGTCGTCCTAAGTTAGTTGACCAACAATGAAAGTCAACTACCAACCGACTTGAACCACACGGTACGACTAGAACTTAAGTGAACCCTAGCGACCAAATAATTTCCACCTCACTTTTATAGTACGGCTAGAACTCGCGCGAAACGAAATGAACAAACAACTTCTACGTCACTTCAAATATCTAACGACGAAACTACTTTGTGGCTGGTCGTCGCTACTTTAGCTACTAGAATGTCTTATCGCTAAGTGAGTGCTTAGTACTTAATCCTAACATATATATACATATATATACACAATATATGAAAAGAAGTAATTAATATTCACTACTTAATTTATACTATAAAGTGAAGAGAGAGAGAGAGAGTCACCATGGTTGCCGCCATAGTCAGAAAGAAACAAGCAGACAGGCAAACAAATTGATAGATTACCAAAATGTTGCCCTAAACCTAATTTGATCCTAGGTGTGCGATGTACTAAGTAGAAGTAGGCCTTATCCATTATTGCAATGACGAAACAAAGCACGTATATAGTTTGGTATATCATTAAATGGTTACACAAACGTCACTTTCATTGAAATAGACTAAAAATGACGAAACGACAACTATAGTCAAACGACGCTTGCGACGGGAATCTAACCGTGTAAACTACATAATCAGACGGACGTCATCGCCCCCGCCAAACCCTAATGAATATTTGGCGGCTTTTGAACATAGCGGCGCGCTGTGGCAGGTGGCGCCACATCAATGGACGCCGGAAAGGATAGGAGGAGGAACGATGGCTCCCATGTTGCAAAGTGTCAACCAAAAGGCCATGTTGTACAATGGCCGTACAACAAGTACAATTGGCCACTGTACATTCTTGTACTATACTCCCTTTTGATAGGCCTAGGGTAGAGTAGTAGGTAGTTGTGAATAGGAGTTAAGGGACTTAGGGTGTTTGAGGTGCCTCTCTTCAGGTGACTTTATTTATTTATAGGCCATCTTTGGCCAGCCATAACTTACTGCTCAAAGTAGCAAATTCAGTGATTCTTTTTGCGTTTAAATTAGGGGAGTCTTTTCCTCCCACGGGTGAGGTGGCCAGAATATTATTGTGCCTGGGCGGCACTTATTTAGTGGGAAAGTGAAAGGGGCAAATATTATCTTAGAGGCTGATATAGGCTGCTCATTTTGTGGGTTAATGGAGACCACATAATTTCAGGTTATAGGCCCACCCTCTAGGGTGCCCATATTTAATGGATCAGACTTTTTTTATTGGGATATGATGATGGAGGGAGAACTTTTTGAGAAGCACCTAAGGGGCATAATGTCCGGGCAAATTCGATGTCCACCTTCACCTGGGTTTGGAGGAACACTTTTTTTTCTCCTACCTCCACCACAACAGCCACCATCATGAACGATAACGAGGAAGTGGAGGAAATAATCATGAAAGGAGAAAAAGGAGGAGTTGCTTCTCGAGGGACTCCAATTTCAAGGACGATACTGGCAGTACCACCATCAATGGTGACACGGAGTCAGACCGAACGGTCAGAATATGAAAATTGGATTTATAAGGACAAGGTGGCTAAGCTCTTAATTCTCAAAAGTGTAGTGAATGGTATTGCCATTCCCCTTATGCATGTTAGATCTTCCTCTCAGATTTGGGTATCTCTTGTAAACAAATATAAGAGTGGGTCATTACAGTAGCAACAAGTGAATCAATATAAGATTTCAGCTTATACTTACAAGGGAGGAAGTATCAATGATTATTGCAATGACTTATGAGCATTATTTGGAGAACTAAAGAGCGCAAGTAACTCATGGTTTGAGAGACAAAGAGTAAATACATTGATAATTAAAATGCTTGAAGAGTATGAGAATATCATTAATCGGTTGAATGATGTAGGTGATATTAATTGGAATTGGGAGAATACAGTGGGGATGATTTTAGTGAAAGAGAGTACCATAGAACTTAGGATAGGAAGTCCGAGTGTTCAAGCATTGGCTACAGGATCTGATTTGCGGAAATGTGATGAGGAAAAGGGAAAGGATCCCTATCGAAACTTTGGAGGAAAAGGAGAAGGAGGTGGCAGATTTGATGGACAGGGGAGAGGAGCTCCTCAAGGTAGACTATGGCACTTCTACAAAAAATCGAGACATTATATGGCTGATTGTGTCACGCTTGCCGATCTCCGACTGAAAGATAGACAAGGTTTCTCAAGAGATGGAGGAAAGAAAAATGCTTTTTTGACTGAAGTTCATGACGAGGAAAAAAATGAATTTACCGAACCGGAAGAGGAGCTTGAGGAGCTTCTTCTAAAACCAAAAACCATTGAGAAGCATGGAGACATTCAACGGAGACAAAAGTGAGCTTTCGAAGGTAAGAGGGATCCACCTAAGGATGGGTCGATCATAGACTCAGGGGCTTCAATGCATATGTGCAAGGATAAGAGATGGTTAACTAAATTAAGAAAAACTCCAACACTTAAGATAGAATATGGAGATGGTAGAGTAGAAACCACAAGTCTTGTGGGATCAATTGATTTAAAAGTTCTAGTTGATGGAAAGGCTTCAATTGTAACACTCTCATATTTTTTACACATTCCACAACTTAGCAAGAATCTAGTCTCTACAACTGTTCTAGATAAAAAATAGTTTGAAACAGGAACTAAGAAAGGAATCTTCACAGCTAGCTTTGATAATGAGGTTTATTTCATAGCTGAAAAGGGAAGTCAAGGAATATTCAGAATTGTAATTTGCAATGAAAAGGGTGTTCTTTACTCGTGTGGAAGTGATATGATGCATTGGCACAAGAGGTTGGGGCATGTGAATCTAGATAGATTAAAGAAAATGATGAAAAAAGGAATAGTGGATAGAATTGAGTTTGGAGATGATGAGACCTCAGATGATTGTAATGGATGTGCCCAAGGGAAGATTCATAGACTCCCATTTCCAAAGGGATCCATAGTTAGAAGAGAGAAAGTATAAGATCTAGTTCACACTGATGTTTGGGGACCAGCTAGGTATGCTTCACATGGGGGGAAAAGATGAATGCTAACCATTACAGATGAAAGGTCTAGATACACTAAGGTATATTTTCTTAGACATAAGTCAGAGGTACTAAGATGTTTCAAAGAATACAAAGTATGGAGTAAAAAATTACATGAAACCTCAATAAAAGAGATAAGAAGTGATAATGGGAAAGAATACACCTCAAAGGAATTTGAAGATTTTTTAAAGAAGAAGGAATCCATCATGAGAAAACTATTCCTTATAATCCAGAACTAAATGGAGTAACAGAAAGAGTGATTAGAACTTTATGAGATATGTCCAGAAGAATGCTAACTGATAAGAGAATAGGATTGCAGTTTTGGGTTGAGTCTATGAACTATGCAATTTTCATCAAAAATAGAGTGCTAACTTCGACAAATAAGGAGGAAACCACGTATAAAAGGTGGACGGGAAAAAAACCAGATTTTTCTAGTTTGAGAGTGTTCGGAAGTCAAGTCTACAGTTTGGATTCCGATAAGACTAAATGGAAGTTAGAGGGAAGAGGGAAACCGTGATATCTTGTAGGATATGATGAAAGCACAAAAGGATATCGAGTGTATGACTTGAAAAAAAAGAGATATCATTTTGGTAAAACACATAGTGGTGATGAATGAAGTAAAGTTTATTGATCCATTGAAATATAACAAAGAAGTCAAAATCAGATTTCAACCGAGTCACTTTTCTGACTTTGACTTTGGAAATGAAGAGAAGGAAGATGGGGAGAAGGAGAAATTTGCAGATATACCAAAGGAGAAGGATAGAAAGATAACATCCGAGGAAACGCCACAATACGAAGTGGAAACTGACGAGGAACTTGATCAAACACTGGAATTGGAAGATAAGGGAGTTGAAAATCTTCTTAAACAAATTTTGAGGATGCCTTCCATGTCGGCGTCAGATTTTGAAGGAGGAAAAAGAAGTTCTAATGACTTTAAGAAAGATAAGTAAATAACAAACTCACAAAGATGTCTCACCCAACAGACATACTTAGAGGCTATAAATACCCCAAAAAGCAGGTGGTGAATCACTACCATCAATGAAGAAATGGCTTCCATCGTGGAAGCCAACACATGAGAGTTGGTAGACTGTCCACCTGATCGAAAAAGAAGTGGTTTTAAGTGGGTTTTTAAGCTTAAGCTTAACCCATATAATACAATTGAAAGATGTAAAGCTAGGTTGGTTGCTTAAGGTTATACTCAGAAAGAAGGAATAGAATATGAAAAAACCTTTGCACCGGTAGTAGGATTTCCTTCTGTTAGAATCCTCTTAAGTTTAGCCACAACAGAGGATATGGAAAAACACCATATGGATTTTAAGACCCCCATCTTACACGGAGAGTTGGAAGAAGAAATTTACATGAGGCAACTGGAAGGTTTCGTGGAAAGTGGAGAAGAAAGCAAGGTGTGCAAATTGTTAAAATCACTTTATGGCCTTAAGCAAGCCCCACGGCAATGGAACATAAAATTGGACAAATTTTTGACACGTTTGGGATACATTAGAATAAGTTTAGATCACACTAAATATTTTTGTGGATAAAAATGGAGTGATTTTTATTGTTATTTATGTTGTTGACTTGTTAGTTTTGAGCAAATCCTTAAATAAAATTAACAAACTCAAACAGGATCTGAGAAGCTAGTTTGACATGAAAGATCTCGGCGAAGCAAAATACATTTTGGGGATTCAAATGGAGAGGGATAGAGGGAATAGAATTATAAGACTCACTCAGAAATAAGCTATCGGTAATATGCTAGAAAAGTTTCAGATAGAGAAGCAAATGGGTGTACCACTCCAATGGATCTAAAGAAAGTATAGGACGGGAGTGAAGAGGGAGGGATATTGATTTTGAATGATGAGATGGATGACGAAGAAAAGAGGTTTATGGAAGGAATTCCTTATCAAAAATTTTTAGGCAGTTTAATTTACTTTATGAATTGTACACGTCCGGACATAGCTGCGGCAGTCTGTGTTCTCAGTAGAAGTCTAAATGAACCTAGGAAAAGAGACTGGGAAGCAACCAAAAGAGTCATGAGATGTTTGGTGGAAACAAAGGAATTATGGTTGCATTTGGGAGGGGAGCACACCGACATCACCACTTAAAGTGATGCCAGTTATGGGGATGTGCCTTTGAGACGATGTTCAACTGGATATGTGTTGCAAATTGGATCTGGTGCATGTTGTTGGAGTAGGAAAGAACAGAAAGTAGTTACTCAGTCCACTATGGAGGCTAAATACATGGCTTCTGTTGAAATTTAAGTATTTTATAGGTCTAGAGATTGTAAAATAAAAGCCAAAACAATGACAGCTTGCCTCTAACTCTTCACTCAAGTCCCCACACTTGTCGCAGTCACTGAAGTCTTGAGGAGGAGTCATATCCATGGCAACCTAGGCTGTCCATAGAGGAGAGGAATGCAAATCTCGATAGAGCTACCTAAAATATAGGACAGACCCAGTATTGATCCGGGTACCTGCCGTCCATCAAACTAGCTGGTAGCCTTAACCTATAAATCTAGGACTAGTATTACGATATGTTAGGCTTGATAAATATATAAATTGTTACACGTAGATTAATTCTTTAATGGAGAATAGATACTTAGTGCATAGATACAATTTTATTCAGTACGGAGTACGGTACAGGGACGGAACGGATACCATGCATTTGTTTCGATAGCGAAACAAATACCGGGGTCAAATTTCAGCGGCTAGGATTATAGCCGGTTTTCATCAGACGGCCGCGATAAGCGTCGCGATCACGAAAGAGGTACTTTTGGCGTTTTACGGTCTTTACCACGTCAGACGACACGTGGCATGATAACATTGGATTACGGGAACCCCGAAGATTACAAGAACAAATCCTGATTTGACACATGTCGACATTTTGGCCATGTTGTACAATGGCCGTACATAAAGTACACCGGCACCTGTACTTTTATGTACGATACACTTATTTGATTGGTGCTGTACTTTAGTTGATAGAGTTTTAGAGGGGGAATTGGACTTAGAAAATTTTGGGTAGGTAGCTGCCTCTCTTAGAGAGCACCTTGTATAAATGGCAAACTTTGGCCAGCCATAACAATCAATTTACTTGACCATTTTCAGTGATTCTTTTTGCTATGGACTCAACGGAGTCCACAATAAACAAAGGTGTAGTTTGTCAGAGTTTTTGCCTCCCAAGGTGGCTGCATTTATAAGGAAAAGTCAAAGCGGGTGAATGTGTCCAAAACTCATATTCTAACTTTGCATTCTGTGGTGGAACTGAGCACACAAAAAGTCTTATTTCACAAGGGTGTAACTATCATGGGACTCTGATTTTCAAGGGGTTAGTCATTTGGGTTTATATCAACTTGGAGTCTGCATAATCTAGATAAGCTTCCTTTGGATATGCGATTTTTGTGGGCAATGGAGCACATAGAGTTTCAGCTTCCTGTGCTGCCACTAAAGAATTAATGTGAGTAAAATCTCTACTGCAAGAACTTGGGTTCATGAAATATGGGACTTATAATGTCTTTTGTGAAAATCAAGCTGCTATCTCTATCGCAGCTAATCCAAAACACCATTTCAAAGCTAAATATATGGATATAAGATTAAGCTTTGTCAAAGAGAAGGTTGAGAATAAAATAATTAAACCGGTTCATAAAAGTGATAAAGAGATGATTGTAGACATGATGACAAACGGTACCTTCTCCTAAGTTAAAATTATGGAGAGAAAATTGTGGACTTAAATTAAGAGTTGACTAAAAATCAAGGGGAGTGTTGAAAAGAAGAAAAATAAAATTCACTAGATAATTTAGAATCTAGAGTGAAGAGAGAGATAAAGAGTCACCATGGATGCCGCCATAGTCAGAAAAAAACAAGAAGACAGATTGATAGATTACCAAAATGTTGCCCTAAACCAGATTTGATCCTACACGTGCGATGTACTATCTAGACATATGCATTTTCCAATATAGCAATGACGAAACAAAGCACGTATATAGTTTAGTATATCATTAAATTGTTAGCGAACGTCACTTTCAGTGAAATAGACCAAAATTGACGAAAAAACAACTTTAGTCAAACAGTGCTTACGGACACGAATCTAACCGTGTAAAATACACGATCGGACAAACGTCGTTGCCCCTGCCAAATCCGAATGAATCTTTGGCGGTTTCTTAACACAGCGGTATACTGTGCCACGTGGCGCCACATCAATGAACGTCGGAAAGGATGGGAGGAGGAACGATGGCTCTCATGTTGCCAAGTGTCAACCAAAAGGCCATGTTGAACAATGGTCGTACAAGAAGTACAATCGGCCACTGTACATTCTTGTACTATTTTCCCTTTTGATTGGCCTAGGGTAGAGTAGAAGGTAGTTGTGAGTAGGAGTTAAGGGACTTAGCGTGTTTGAGGCGCCTCTCTCCTGGTGACCTTTTGTATTTCTAGGCCATCTTTGGCCAGCCATAACTTACTGCTCAAAGGAGCAAATTCAGTAATTCTTTTTGCGTTTGACTCACAGGATTCTTGTTCTCACTGGGTGAGAGTGGCAAGGATATTTTTCTGCTTGGGAGGCACTTATTCAGTGGGAAAGTGAAAGGGGAAAATGTTATCTTAGAGGCTATACATAGGCTGCTCATTTGTGGGTTAATGGAGACCACATAATTTCATGTTATGGGCCCACCCTCTATGGTGCCCATATTTAATGGATCATACTTTTTTTATTGGGAAATGATGATGGAGGGAAATTTTTTTGAGAAGCACCTATAAAACATAGTATCTGGGCAAATTCGATGTCCAACTCCAGATGGGTTTGGAGGAACACCTTTTTTTGCTACCTCCTCCACAACAGCCACCATCACGAACGATGAGGAGAAAGGGGAGGAAATAATCATGGAAGGAGAAAAGGGAGGAGCTGATTCTCGAGGGACTCTATTTTTAAGGACGATATCAGCAGCACCACCAGCAATGGTGACATGGAGTCAAACCGATCGATCGGATTATGCAAATTGGAACAATAAGGAGAAGGTGGCTAAGCTCTTAATTCTCAAAAGTGTAGTGAATGGTATTGCCATTCCCCTTATGCATGTTAGATCTTCCTCTCACATTTGGGTATCTCTTGTAAACAAATATAAGAGTGGTTGATTGCAGCAGCAACAACTGGCAAGAAATAAAATTTTAGCTTATACTTACAAGGGATGAAGTATGAATGATTATTGTAATGACTTAGGAGAATTATTTGGAGAGCTAGAGAGCGCATGTAACTCATTGTCTGAGAGACAAAGAGTAAATACATTGATAATGAAACTGCCTGATGAGTATGAGAATATCATTAATCGGTTGCAAGATGTAGGTGATTGCAATTGGAATTGGGAGAATACGGTGGGGATGATTTTAGTGAAAAAGAGTACCATAGAACTTAGGAGAGGAATTCCGAGTGTTCAAGCATTCGCTGCAAGATCTCATTGGCGGAAGCGTGATGAGGATAAAGGAAAGGATCCCTATCGAAACTTTGGAGGAAAAGAACAAGGAGGTGGCAGATTTGATCGACATGGGAGAGGAGCTCCTTGAGGTAGACTATGTCACTTCTGCAAGAAACCGAGACATTATATGGCAGATTGTGTCAAGCTTACAGATCTCCAACTGAAAGATGGACAAGGTTCCTCAAGATATGGAGGAAAGAAAAATGCTTTTTTGACTCAAGTTCATGACGAGGAAGAAGATGAATTAACCAAACCAGAAGAGGAGTTTGAGGAGCTTCTTCTAAAACCAAAAACCAGTATGCAGACATTCAACGGAGACAAAAGTGTGCTTTAGGAGGTAAGAGGGATCCACCTTAGGATGGGTGGATCATAGAATAAGGGGGCTTCAATATGGTTCATAGCCATTTTCAGCCATGAATTTACCCTCGGAAGCACCACACACTACCCCAAAAACAGCCTACTTTGAATCCCCTAAGAATTCTACAGAATTACCAAAAAAATCTGAAACTACTGAAACAGATATTTCCTACGACACTTAGTATCCCCACAAAATTTTATATGAAAATACTTAACAGACTTATCACAACACTCAGTCAAAGTTGCATAAAAACAGTTTGCCAGAACTTTGAAAAATCTGACCAACTTCACAATGAAGTCCCAAGCAAACAAGAGACACAATAGGTCTGAAAATACGCCAAAATATTTCCAATTTAATGAGGAACACACATGCAAAATTTCAGATAATTTTGGCGATACACCTTAGAGCAATCCTCAGTTGAAATTTACCAAAAAAGAGCAAAACAGTTTTTGTCCAAAAAGTTCATGAGTGCAAAAAATGACTAAGTCCTACAAATACACAATGAGCTTACTAATGATTGTACGGAGGCATACCAGCCGTACGTAACCTATCAACTACCTCTATTAATGTGAGTATACCCGAATACTTTGTGATATGTCATAAACAAAAGATCTACACTAATAATTAATACACATAGGACAAAACCTTGTTGTAAATATTTACAAACCTTACAAATTTCGTCAAATGAATCTAGACCGTCCAATATAAATATCATGTGATGGACGCGATTTCGCGTCCCTCACCAAAATGACCAGACTGACGGCGCCGCCGTCCGTAGCTTGTTATTCGGCATAATTGATGTCGTGTCACCCGATAATACAATCCACTTGACGAACTCACGTCACCTCATCCAAATTAGTCCGTACTGGCTGCGTCCTTTTCACTCTATGTCGCTCACTCCACTTTAAGTTCGAATTCCTTTCGTCATCATTATGATTCGTACCTGCGGCGTACCTTTCCAAAACATGCCATAAATTTGACTCATATATTCTGTATTTTTCCTTACGTTTGTTTGCGCCACTCAATTAATTTTGTACATCCCAAAACAATTAGTACCATTACTCCCCCAATTCGCAAATCCATTCGAACCTTCACAGTAAATCAAGATAGCATACGCATTAAAAACGCGTCAAGTATTCACGAATCATGGTGTATGCACGAAACATTACGTACGCACAAAACTCACTTTTCAAAAACAACATTCAATGCATATGTGTAAAAATAAGAGGTGGTTTACTAAATTAAGAAAAATTCCAACACTTAAGATAGAATATGGAGATGGTAGAGTAGAAACCACAAGTCTTGTGGGATCAATTGATTTAAAGTTCTAGTTGATGGAAAGGCTTCAATTGTAACACTCTCATATTTTCTTTACATTCCACAACTTAGCAAGAATCTAGTCTCTACAACTGTTCTAGATAAAAAACAGTTTGAAACAGGAACTAAGAAAGGAATCTTCACAGCTAGCTTTGATAATGAGGTTTATTTCATAGCTGAAAAGGGAAGTCAAGGAATATTCAGAATTGTAATTTGCAATGAAAAGGGTGTTCTTTACTCGTGTGGAAGTGATATGATGCATTGGCACAAGAGGTTGGGGCATGTGAATCTAGATAGATTAAAGAAAATGATGAAAAAAGGAATAGTGGATAGAATTGAGTTTGGAGATGATGAGACCTCAGATGATTGTAATGGATGTGCCCAAGGGAAGATTCATAGACTCCCATTTCCAAAGGGATCCATAGTTAGAAGAGAGAAAGTATAAGATCTAGTTCACACTGATGTTTGGGGACCAGCTAGGTATGCTTCACATGGGGGGAAAAGATGAATGCTAACCATTACAGATGAAAGGTCTAGATACACTAAGGTATATTTTCTTAGACATAAGTCAGAGGTACTAAGATGTTTCAAAGAATACAAAGTATGGAGTAAAAAATTACATGAAACCTCAATAAAAGAGATAAGAAGTGATAATGGGAAAGAATACACCTCAAAGGAATTTGAAGATTTTTTAAAGAAGAAGGAATCCATCATGAGAAAACTATTCCTTATAATCCAGAACTAAATGGAGTAACAGAAAGAGTGATTAGAACTTTATGAGATATGTCCAGAAGAATGCTAACTGATAAGAGAATAGGATTGCAGTTTTGGGTTGAGTCTATGAACTATGCAATTTTCATCAAAAATAGAGTGCTAACTTCGACAAATAAGGAGGAAACTCCGTATAAAAGGTGGACGGGAAAAAAACCAGATTTTTCTAGTTTGAGAGTGTTCGGAAGTCAAGTCTACAGTTTGGATTCCGATAAGACTAAATAGAAGTTAGAGGGAAGAGGGAAACCGTGATATCTTGTAGGATATGATGAAAGCAAAAAAGGATATCGAGTGTATGACTTGAAAAAAAAGAGATATCATTTTGGTAAAACACATAGTGGTGATGAATGAAGTAAAGTCTATTGATCCATTCAAATATAACAAAGAAGTCAAAATCAGATTTCAACCGAGTCACTTTTCTGACTTTGACTTTGGAAATGAAGAGAAGGAAGACAAGGAAAAGGAGAAATTTGCAGATATACCAAAGGAGAAGGATAGAAAGATAACATCCCAGGAAACGCCACAATACGAAGTGGAAACCAATGAAGAACTTGATCAAACACCAAAATTGGAAGATAGGGGAGTTGAAAATCTTCCTAAACGAAATTCGAGGATGCTTGTTATACCGACGTCAGATTTTGAAGGAGGAACAAGAAGTAGTAAACGGCTTCAAGAAAGACAAGTAAATAACCAACTCACAAAGATGTCTCACCCAGATGAACCCCATACATACTTACAGGCCACAAATACCCAAGAAGGCAGCCGGTGGATCAGTACCATCAATGAAAAAATGGCCTATCATGGAAGCCAACACATGGGAGTTGGTATACTGTCCACCAGATAGAAAACCAATTGGATTTAATTAGGTTTTAAAGCTTAAACTTAACCCATAAAATACAATTGAAAGATATTAAGCTAGGTTGGTTGCTAAAGGTTATACTCAGAAAGAACGAATAGACTATGAAGAAACCTTTGCACCGGTAGCCTGATTTCCCTTTGTGAGAATCCTCTTAAGTTTACCCGCAGCAGAGGATATGGAAATACACCGCATGGATTTTAAGACCGCCTTCTTGTTGTTTTGAAAAGTTAGTTTTGTGCGTACGCGACATTTTGTGCGCACGCGACGTTCATGCGTAAATTATTACCAGAAGTAATGTGGTGGTACGAATGGAGGTTCGAATGGATTTGGGGATAGGGGGGGTAGTTATACGATCGAAATTAAAGGGACGTGAGGAAATATTTGAGTGGTGTGTAATGCGGTGAGAAAAGGACGGCGGATCGCGAAGCGATCCGATCCGAAATATTTGAAATGTTGAAAAATGATGTCACTCGTACGAAACATAATGCGACATACGCATTTATGGAAAAAGGACGCCGCAAGTACGGAGCGTCTTATTTGGCAAGTGGACGTGAATGCGTTTCGCGACGTCACGAGATATTTGACGACTCACGTGGATTTCGTTTGGATTTTGTTGCCACGCGGAATCGCGCCAATCACACAATGCTTATTTTTGGACGACCCGGATCCTTTGAATAAATTTAAGGAATCTCATTGAGTGACGTAGCGTGACTCAACATACGATTTTGTGAGATTGTGTGTACGTATAAATATTTGGTCAAACATTGTTTTGTCTTTTTGTGTATTAAGTATTTGTGTAGGTTTACTCACTTTGACATACCTTGAAGTATTCGGGTATACCAACATTAATAGAGGTAGCTGGTAGACAGCGTACGGCTGGTATGCCTCAGTACATTCAGCAGTAAGCTCTTGTATATATTTGTAGGACTTAGTCATTTTAGGACTTAGGAACCTTTTGGACCAAAAACTGTTTATGGTTATTTTTGGTAATTTTATCTGAGGATTACTCTCAGATCTGTTCGCAGAATTGTCTGAAATTCTGTATGTGTATTCCTCTATATACTCTTAATATTTTCACAGATTTGCAGGCCTATTATGAGCTTGGTCTGTGCTTTAATTCATTGTGAAGTTAGTCTGTTTTATCAAAGTTCTGGCAGACTGTTTTTCTGCAACTTTGACTAGATGGTGTGATCACTGTGTGCATTATTTTTGTCTGAAACTTTGTGAGGTTATTTGTAGCCTAGAAACTACCTGTTTTTGTAGTTTCAGCTTGTTTTGATATTTTTGTAGAATTCTGTGTTGATTCAAAGTAGGCTGTTTTTCGGTAGTCTGTGGTGCTTCCGAGGGTAAATCCATGGCTGAAAATGGCTATGGACAACATTTATTGCCTCTGAGTATCATTGCGTCTCATCTAGGTGAGATAGTGTTATTACCTTTTGAGCAGCCTGTTTTTCTTGTAGCCTTTTGCTGCTCCTTAGTTCTCCATCAAAGACAAAAGCTAGAATGGAGGGAAGTCTTAGATTCCTCCGTACTGTCTCATCAGCTCCCCAATCCATGGAAACCGGTTCCGGCTCATCTTCCTCTTCCTCCTCAGAGTGTATATAAATATGAAAAGATCCCGGTATATCTCCCCCATCTTGGATCTCCCCTAAATCTGCCATCATCTTTTCACTTGTGTCCCTTTCGGAAGATCTGAGTCCTCCTCACTTTTATACCCAAAACTGATTCTTATTTTCTTAGTGTATTGAAAAGATTGAATGACTTTCCTTCATCCATGACAACTAAATGCTTTACTAGAATGATATCTTGTTTAGCCAAGTCATAGACTCTATATCCTTTGACATCCTTATCATATCCCACAAAATATCCCGGTTTTCCCTTAGCATCTAGTTTCATGTTTTTCTTATCTGTGTCAAGACTGTAAACTTGACTACCGAATACTTTCAAGTGAGAAATATCCGGTTTCTTTCCAACCCATCTCTCATAAGGTGTCATTCCTTTAATGGTTGTAGTGAGGACTGTATTCTTAATGTAATTAGCACAGTTCATGGCTTTTGCCCAAAATCTTCTTCCTATTTTATTGTCAGCCAACATACTACATACACTATCTCCAAGAAACTGGTTTAACCTTTTAGCTACCCCATTTGGTTCTGGATTATTCGGTACAAATTTTTCATGCTGAACTCCCTCATCTTTTAAGTATTCCTCAAACTGGTTAGAGGTGTACTCTCCCCTAATATCACTCATTTTTCGCTTAATGCGGGTTCCATTTAACTTTTCACTCCAGGCTTTGTATTATTTGAAATACTTTGGTGTTTCCGACTTTATTTTTAGGAAATAGACTCAAGAATATCTGGACCAGTCATCAGTAATTGTCAGCATTTACCTCTTTCCCCTAACCGAAGGTACTCTTGTTTGTCTCGAGATATCTGAGTGGACTAGATTTAGTACTTTCTCACCTCTATATGTGGTAGTTTTGGGAAAGGGCAGTCTGTGAGCCTTACCTTGGGCACAGCCACTACAGTCATCCATCATTTCATTATCCCCAAATAGAATGCCTTCTACTACACCAAGCTTCTTCATTTCCCTCAACGTATCAAAATGCACATGCCCAAACGGCTTATGCTTGATCATCAAGCTCGAGACACCACGATAGTAAGTACTTTTCTTTTCATTACTCACGTTAAGCCTAAAAATTCCTTAGCTACCCTTATCTGCTGTGAAGTATGGAATTCTGCGTCCTCTATTGGACCACAGAACACAAGAAGCCTCTAGAAAGTATTTAACTAACCCACTTTAATCGACAACCACTGTTGTCCTGGAAGGGAAAATGACTGTTTGACAACATCCCTGTGCACCCTATACTCCTTTGAGTTCGTAGCAAAAAGAATCACTGAAAACAGCCAACCAGCCGATTAGTTATGAGGCAGTAAAAATGCCAATTTGTACAAAACTCTCAAAGGGAGAGGTGACAACCTACCAAAATTTTCCAAGTCTTGATTCCCTCAAATAACTTCTATCTATTGAAGTACAGACCAATCAGATTACTGTACCGTACCAAAAAGTACTACTGCCGGTGTACCTTTTGTACGGCCTATGTACGACAAGGCTTTTATGCGGATGCGTGTCTGCATTTCACACGTCCGTACATTCCTCGGAATTCCCATGATCGAATGTCATCTCTCCACGTGGCTCCAGGTCATGCCACGACACAAAACGCCGAAGTGACAATTCCGAGATTTCGGCGATGATGTGCGTCGTTGGATTTTCAACGAGAAGCAATCTTAGCTGTTATAAATACTTGCGCTATATTTGTTTCACTATCGAAACAAAATGCGTGATATCCGTTTTGAAAAGAATCGTACTTCGTACTTTCATAAAACTGTATCTATGCATGCTGTATGCAGTTTTAGTTAAATGGATTTGTTCCCTCCTAAATATATATATATATATATCTATTACATACTATAGCATTTAGCATTGGTCCTTGTCTAATAGGATAAAGCTGACGCTATCGTCTAACTTGACGAACCGCAGGTACCGGGATCAAATCCCGGGTCCGTCAAGTATATTTTTAGTAACCTACTAAAAATAAGTGCCTGTTGAACTAAGGCAGCCATGGATCAACCACCCTCTCTATCCTTCACTAACTACAACAAGTATGAGGGCTACAGAGAGGAGGTGGAGGCAGGCTACCCGTCCTTTTCTTTTCATTTATCGTAACAAATTTAAACCTTGAAAATACTCTAGAAATCTATTAATTTCAACAAAGTAGGCTTCATCTCCATACGTAACTGTAAAGACTCTCTTTCTAGTGAATGTATCATAATCCTTGTCATCTAATACAGAAGTAGACATAAGATTTTTACTCAACCGAGGAATGTAGAGTACATGAGAAAGGTGAGTATATAAGTCTTACCCTCCACTAAGACTTTCAAATCTACCGCGCCCACTAGATATGTAGTAACTAATCTCCCATCCACATACTTTATTTCTAAAGTAGGGATCTTTCTTAGCTTAGTGAAGAGGTACATGTCATGACACATATGCATGGATGTGAAACTGTGAGACCTCCATAAGTCCTCTGAGTGGACAGCTTCCAAGAAGCCTCTATGATAACCCTGACTCCTTTGTGATTCAGCGAAAATAGCTGCCACCCTGGCAGACAAAAACTCTGACCAACTTCACCCTTATGAAGACAAGACTCCCCTGAGTCGATAGCAAAAAGAATCTTTGAATTTGTTCCCCTGAGCAATAAGTTATGGAGGGTCAAAATTGACCTTTTGTACAGAAGCTCTCTGGGAGAGAGGGTCCTATCTCCTAATTTTTCTAAGTCCTATCTCTCTCACAGACTCTATCTATTGATGTACGGAACCAATCAGATTTCTTTTCGTACACAAAAGTACAGTGGCCGGTGTACTTTATGTACAGAAATTGTACAACATGGCCTAAATGTCGACACATGTCATATCCGAATTCGGTGCCGTAATTTCCGAAGATACCAGGATCCAATGTAATTTTGCCACGTATCATCCGATGTGAGGATTCCCACAAACCGCGGAATTCTTCTTCCGAGATATCGCCGCTAATTCAAGCGGTCCGATTAAATTCACATTTGATTGGAGCCGTAATAAATACATGCGCGGTATTTGTTTCGCTTACGAAATCAATGCGCGGTATTGATTTCTTATCCGTACCGCAATTCGTACTTTTACACTACCAGTTTTATGTATCCCGTAAACAATTATAGTTAAATGATTTTTCCTTCGTATTAAAGTTTAAATAGTTATCAAACTATATACTACCTAACACTACTTCAAGACTTAACGGCTAAGGTTACCGGCTACCGGCAGCTTGCCGTCCGGCAGGTACCAAGTTCAAATTGTGTGGCCGCCGCATATATTTTTACTAAATAAACCCCAAATATATATTTCCCGTAAACCTCAGGATAGCCTAGGTAGCCATGGCTCTAGCTTCCTCTCCAATTTCTCAGTGACTGCGACAAGTTTGAGAGTGGGAGAGAGAAGTTAGAGGTAGACTTCCTCGGCTTCTTTTTTATTTCTGACCTAGAAAATACTTCAAAAACCATTAATTTCTACACTCCCCTTATTTTCTAGTCAATCTTTAATTTCAAACCACACTTCTCCCTACAGAAAATTAGCTTAGGGGAAGGCACAAGTTTGGTCATCATATCTGCTACCATCTCACTATCTGGTCGGTACTCTAAACTGATTATTTTATTTTCTATTTTTTCTGTAACAAAGCTGAGTCTAATATCCATGTGTTTGGCTTTAAAATGATGTTTAGGATTGGCAGAAATAGTAATTGCTGCCTGATTATCACAAAATTTTTTCTGCACACCACTCTTAAGGTGACCAAGCTCACCAAGCAAAGACTTGACCCACATCAATTCTTTTATTGCAGAGCAAGAGGCCATATACTTAACCTCCATGGTGGACTGAGCAATAACCTTTTGTTGTTTGCTACTCCAACAACAAGCCCCATCACCCACATATAATACATATCCAGAAGTGCATCTCCTCATCGAAGCATCACCATTACTGGAATCACTCCAAGTAGAGATGTTAGTATTCTCCCCACCTAAATGCAACCATAGATCCCTAGTTCCTATCAAGTATCTAAGGACTCTCTTAGCTGCCTCCCAATCCCTCTTAATGGGAGCATTTAGACTTCTACTCAACACTCCTACAGCTGCAGCTAAATCTGGCCGGGTACTATTCATAAAATAGATTAGACTTCCCACTACTTGTCTGTAAGGAATAGTCTGCATGAACTTCTAGTTTTCAGGAGATAATTCCTCGTCTAAGACTATGACTCTTTCTTCCTCACTCCCCTCACTTCCCTTCTTCAACTCCATTGGAGTTGTACAAATATTAGCTTTATCCATTTGAAATTTTTCAAGCATGTTCTTTATCGCTTCCTTTTGAGTCAATCTTATAATTTTTCTTTTTCGGTCTCTCTCTACTTGAATTCCCAAAATATATTTTGCTTCCCCCATATGCTTCATGACAAAACTCCCCTTAAGATCGGTTTTCAGTTTATTAATTTTTTCCATTGATTTACTTAAGACAAGTAAATCATCAACATAAATTGCAATAAATATAAAACCTTCCTCATCTTCAAAAACATAGATTGAGTGATCTGAGCTGATCTCGATATATCCTACACCGGTAAGAAACTCATCAAGCTTCTTATTCCACTGTCGAGGCGCCTGTTTCAAACCATAAAGAGATTTAATCAGCCTGCATACCTTACTCTCCTCTCCTTCCTCCACAAACCCTTCGGGTTGTCGCATGAAGATCTCCTCTTCCAATTCTACATGCAAAAAGGCTGTCTTGATGTCCATCTGGTGAACTTCCATGTCTTCTGCTGTTGCCAAGCTGAGAAGTATGCGGATGGAGGGAAAATCTGACCACCGGGGCAAAGGTTTCCTCGTAGTCAATTCCCTTTTTTTGTGTAAATCTGTTTGCCACTAATCGGGCCTTGTAGCGCTCGATTGTGTTATCTGGGTTCAGTTTTAGTTTGAAAACCCACTTACAACCGATTGGTTTTTGGTTAGGTGGACAATCCACTAGCTCCCAACTATCGGCTGCCATAATTGAGGCCATCTCCTCATTGATGGCTGTCTTCCACCGGTTTCTTTGTGGACAAGTCATCGCCTCTCCATAAGTTTGAGGTTCACCTTGATAAGATAGTTTAGTCACCTTGTTATTAACCTGTTTTTCTTGTAGTCTTTTGCTACTTCTCCTTCCCCCCTCAAAGTTTGAGGCGGGAATAGATGGTTCTCGTGGATTTTTTCGAACAAACTCGGCTTCTCCCCTATCCCTTGATTCCGAATCAATTTCCACCACGTCTTCCGCTTTGGGTAAAGTTGTCACTGGAGTTTCCACAGCCGAGTCCTTTTCGGTCTGATTTGGATCTGCAAGAATGTCATCTTCTCTAAAACCCGGATAGTTACGGAGCTCAAAGTCATCGGAATTTTCTGACTCAAATCTGATTTTTACTGACTTTGTATATTTGAAGGGATCCACAGACTTTCCTTCATCCATAACTACTAGATTCTTTACTAAGATTATATCTTCTCTTTTTGGATCACTAACTCTATATCCTTTAACATCCTCATCATATCCTAATAAGTATCCCGCTTTTCCTTTAGGATCTAGCTTCCAATTAGATTGATCTGTATCTAGACTGAATACTTGACTGCCTAAAACCTGCAAGTGAGATAAGTTTGGTTTCCGGCCTGTCCATCTCTCATAAGGTGTTTGATCTTTTATAGCTGAAGTAAGAACTCTATTTTTGAGGTAATTAGCATAGTTCATTGCTTCTGCCCAAAACCTTTTTCCTATCTTCTTATCTGAAAACATACTTCTAGCACTATCACTTAGTGTTTTATTTAACCTTTCAGCTACCCCATTCTGTTCCAGGTTTTCTGGAACAGTCTTTTGGTGTTGGACCCCATCTTCCCTCAGAAAATCCTCAAACAGGTGAGAAGTATACTCTCCACCATTGTCACTCCTTATTCATTCGATTGAAGTTTCATGGAGTTTTTCTCTCCATGCTTTATATTGTCTAAAACAATCTTGAGCTTCGGACTTATTTTTCAAAAAATACACTCGGGAATACCGAGACCAATCATCAATGATAGTCATCATAAATCTCTTCCCCTCCGGAGAGGGCACTCTAGCCGGTCCCCAAATATCTGTGTGTACTAGATCTAGAATTTTTTCTCCCTTATAGGTGGCTGTTTTAGGAAAGGGTAATCTGTGTGTTTTACCTTGAGCACATCCACTACAATCACTTGTATTATCATTCTCACTGAACTTAATTCCTTCCACCACTCCCATCTTTTTCATCTCTCTTAACTTGTCTAGATTCACATGCCCAAGCCTCTTATGCCACATCAGAATATCATGAACACAAGCATAATAAAGTTTCTTCTTTTCATTACTTTAAACCAGCATAAACATCCCATGGCTACCTTTCTCAGCAATGAAATAGACATCCTCCTCAAAACTAGCTGTAAAGACTCCTTCCCTAGTGCTAGAAAAAAAACCCTTATCATCTAATACGGATGTAGAGATGAGGTTTTTGTTCAGCTCCGGAATAAACAATACATCGGAAAATGTTATTATGGATGTCTTTCCTTCTACTAACACTTTCAAATCTACCGATCCTACAAGAGAAGTGGTGACTATCCTCCCATCCCCGTACTCTATCTCGACGGTGGGAATATTTCTTATCTTAGTGAACAGGTGCCTATCCTTACACATGTGCATGAAAGCACCTGAATCTACAATCCAGCGTGCTTCACCTTTCAATCAACCGTAAAGACATTTCTGCCTTCGTGGAATTTCGACCTCGTTTTTCGCCTCCAACTCCTCATCTAAAAGGAGCTCATCGTCCTCGTCCTCGGATTCTGCCTCATGTACCTGTGTCACAAGGGCCCTTTTCTTTCCTCTTGGGGTACCACCATTCTTCCCCTCCTTTAGCCAAAGCCCGGTTAGCTTAGTGCACTCTGCCATATAGGGCCCAGGTTTCTTACAAAAATGACATAAACCTTTGGGAGCCCTTGGTCCGAACTCGTCGCCCTCATTTTTCTGCTCCCTCCCCCCATAGTTTTCGACCGGTTTCCGCGAATCCTTGTTCCTCCAATCGGTCGCAGTTGCCAAGGCTTGGCCACTTTTTCCTCCCCTTCGGATCTCAATCGTATTCTCCCGAACGAGAATCATCCCTACCACTGAGTTCCATATCCACCTTGAGTCCGACAAGTCCTGCACACGGTTGACTATGTTTTTGAACTCATTGGGTAACTTCATCAGTAAACAGTTAACCTTTTCTTTTTCACTAAAAAAATTTCACGCACTCTCTAGCTCCATGAAGAGTGCAGTAAGCTCATTGCAAAAATCCAACATATTCCCCTCTTTGTATACATACTCCTTAACTTTCTGATGAACCAACTATTGTTACTGAATCGTACCACTTCGGACATCTCTATGAGAGCCATCCAAAGATCGGATGCCTTTTCTACCTGCAAATGAGGACATGAAAGTCCTTGAGTGAGATGGCGTAGGATGAAGTGCTTTACCGACATATTGTTGAAGTCCCAGGTTTCAGTATCATTCTCCTCGTTCCTCTGAATAGGTGACATGAATGCCAAAATAGCTACTATTGGTGTGGTCGCCTCCTTCTCCTCTCTCGTTCTTTTGTTTCCTCCGTTGTAGGTGGATCCTCTTTCTTGGTGAATCTGCTTCCTCCAAACCCTAGAGGAATGCCAAGACTTGATGGACGCCCCAACCGTCCACTCACTCTTCCCCAAAACCTTTTTTTCGCATAGAGCTCCTATCATCATACTTTCCCAGTATATGAAGCCAATTCCATTAAAGATTGGTACCCTAGAGGGTGGGCCCCTAACTTGAAACTCTGAGACCTCCATAAGTCCTCAGAGTGGACAGCTTCCAAAAAGCCTCTAGGATAACCCTGACCCCTTTGTGTTTCAGTAAAAATAAATGCCACCCTGGCAGACAAAAACTTTAACCAACTTCACCCCTGTGAAGATAAGACTCCCCTGAGTCGATAGCAAAAAGAATCTCTGAATTTGCTCCCCGAGCAGTAAGTTATGGAGGGTCAAAGTTGACCTTTTGTACAGAAGCTCTTTGGGAGAGAGGGTCCTATCTTCTAATTTTTCTAAGTCGTTTCTCTCTCACAGACTCTATCTACTATTGTGCGGAGCCAATCATATCACAGTGCCGTACACAAAAGTACAGCTACCGGTGTACTCTATGGTACGCACATTGTACGACATGGCCTAAATGTCGACACATGTCATATCCAGATTCGGTGGTGTAATCTCTGGAGATACTACGATCCAATGTAATTTCGCCCTGGGTCATCGACGTGGCGATGACCACAAACCACCAAAATCTTCTTCCGCGATCTCGGCGCTATCTCCGGCCGTCCGATCAAATTCACATTTAATCGTAGCCGTAATAAATACATGCGCGGTATTCGTTTCGCTAAAGAAATAATTTCGCGGTATTGATTTCTTATCCGTACCGTAATCCGTACTTTTACATTACCAGATCTATGTATCACGTAAACAATTACAGTTAAATGAATTATCCTACGAATTAATGTTTAATTAAATATCAATCCATATAGTACGTATCACTAGTTATAGGCTTAACGGCTAAGGCTACCGGCTACGTTGTCTGCCGGCCGGCAGGTACCGGGATCAAATCATGTGGCCGGCACATACATTTTAGTAAATAAAACCCCTAACTAATATATATTTCCCGTAAACCTTTGGATATCCTAGGTAGCCATGGCTCTAGCTCCCTCTCCAATTTCTCAGTGACTGCGACAAGTTTGAGAGTTGGAGAGAGAAGTTAGAGGTAGACTACCTCGGCTTCTTTCTATACTTCTATTTAGACCTAGAAAATACTTAAAACGGAGCATTGATTTCTTCAGAGCACACTTCTGTTTCCTAGGAATCTCCTTCTCCTCCAAATTCTCGTCAAGGAGAAGCTCCCCATCCTCCTCATCGGAAGACTCGTCCTCCTCTGTCTCTCCTTTTACTCGTGTGACCACAAGTGCTTTCTTTTTCATTATGGAAAAACCCCCTCCACGGTTTTCTTGGAGCCTCAGCTCCGAGAGCTTGATGCAATCAGCTATGAAGTGTCCCGGCTTTTTGCAAAAATGGCAAAGACCCTTTGGAGGCATGGGTTCTCCAGATTGATCCCCTTTGAAGCTGTTGTACGGCTTCTTCGCATCCTTCTTCCACCGGTCTGTTCCGGCAGCTAGAGCTTGAACGCTCTTTCCTCCTCTGCGGATGTCGATGGTGTTCTCCTGCACGAGTATCATTCGGACCACGGTGTTCCAGTTCCAAGAACTATCATCCATTTCTTGCACTCGATACACTATGTTTTCATGCTCCTCAGGCAGCTTCATGATGAGAGTGTTAACTTTCAGCTTCATTGTGCCTGTCCACCGGACACTCTCCATCTCGATATAATGGCAAGAGAGATCATTACAGTAATCTAACATCTTCCTTCCTTTTTAAGTATAACTCCCCAACCTTTGCTCCACCAGCTGGATCTCGTGAATGATACCAACTCTATAGATCTCCACTAAAGTCATCTACAACTCCTCGGCCTTGAAGATGTGAAGATGAGAGGTCGCCAGAGCTTGAGTGAGGTGCCTCAAAATGAAATGTCTGGTATTCACGTTGGTGTACTCCCACATTTGAATATCGTTTTCCTCGGTCTTCACGACCACCGCTCCGGGTGGCGTGGCAATAGGAGTGAGAGGTATCTCCTTTCCTTTCCCCTTTTGGGACACAATGCTGTCCCTATCGTCTGTCTCCTCCGTTGGAGTAGATACTCTTGCAGAAAAACCTCACTCCATCAAACCTTGGTGGAGTCCATTGAGATCGACGTTTCACTCGTCCACTGACGATACCCCAGTATTGTTTTTCACACAATGCCCATGTCATCATGGCTTCCCAATAAATGAACCCAGATAAGTTGAAGATGGGCACCCTAGAGGGTGGGCCCATAACCTGCAATTGGATTTTTGTGTCCCCCATTGGATCACTGAATTCAAGAAGCCTTTATATAGTTTTTGACTAACCCAATTTCAACTAGGTCTGCTGCCACCCAGGCAAGCAAAAAGAAAATTTGAATACACCCGTGTGTAGATTGGACTCCCTTGAGTTCACAGCAAAAAGAATCAATGAAAACGCCCAGCCAGGCGATTAATTATCAATTGGCAAAGATGCCAATATTTATACAAGCTTGTTGGGAGAGATGCGGCTACCTCCTCAATTCCCTAAGTTCTAAACCCCTCTCACAACCCCTATCTACTGATATATGAACCAACCGGAAGACTGTACAGTGCAGAAAGGTTCTAGGTCCGATGTACTTTCTGTACGGCCTCTGTACGAGAAGGCCATGGAGGGGGCGCCTGTCTCCTTCAGACTTGTTCTCATGCTCTCCGAGATTCCTGCTTCCCAATGATATCTTGCCACGTGTTGATAGGTCATGTGATGTTCAAAAATCCGTCTAGGCGGCTATTGCGGAATTTCGGCGATGATGCAGACCATTGGATCCAAATCGACTTTTAATGTTCTCCATCCAATATAATAAATGTACGGTACATTTGTCTCTTGCGCACTAAAACTCAACTAGTTTCTATGCCCTTAATTTCTTATTCCGTTGAACGAACTAATGATCTTGATAATGTTTAAATAGCTGTCAAACCCTATGTATCCTAACGGACTAGTACGATAGACCAGTAAGAGTTGACGGCTACGCCTCGCTTTACTAGTCGGCGGTTCGAACCTTGCCGGACTTAACCTTTTTATTGAGAGTGACTTGGGTCACTGTTTAGTCATACCTATGGAGGTGAGGCAGCCATGGTTCCACCTCCCTCTCTCTCCTTTAGTGACTACAACAAGTATGGGGGCTAGAGAGAGAAGGTGGAGGCAAGCTGCCTGTTCTTTTCCTTTTAGTTATTTTACCTAATTTAAGACCTAGAAAACACCTTCCCTAAATCAGTGATTTCAACATAATCTACAAGTATTTGTGGATTTTTTAACATTCATTATTAAATGTCATTACAAAAAGAATAATATAAGGCAACCCAACTGTACCAGTGTGGGCAATCCAATCCATGTAACATTAGAAAATAAACAATTTTAACAACCGTACAAATTGGTCTATGTGTATCCTGAGAAATAAGAAGTTTCTATTATTAAAAACTCATGATGGTAAACCATCGAAGTACAAGGGAAAAAAAAATTAATGGCAGAAAAGAAATCGAAAAACCAAACGATGGTGGAAAAAATAAAAAGGAAAGCAATGCGAAAAAAAATGACAGATAAACAAGGGCAAGTTAGCAAAAGACATTGAAAGGAACAAGAAGCACAATATCAACAACAATATGGATTAAATAACAAATAGCACCTAACCAAACCTCATTATGTCTAAAGAATTAGTAAAAAATACCCCTTACATCCCAACGGTCACTGGAGAACACCGAGGGGGTTTTGGAGTACGTCGAAAACCTATAACTACAATAATAGATCAAAAGAGGATAAACGCTTAAACTCGTTGTAAATTAATGGAGAAACATAGACGGTGAATAAAGTAAAGGCGGGCAAGGTAAGGACAAATATAATAGGGCCCTTAAGGCGCTTCTTTTCGAAAGAATACCGACCAGTAGTATGGAGGAATCCATCCAAAGGAATTCTTAAAAAACCAAGTGTCTCGACCACCATATAGCATTGTGGTGTAGATAATCATGCTCTTACTTCTTAGTAGTATCAATTACGTTCATTCAAACATGTCGATCCGCTTGACGGGCGATTGTAACTGAGGTAAGGTTCGCCGAAACAATTTCATTGAACAAACGATGGGAGCCATCGAGCAAAACAATAGCAACCTGACGCGAAAGAATAATATGTGAAACCTCTCGGTGAACAAATATAACCCCCTAACATCTAGCAACAATAGTTGAAATAGTACTGCGCATAGAGTCGTGTTCTTGAATAAACTCTCCCGCATGGGAGCTACAAACCAAATGGACGCCATTGGGATGAAAGACATGGCTGCACTAACAATGAGAGAACCGAGTAAAGGTGGATGAGGGAGGCCAAGTTTGAGCTTGAGGGCTTAGGTGAATTGAGGCTTGAAATGTACATTAACATGACTTGATGGATTATTAGTTTATTACAACCATGTTTTTAGTGACTTTCCTCATTATTCATCTAAGTTATTGGACACAAAATTGTATGAAAAAATATGAATCGAACAACTTCATAGATGTTTACTGCTAACAATTTGCCATAAGAAAAATGGGGTGAGCAAAAAAATGCAAAAAACGTGCAATCTCTGTACAATTAGTGCGAATTACCGGCTAGTAAGTTGTAACGCTACACCGCGAATCGTTATTAGTGTCAAAGTCACTAATTTGGGTTCTTAAAATTTTGATTTTTTTTCTCAGATAGGATACATGATTTTAATTTTTCCTTGACGTTAATTAAGGTACCGGACAAAATAGCGTAAAGAACGAAAGTACAATAAGATCTAAATAGTGTGGTGTACGGTTGATGTCAGACTGTACATTACACCGTGAATCGTTATTAGACTATAGAAATTATTAGTGTCAAGCATTAATTAGTGTCATTCATTCTAATTTAGTGCCAGGAGACGTGGCAGACTATGGTCCACTTCCTTAGATAGTGTAATTTACTCTACTTAAGGTATCAATGTCAAAATTTTGGGGTGCCGATATAGCCTACATAAGGCTAATAACGATTCACGGTGTACTGTACACCGCGAATCGTTATTAGTGTCAAAGTCACTAATTTGGGTTCTTAAAATTTGATTTTTTCCACGAAATAGAATGAATAACGCTATTTAAGGACGTGGACCATAATCTGCTACGTCTCTCACAATAAATTAGAATCAATAACAATAATTTTTTTTTTACGCTATCTAAACTTTGACACTAATAACGATTCGCGGTGTAGTGGTCGCATGCGTAATTAATATCTGATATTAATAGCATGGACAACTATGGACAAAAGATGACACGTAATAACGTACACTATTAAAACTTCATCGGTCCATGCATACAAACAATTTAGTACGTTAGAACGGATGCGTCATTAGTTATTGTATTGGTTCGTCCAAAACTGCTTCAGCCAGTGCGTCCAAATAATAATAACGACAAAGTATCAATAACAAATATCCACAACGGGCAGAAGAAACCCCAAAATTTGACACTTGCGTAACAAGTACCAAAATGTCAGCAAGGTCCGTACACAATGTCATACATGGCAGCCGTATTTTCAAATCCACCATTCATTGTGAGTACGCGTCAGAAATTCAAACAAGAATAACCGTTAGCGAAAATCCTCAATCCATGAGTAGTCTTGAACGCCGCGAAATAAACCTCCAAAAAATCAGATTCCCCAAACCTAATAACCAAGACCCACAGCTTTCAAAAGTAAAATAATTCCAAGTGCCGTACATTTTCCGAATATTTCGGAGCGACCACGATGGTTGGCCAAAGGCCCCAACCAAAAACCCGGTTTACGGTACGGTACATAAGCACATACAAATAGTTAAAAAAAATATTTATTGGAAAGTACAATAAAAGCGTTTTAACCACGATGGTCACATGGTTTCTTACTGTGCTGTTTTTTTGCATAGCAGTCTATTTGCAGTTTTTAACTCAAATGGATTTGGGCCGCTTTGCCAGTTTTTC
>JBBHKE010000641.1:0-16135 GCA_037447655.1 Zygnema cylindricum | reverse complement strand
CCTAGAGAGGTAAGATCATGCACTGTAGCCAAGCCCCAAACCAAGGCCTCAGGCACAAAAAGGGACGAGTAAGAGGAAAGCACCTCGAGAAGCTCATATCGAATGGCCACACCCTCATCATAAATTAGTTTTGGACACACAATATGTTTCTTAGTAAGGACGGAGAAATTGTCCTTTTACCTAAAGGAAAGGGAGGAGAACTCGCATTAATAAAAAAACAAGACATCCAAGCCGCAGGTGGAAGAACAGTGTGTAATAATAGCACTAAAAACACCTTCCTCTCATGCTATAGAAAGCCTTCCGATCATCACGAAGTTAACGCCTCTAGCGAGCCATAGTCCCATTAGGCCCACTATCGCCTCCATGAGGTGGTAAAAAAACACCGAAAGAGAAAACATGAGAAAGAGGTATAAAGGAGCAATGTCTATCAACTTTGAAAAATTGTGGGGTAAAAGGAGGTAAAGAGTATCTTGTACCAAAGCCCACACGACTATAGAGATACGGGTAAACTGATTTGGTGTGAAGGATCCCGAACCACAAGCCCAATACACCAAGATTACGAACGAAATTTAGTCCCTTTTCATAGGGTTGGACGACAAGACCAACAACCACAGGAAAAGATAAGTACTCAAGGAACGACAACCAAAGGCTAAGAAACGGCGACACTTTTGCACTTTTTGTATTATGCAATAACTTTTAAACGTGCATAGTTGTGTTCACAAAATTTTGGATAAAGGATGTACGAGCGAAGAAAAGGGACCAATGTGTTCCCTAGCATGGTCTTCCCATCAAAGGGAGGCATATAAAAAACGCGGATGGAAAATAGGTAAAGCATTAGAGGGTGGAAAAACGTCGTGTGGGAAAAAGAGAGTGGTTAAAGCGAAAAAAAATGGTTGGCATAAAAGAACAAAGAGATATGTGAAATGAACCTATGGTGTGTTTCTTTGTGTTTTATTTCGTGCTCCTCTTGCAATACTCAAACTCCTAAAGTGAAAAATAAATGTATCTGTGTCATATTTGCTTGCATGTTTTTATTTTTCTTATTATGTTTTTTCCTATGAGTATGTGATTATGACGACAGATGCTAAATAAAGAAACATCCCTAATTCGGATGTTGGAATACCCATAGGGATGTAAAACGTGATCATTATAACGCTTTTTGCGGGGACACGTTTGTTGTTTGCGTGTGCAACAAAATACTGTAGTCTTTAGCGCACATAAGTAAACCGTAGTATTCATCGTGATATAGAGTCATCCGTCAACAAAAAATAAACATACCAACGATGCCCTGTAGACTGGTCGCCACACTCACAATTGTCTTTACACTGTTATGTACATGTGTTTTTGTCGGAAAACATATTCGTTTGGCGAATCATCCAACAAAAAAAAGTTTTCTCTTAATGGCAATGCAACGATTATAAATAACATGGTTAACAATTTCAAAAGCCAAAACCTTGTTAAAACCTTTTTCTTTATTGACAACGTGTAATATTTTGAGAAAGTGACGAATGAAACAATTTTTTTTTTTTTTTTTTTAAGTTGTGCCACATGGTTATGACTCCGACGTTTTTTTTCACGTTCAAAAGTTGAACGCTCACGTTGCACGCTACTTGGTATCTAGTGTTTTGCGCACTAATCTCGGTCTAGTTGAGTGACCGTGAAGTGTTGCAGTGCTTTATCGCTTTGTACGTTGATGTGTACATATATGGTACAACTTTTAAGTCTAATACACGCCACACGTTGTTGCAACGAAGGACCCAAACATGGTTTAGGTGTTTCCATTACCCTTTTTGTTATGATTTATCGTGTACGATCTTTATATAGGAGTCACGCCAACAGTTATAATGAAAGCATTGCAATACATTTAAACAAATACTTAATTCACTATTCATAATGATTTAACCGATGTAGCATCTTCAAAACTGTTAGCGCGACAATTTACAAATAAAAAACTTAACTGCAAACAAACATCAAACAACAATCTATTGACGATCACATTAATCGTACAAAACAAATTAGTTATCGAAGCTATTTTATTTACTAGTCTAACAAGTCTCCTTACAAAGACGTAAGAAAGTCGCCCCGATCACCCTAATGTACAAAATTTCGGATTAGAGAAGCACAACTCTTAATATCAAATCGATATAAGTATACAAACTCCCCAAATATGAAACACTTACAAGTACCATTTAAATCCAACATTTGCGTTTGGGACAAAAATTTGTAAAAAATGAACGACTATAGTAGAAAAACACGATGGCAAAGAATGTGAGACAATGAGAAAACTAATAACCAACGAAAAAAAATAAAAATGAACAATGGCGAAAGGTAACCTATGAATGAATAATAACGTTAAGTGAACAAGCGGACTGAAGTGCTAACAAAGAACAAGAAGAGAAAACCAAATAAAAAAGTAAGAGCAAAACAATAAATTTTAACAAGAATTACCCAAACTAAAACTCACTAAAAGTAGCCGTGTAAAGCCCCTAAGGCCTATAGAGCACATTGGGAGCGATTTGAAATAAGGCGACGATCCATAACCGTGATAACAGATCGAAGCATAATGGAAGCTTGCACACGTCGTAAAGCTACGGATAAGGATATTAAAACATAAGGAGAGAAAGGTAGTTGACTAAAAGCAAGGACGAACTTATGAAAAAACAACCAGGAACTTATTAAAATATAACTCCCAAGAATTTTCGACCGCAACTAGAATGAAGTGACCCATAACATCACACGCACATAACCACGCTCTTTCTTCTAAAACGCGTCATATGCCGCCACTCAACACACCAAGCCGCTTAACTACTAAACAGATCTGGTTTGCCAACGTCTTAAAAAATACAACGGGCGCCATCGGGCAACAAAACATCGATATGCCGCGAAGAAATAATAAGGGAACCCTCAACTGAAGCAGGAATCCTCCCCTTGCGAAGCAATTACTGCAATAGTGTTGCCAACAGTTTCCGTGTGTCCGGATCATCTCGGGCTCGAGCACACGGGCGCACGAGCTCCGGAGGCGAAGCCGAAACGGGCAAAAACCCCAAAAGCAACAGAAGCCGTCCTGTGTTACGGTGCTGTACGGTACTGTAGTGCCGCAGTAGACTAATGGCAGAGTGCCACCGCGTTCTGACGCGCCTTCCGAGCGCGTCACGAGCAACGGTGCAAGCTATTAGCGTTGTACGGATACCAGAAAATTTCGATGTCTATTGCGATGACTGGGACCGCTTAACCAAAAGAATGGGACACGTGTCTCTCTCTGGACGGAAGTTTTCCAAATCCATAACGATCGTCACTTCGACGCAAACGGCCGTTTCCCTGTCCGGGTGACTCTCAGAAGTTTCCAGCCAATCAGCGCAGAGGTGGACCTCTCCGTACGGATTCCAGCATCTGCATGTCATCCAAAATCGCGGAACACACAATCCGGATAACGACTCGCCGTAGAAGTTTCCAGACATCGGTTGCCGTACAGATCTGTACTCTACAGTAGCAGTGCGATGATCGCCGTACATCGCCTGTACTTCCCCTTTAAACCCCGCCTGTGAACCTCATCCTAAACTATGAACCCCGGGGGGCATGAGATGTCGGCGCCACGGACCTCCAATCCAAGAGGCTCGGCAGCCTGCGGCCGCTGCCAAACGACGAATGGCCGCAATATCCGGAGCCCGTCTTCGCGGAAGACTGCCACGTGCTCGTACGACAGTGGACATCGTCCAGCCAATCTGACCTTGGCCAAGTCGCTCGAGGTTCAGTGTATAGTGCCAACGTGGACATGCAGAGCCGTATTTCCCGGAGAGGAGAGCCAGCGTGGCTGAATCTGGTATTATCATCGCACGTGTGCAAACTCCATCGAAAGGAGCCACCACTCTTCTGAATCTTTCCGAACCAATGACGTCCCGTCCATGAGTGACCGGCTCATCGGCGACAGTCACACGTGCGGCGGGCAGGTTCGGAGACTTTCCAGTCGGAGTCGTCCGCCAAAAGTAACCCAAGCATCCACATCGCACCAGAAGTCGACGACGCAAAAAGCGAAACACCATTTCTGTGCGTCTCCGCATATCCTTGCCACGCACGCAGCCTCTCGGCCAATCCGGAGGCGATCCCGCAGACCGTACAGTTATCGCACGCCTCCAAGCTCGCAAGTACGAAATATCCAACCGAAAAGCCAAAACTATCCTTACCGGAGGGGGCAGGGGGGAAACATTTTCCGACTGCCCTTTGACGCCGTCCGTACGGAATGCCTTATCCGGGAGTTCCCTCGCTGCCATTGGCGCGATCCGGCGGGCGGCCGCGTCATCGCCTCGCCGCCCGCGTGGCGCCACTCGCCACTCGCCACTCTCTCTCTCTCTCTCTCTCTCTCCCACTATCCCTCGCGCCGCCGCTCGCTCGCCTGGCCTCCGAGGACGGGGATCGGAGAGAAGAGAGGAAGCGATAGGGCGGGAGAGAGGGAAGTGAGTGAGTGAGAGTGAGTCAGAGGGAGAGAGTGATCGTGTGAGGGAGAGAGAGAGAGAGGGAGAGAGAGAGATAGAGAGAGTTAGAGAGTTAGAGAGAGAGAGAGTGGAAGTAAGAGAGAGAAGCGGTTGGAAAGAGAGACGGAAGGCAGTACAGTGTGACGTGACTTCCGAGCATTCAGGGAGAAAGGGAGTGAAGGGAGGGAGAGGGAAGCGGGAGAGCGCCATGGCGGCCAAGGGAGCCAAGCGCGCGGCCCATCGTCTGAAGGGAGAGAAGCGGCGGAAGGAGGAGAAGGGTGCGTCCCTCTCTCACTCTCCGCGCAGATCCTCTCGCTCCGCTGGCCCGCCACAATGACGTCACTTGGGACATAGACATGCTGTCGATGACGTCATGTGTTGGGAGGGGGAGAAGGATTCAGTGGCGGGAAGAAGCTGCAGGGGACTGATGGGGGTGGGGAGAGAGGGAGGGAGATTCAGAAGTTCAGCTGGGAGGTGGGGAAGAGGGAAGCCGCCAGTGGGTGGTCGGCTGGTGACGTGGATTCACTGACCGGGAGAGAGGGAGGGGGAGAGAGGAAGAATGAGATGAAGAGGAGGGAAGGAGGGGAGCTTGAAATGTGGTGGAAGGGTTGTGAGGATGTGGGTATGAGAGGGGTAGAGGGGATGATGGAAGAGAGGTACGGAGTGAGGAAGGGAGGTAGAGAGGGAGAGAGAGAGCGTGACTAGTGAGGGAATGCGAGATGCTCTAGGAAGGGTTAAGGAAAGAAGAGGTTCGAGGGGAATTTGGGTGTGGAAGGGAGTGCAAAGGAAGAGAGGGAGAGGCGTGTGGAGAGAGGGAGAGGGAGAAGGAGAGGTAGAGGGTGAGGCAGAGTGAATTCTCAAGTTTTTGTGTGTTTCCCAGTGGCCCTCTCTCGGGTTCGTGAAGCTCGAGCCTCATTCGTTTCTATCGGCGTCAGTTTGAGGGGTTGAGGGGTTGAGGGGTTGAGGGCGGCGGGAGGGTTGAGAGGGATTTTGCGAATCCATTCAGAATGTCGGAATCGTTTTTTGTAAATCCATTTGGGATGGCTTTTTTATTTTTTTGCCCTCCCACTCTACCTGTAGTGAGATCCTCTGAGGGAGGCTGTTCGGCTGTATGGACGAGTGACACGTGGCAGGAGGAGAGTGATAGCCAAATGGCACGTCGCAGAGGCGGAGCGGTCATGGTTTAGAATGGACTCTTGTTTCTGGTTTGGTCGTTTTGTCGGGTGTGAACTGGAACTGAATTGAAACTGAAACAGAAAACAGGAATTGATGGATCTTGGATGTTCGTCTAGTCTGGACCCATGCTGGACGCTGTTGTTTCTCTTCCCATCTATTCGACCGGAGAGCTGAATTGTTTGGCAGTCTCCAGGTAATCTGACGTGGCATTTTTGGGTCTCTCTGGCAGCTCTCCCCACTGTGGTGGACGTGGCGGTGGTGATTCCGGGGGAGAAACAGGTGTTGCTCAAGGTGGGTTGTTTCATTTTGTTTCAATTTTCCATTTCATTCTCCTAGTAGCTTTCTGGATTGTCTCGACAGGGATGAGGAGAGAGTGTGTTTTTTTCACATTTACAGTATTTGTTCTCAAGGGCCTCAGGGTTTGAGGTTGTTGAGAGTTAGGACTTGAAGGTGAGTTACGTGACTGATCCGTGTGTGGTTTTGGCCAATGTTTTTTTTTTTCAGAGATATTTGTATTAACCGGTCCTGATGGATGTCTGTATGCAACTCTTTGATTTTTTGTCTCATTATGTTGACATTGCTTCCTACTTTTTTTTTGTTTTGTCAGGGAATTTCAACCGACCGAATACTTGACATCCGGAAGCTTCTGGCGGTCCATGTGGAGACTCTCCACTTCACCAACTACTCTCTCTCTCACGAGGTGTTGCGTCTTTCCTTATGCCCTTTGGGTTTCTTTCCTTGGGCGTAAATTTCATTTGATAGGACTTTGGTCAGATTTTAAGAGTCTAACACATTCAGTACCAGAGATTCCATCACATTTTGAATTCTTTAAAAATTGCATCCGATTCTGCAATTTTTGGGTGTAAATATATTGTTACATACAACCACACAATGCATTGAATTGAGAAAGAAAAGTGTTATTCTAAATATTTCTCAGGCTCATTAACATTTGGCATTCATTTGGTTATAAGCTTTCTTTTTCTCCTATGGGAGGGAATTCCATGGGAAGATCCATGATTAGAAATGCATTCGTCATGTTTTTTCCACATGCTCTTATTTCCATTATTTCCCTTTTTCAAATTATCTCCACTATTTCTGTCTGTACTCTGTTTATTCCTTTTCTCCTCCATCTCTCTACCAGCCACTCCCTCCTTGTCAGTCTCTTCCAACTGTGTCTACTTTTTCCTTTTCCTATGCTCACTCTCTCCTTCTCCCTCTTCTGTCCAGGACACCGTCAAATTCACTCCCTCTCTGTTGAATTTCCGGGACAAGCTGGATTAACATTTCTCTCTCTTCTGATTTTTGCTATGGAATCATTCTCATCCCTCATAATCATTCGCGACTTTTGTGGTGCTTCTCTTTCGTCCTTGTGACTACCTGCTCATTCTCTCCCTCCATCCCCATGCAGACCCGAGGAGATAACCTGAAAGAGTCGCAGGAGATTACTGCGCTCAAACCATGTGTGCTGGAACTGGTGGAAGGTTAGCTCTCTCTCTCTCTCTCCGCCTCTCTCTCTCTCCCCTCTTCTCTCTCTCTCTCTTTCTCTCTCTCCTCCTCTCTCTCTCTCTCTCTCTCTCTTCCTCTGTCTCTTTCGATCCATTTTCATTCCTGAACCTAAAATTCTGTGGAACATTGTAAAATTGACTGCTGTGGTGAGTTGTCAAAGGGTAGTGACTCGTTTTGGGTTTTCTGTCTTATTCCTGAAAAGTGCTTTCAATTAGTGAAGGTGCTTCTGTACTTCCTGATAATACTACGGAGGAAAAGTTGTCACTTGAAGCCATTTGTAGAGAAAATATAAGATCATGAAAGTTAAATAAGCAATAAACAAAGTCTCCATTCTGGGGGGGATGTGCTCCAGAGGACTACACGGAGGACGAAGCTGTGGCTCATGTGAGGCGACTTTTGGATATTGTCTCCTGCACGACTTCCCTCGGGATGTCGGCTAAGGAGAGGGAGGAGAGGGAGAGGGAGGAGAGAGAGGCCGAACATCAGGAAGAGGCTGAAGTAGATGGGGGGAAAGAAAATTCTGGAGAAGGACATGTGGCCAATGGGGAAGGGACAGAGGGAAGTGATGATGTGTTGCAGGAAGTTAGTAAAGAAGGACGGGTTTCTGAGGATGGGGGAGAGGAAGGAGGAGAAAGTCGCAGAAAAACTGCAAAAAAAGTTTCTGGAAAGAACAGGGAAGGGAGGGCTGGTCTTGGGGAGGAGGAGCCGGGGGGAGAGAAAAGAGAGGAGAAGGGAGAGAGGAAATTAGTCCCTTTTAAGGGGAAGCCTGAGGCTGCGGCAGCTATGGCTGCAGCGGCCGCTGCGACAGAGAAGGGAGACATGACCGGGATGTGTCCCCACGAGTCCAAACTCGGGCAGTTTTATGAATTTTTATCGGCTTCTCATCTGATGCCTCCAGTTCAATGTGAGAGATAGCTTCTTTGTGAGCAGATTTTGTTACTTGACAGAAGATGGAAATTTGTTTCCATTAATTTCAAATGCACAACATTACAGAAGTTTTTTTTTTTTTTTTGTTTAATGATTGGTTGCGGTTTGGTGGGATGTATTCAGCGATTAAACGAGGCGCACGGCATTCATCATCCAAGGGAGATTTTTTTACCTTGGACGTAAGGATTCCTGTCTTTGGATTTTTTTTTTCTCTCTCTCTCTCTCTGTTTATGTACTCAACTTCTAACACGCTTGTTCATCCTTGATTTGATCCAAGATTTTTCATACTCGTTGCTGCTGTTTTTTTTTCTTGTTCATCCCTAGTTCTGTTATGGACCTTTCTGTTTTATTTTATTTTGTTTCACTTTCCGCGCAGGTGAGACTGTGCACGGGAAAAAAGTGTCACCGTGACAGCCAACAATTTTGGGTTCAGTGGAGGGCGACAACCTGTGACAGAGAGGACTCTTGTGGGCCTTTTGCAGCGAATTAGCAAAGCATTTGCAAAGGTGATTTGCATCTCTCTCTCTCTCCCCCCCCCCCCCCCCCCCCTTTTCTGCCCCCTTTTCTCGACCTTTTCTGTTTCCTCTCGCTTTCCTCTTTCTTTCTCTCGCCAACTTCTCTCTTTCTCTCTCTCTCTGGATTTTTTTCTCACCCATTGTGCTACTGGTTCGCGTTATACTTTTTAAGATGTCAGGGTTTTTTCTGTTAATTCAGTCTTTTTGATACTTCCTCGTTTTTTTTTTGGTTTGGGACAGGCATATGCAGATTTACAAGAGTTTTTTGTGGATAGAAACAAAGTAAGTTTGCAAACTCTACTTCGAAGTCCTCTTGCGTAAGAGTGGATTATTGGGACAAAATAAGTTTCAGTGTCTGTTTTTAAGGAAGCCATTGAGCCAGTTATTCCTTCTTCCTTGCCTTCATTCTTTCTGGGTAACCAAACTGCTCCTTTTTTTTTTTAATTTCGTTTAACTGTGTTCATGTGTCCAGTTTGGAAATACACCGTTAGGATTCCGTTCAAACACGTGGCTGGTCCCTCCCCCAGCGGCCGCCCAGCCTCATATTTTTCCTCAACTGCCCGTGGAGGATGCGGCTTGGGGAGGTGATGGGGGAGGTCAGGGGAGGGTGGGAGACAAACTCCTCCCTCGGGATTGGTCTCGAGACTTTCAAATTTTGGCCTCTATGCCTTCTAAAACAGTTGAAGATCGTCTTCTGCGAGACCGGAAAGCCTTCCTCCTCCACAATCTTTTTGTAGATACAGCCATTCGAAGGGCGGTGGCAGCCATAGATGACGTAGCAGGTAGTGGCAGCACATCAGATGTGAGAGAAAAGGGTAATTTTGCTGATGTAAGCAAAGCAGGTGGGAAGGACATAGTGAGACGGGTGGTGACAGACAACATGTGCATCACAGTGATGAAGGACCCCACAGATGCGAGTGAGAAGCTGGTCATGAAACTGGACATGGATCCGGAGGAGGGGGTTGGGAGAGAGGAAATTGCAGAGAGGTGTCTGCTTAAAGGAGTCACAGCAGACGAGAGTACGGCGGTACATGTGAGTTTTGATCCCTTTAGAAACTGCTAACAGAGAACGCAGGAATTGAAGTAAATCTCTCTCTCTCTCTCTCTCTCTCTCCCTCTCTCTCCCCTGTTCTTGCAGCCAAATGCTTCAATTTATGGTGGAAAATTTTGTTCTTCTTCTTTACAAAAGGAGGATGCCTAGAAAGCGGATGTGGTTGTGAGGCTGGGGCGGGCTGGTTGGCTGCCACGTGTCAGCAGGACACTGCAGCTCTGGGCACAGTGCTGGTGCGGCACTGCGGGTACTCCGTCAGAGTGAAGGCGGAGGCCTCGCTGGCGCCCCCGGAGATTGACACGTTGGAGCTGGAGATTGAGGCGCAGCCAGAGGGAGGGGCAAACACGCTCAATCCCAACAGGTGGGAAGTCTGGTCTCAAAGGTGGCAAGTATGTTGGGGGGGAGAGGGAGAGGTGGGGAAGAGGGAGAGAAAGAGGGGTTGAGTGAGGGGTTGAGGCAGGAGCGGGGGAGCTGGAGGGGTGAGTGAGGGAGGGGGGGAGAGGGGGGAAGAGGTGTGGAAGGGGGAGAGAGGGTTAACGACTGTCCTCACTCTCGTTACATTGACCTCCTGTTTCTGCAGCTGACGAGGTTTGGCTTTGGTCGGTGGTATTTTGTTTTTTTCTTCAGTCTGCGTACACTTCTCCACTCTGCTCCTGCCAGCTCAGCGAGTGCCAGCCTGGCTGCTGCTCCAAGCGCCAGCTCACCACTGGGCAGCAGCGGACAGGTGGCATCGAAGAAGAGGGTGATCGAGGAGGTGGAGGAGGTAGAGAATTTGGTGAGAAGAGTGGTTAAGGAGAGTCTGGATCATTTGGAGACAGAAATGGACATCCCGGATAAGGATATTAGATGGGAGTTAGGAGCCTGTTGGGTTCAACATTTACAGAACCTCCCACTACAGAGAAACAGAATGCAGGGGGAAAAGTGGGAGAAGGAAAGGGAGATGAGAAAGGGCAGAAGGTTGAGAAGGAAGGCAAAAGCGTAAAAGAGGAGGAGAAAATGGGAGATGCAGAGGCGAAAGAGAAAGTCGAGGAGGGTGTTGAGGAGGAAGATTTGACTGAAGAAGAGAAGGAGTTGAAAAGAAGAATGCCCTCAGATTTATATCTGCGTTTGAAAGAGTCAAAAACTGGGCTACATAAAATGGTAGGCTGCCTGAGAAAATGTTGTGGCGGCTCGTTATTTTTTAGAATGTGAAAGTTCGTGATTGGTCAAGTTTACTTTTTTAAAAAGAAAAGTTTATGCTATGGTGATGTCTCATGTTTCCTTTGCTACAATTGTATATGTGAAAATGATTTACAGTAAAAGTGTTTTAAAAAGGTTTGAGTTTCATTTTTTGCAGACTATGGCAGAATTAAAGGAGGGAGCAAGGAGTTATTATTCTGACATTGCTCTTCCAAAGCTGGTACGGAAGTTTAGACTTGGAGATGGGTAATCACGACTTTGAATGTCATAATCATTTTCTAGATTATGTTGGTTGACGGCAGCGTTATATAAATTAATTAACACCACTGACCAAGGTCTGGAACAGTTCACTTTTGAAAGTGTCAAGAAAATTATCTTTTTCACATCCTACATTGACATTATCTAATGGGAATATTTGCAAGTATACCGATGTTCAACAGGTATTGATAATTGCCAACGTAAGTTGAATCAATACCTGTTTAGAGTTGTTATGCTTCACATTGACTGACTTTTCTCCATTCTTAGTTATTAGAGTGCATAATTGTGCGAATAGGGATTAGATTATCGACAGTTGCCAAAATTGGGAACTTGTTTCCTGTTTAAAGTCGTTGTGCTACACTCAACACCCTGTATAAGTCCTCAATGACCTGCACTTGACATTAGTTTGATCCATTCTAGTTACCGTGTGTGATGTGTTTGTTGGCATTTTGCGCCTGACAATGTTACGATTTGGTCCGTTGTGGATGTGCCAGGTGGCAGATTTTGGTTCGCTGGAATTGTCTCCGGTAGATGGACGAACACTGACCGATTTTATGCACACTAGAGGACTGAGGATGCGGTCATTGGGAAAAGTGGTAAGTAAATACATTGAAGGCAGTTACTAGAGGATGTTATGGATGGAATTAGCACACACTTGAAATAGATCCTTTTTATGTCGATTGATTGTGGCTGTTTCAGGCTATTTTTAAGCATGGTCATTATTGTTTTTTTCTGATCGGTGGGTAGGCTGAGAAGTCGGAGAATTTGCCGCATGTTCGCTCTCTCTGTGTCCACGAGATGGTGACTCGAGCCTGTAAGCATCTTCTGAAAGCAGTCATTTCTGCAGCGGAGAGAGAGAGGAAAAATCGAAACCAGAGCAATGTGGCGGCTGTAATTGCCGCGACTTTCAACGCAATTTTGGGTACAAATGTGGAAAAAAGAGAAGGAGCGAGTGGGCAGCAGGGACAGGCCAATGAGGCGAGAGAGTCGAGGGGAAAGTCAGAAGATGCGACAGAAAGAAGGATTAGGAGCGGAAGTGGAGAGAGAGGGGATGTGGAGGATGCAAATGGTGCTGAAAGAGAAGAGGGGACTGAATGGCTGGGAGATCTGGTGTGGCGATGGACACAAATGTTTGTAAGGCAAAGATTTCGTTGGGAGGTGGAGAGAGAGGATTGGAAATCACTGCGAAAACTGGCGATTTTGCGTGCTCTGTGTCTGAAGGTGAATGGGGTTTGCCGCCCTTAGAATGGGAGGCTTTGTCTGATATGTATCCCTTTTCGTCTCAATTTAGGGGAGAACTGGCAGATTTGTCATCAAAGCTTATTCTGGTTTTTTTTTTTAAATCTATTGGGCAGGTTGGTATCGAAATCGCCCCACGCTCGTATGAACTGTCAGAGCTGCGTCCGTTCCGCGCAATTGACATTATCAGCATGTTCCCCATTTACAAGGTATGTGAGACTGGAAAAGGGCTCAAATCTGATCTCACAAGGACAAGACAGACACGCAGAAATATGGATGTGTTCCTGTAGAAGAGGCAACGCCAGTCATGCAGAGGGGTGAATTAAAACATACAGTGTTGAATAAGCTGTGAAAGATGTCCGATGCAGAGCGCTCTCTCTTGAGTCTGGCGAGAAAGCGTGCCTCGGATGCAGTTGAGACTGAAGAGCACAGTCACAGTTCTGCTGTGGAAAATTCTAGACAGAATTGGTCTCTTAATTTCACTTTTGGTGATGCCGTCTCACATGTCTTCATTTTTCGCGCTTCAAAATCATGAGACAGTCTGACATCTTTCTTTTTTTCTCTCTCCCTGCCTCCTCTTCTTCTCCCTTTGAGGCTCCTGCTCTCTCTCCCCTTGCTCCTCCGCCCTCTTCCCTCCTCCTGCCTTGGGATGCTTTTATGTGACAAGAATTTGTCCTTTTGTGTATTTTGGCAGCATGTAGCGTGCACCACTGCGGATGGGCGGCTTCTCCTGGAGTCCTCTAAAGCGGCGCTGGACAAGGGCCGGCTGGATGAGGCGGTGGCCTGCGGCACCAAGGTGAGACTGGCTGTCCGTTTGCTTGGCTGTTTATTTATTTAGTTGCAGAGGATTGTTATTCGGCTTTCAATTATATTGCCTCCATGTAGCGGCTCTGCTGGTGCTGCGGCGTTTGAAAGGTGTGGCTGCTGCCGTCACGGGCGGTTTGGGCTAAAATATTCCGGTCACTAAAGTGGGAAGCTGTGTTTGAATGGGGAAGCGGCAGAGTAGAGAAAAATGAAAAGAGAGAAACAAAGGGTCGAAAGGGAAGCTGTGAAGCAGTGGAGTGGAAGGCAAAATGGAGGACAATGAAAAAGGGGTGGATCTGTCTAGAGAGGTGCAACCAGTGTCTGGATCCCCTCTCATCCCTAAAGCTATCATTCGTCCACACTGTTTCACTTTTCAAACTCTTCCATATCAACTACCAGTCTTACTCTCCTAGCCTTTCCCCCTTCCCCCCCTCCCCTTCCCCCCTTTCCCCCCCTCTCCCCCCCCTCTCCCCTCTCCCCCCCCCTCTCACCTCTCCCCTCCCCCCCCCCCTCTCACCTCTCCCCTCTCCCCCCCCACTCTCCCCTCCCCCCCCCCCCTCTCCCCTCTCCCCTCCCTCTCCCCTCTCCCCCCCCCCCTCCCCCCTCCCCTCCTCCCTGCCAACAACCCCCCCCCCCCCCCTCTCTCCCCCCCCCCCCCCTCCCCTCCCCTTCCCCCTCCCCTCCCCTTCCCCCTCCCCTTCCCCCACCCCTCCCCCCCCCCTTTCCCCCTCCTCCCTGCCAACACCCCCCCCCCCCCCCCCTCTCTCCCCCCCTTCCTCCTCTCCCGTTCGCTCATCCCCCACTCTCCCCCCCCCCCCCCCCCCCCCCCCCCCCCCCCCCCCCCCCCCCCCCCCCCCCCCCCCCCCCCCCCCCCCCTCCCCCCCCCCCCCCCCCCACCCCCCCCCCCCCCCCCCCCCCCCAGGCCCTCTCCCTGCTGGTGTCCGTGTGTGGCCCCTGGCACCGTCTGTCCGGCGGCGCGTACTCCCTGCTGGCCGTGGTGCTCTACCACACGGGCGACTTTGCGCAGGCCACCGCCTTCCAGCAGAAGGCGCTGCAGGTGCACGAGAGGCAGCTGGGCCTCGACCACCCGGACACCGCCAAGTCATACGGGGACCTCGCCGTCTTCTACTACCGCCTGCAGCACACTGAGCTCGCGCTCAAGTATGTCAACCGCGCGCTGTACCTCCTGCACCTCACGTGCGGCCCGAACCACCCCAACACGGCGGCCACCTACATCAACATTGCCATGATGGAGGAGGGCCTCGGGAACGTGCACCTGGCGCTGCGGTATCTGCACGAGGCCTTGAAGTGCAACAAGAGGTTGTTGGGGGAGAACCACATCCAGACGGCGGCGAGTTACCACGCGATCGCCATCGCCTTGTCGCTGATGGAGGCGTACTCACTGAGTCGGCAGCACGAGCAGACCACGCTGGAGATATTGCGGGAGCGGTTGGGTGCCGAGGATTTGCGAACGCAGGACGCGCAGGCGTGGCTGGACTACTTCGACTCCAAGGCGGTGGAGCAGATGGAGAGCGAGAGGACGGGGGGGAGGAGGAGGCCAGACCACTCCATAGCGAGTAAGGGGCATCTCAGTGTGTCGGACTTGCTGGATTTCATAAACCAGGAGGAGAGGGAGAGAGTGGAGAGAGTGGAGAGGAGGAAGGGGGGCGGGAAGCTGGGAGGAGGCAAGGTGGCGGGGAAAGTCGGAGGCGGGAGGAAGGGAGGGGAGGGAGGGGGAGACGGGGAGAGCAGGGGAGGCGAAGGAAGTGAGAGCGGTGCAAGTGAAGAGGAAGAGGAGGGGGTGGAGGAGATGGATGGGGAAAAGGAGAGGAAGGGGATCAATGGAGAGGAAGGGAATGGAGGAGGAAGGGAGGGGTGGAAGTGGAGCAACCTGGAGGGAGAGGAGGAGAAAGAGGAGGAGAGAGAGACTTGCATCACAGAGGGGGAGGAGGAGGTATGAACAGAGGAGGTCCGAGAAATGGAGGGTCGCAGCGGAGTGGAGGAGGGCGGCATTCGTGGGGGGGTTCACAGAAGAGAGGCCATGCTGGAGAGGGAGGAGGGAAGGACAGTCGAGGAGGAGGAGGGGGCGGGATGCCTTCGAGGCTCACAGGAGCGCCTCCTCCCAGGGACCCAAGGACCTCCTCTCCTCCTCCTACGGAGGGAGGGGTTCCTCCTGCCAACCTGGGGCTGCCAGGTGGCACGCAGAGAGCTCCGCAAGGAAAGCCTCCCTCTGCCCCTCCTGCGGCGGCGGGGGCTCCTCCCACTCCCTCCCTCCCTTCTGTACCGCAGGAGAAAGGAGCGGTGGCGGGGCCTCCGGGGGCAGTGGTGGTAGGGAGTGTGTGGGCCAATAGGACGGCGGCTCGACTGGGGGCAGCCATGGCAGCAGAGGGGGTAGGGGGAGGGATAGCAACACAGACACCAGGTCCGAGGGAGGGAGAAGGAGGGGTAGGAGTAGCAGCAGTAGGACTAGCAAAACCTGTGGCGATTGCTGCAGGAAAAGGAGGACAAGAAAAAAAGGTGTTAGCGGCAGTTGCGTCGGTCTCTCCCTCTCCTTCGCTGCCAGCTGGCGGCCGTGGGAAGACAGGAGCAGGGAAGGCAGTACCGAGCAGCGGATTGAGAAACGGTGGCAATGTGGCGCCTGTCATGGCAGGGGAGCAAGGGAGAGGTGGGAGAGGAGGAGCGGTGGCAGTGGCTGCGGGAGGAGTGAAGAGGGAAACTTCTGAGAAGCTGCCGGTAGAGCGGGTGCAGAGAGAGGGGAGGGCTCTTTCCTGGAAGGACGTGGCTCTGGCGCCGCCCGGCAGCTCCTCATTGGCCAGAATGGCAGCAGAGGGGACCCAGCAGAGGATGGGAGGGGGAGGAGAGAAGGGGGTGGGAGTGGGGGCCGGGAGTGTTGTTGTTTCAAAGTCGGCGGTGACCGAAGCGGCCAACGGGAGGCAGGAGGGAGAGATGGAGATGAATAAGGGAGAGACCAGTGTGACAGTTGTCCCACCTGTGAAAGAAAGTGCGGGAGA
>JBBHKE010000640.1:0-59240 GCA_037447655.1 Zygnema cylindricum | reverse complement strand
CATGAAAAGCCCATAACACAACTCATCCTACGCCGTGTCAGTTCGCTTAAATTTCGTCCAGCGGCGTGCGCTGTACTATGATCATACGTCAAATTCGTACGTTCGTACAAGAGTGTGCACAAACGCACACACATACAGTAGCCCACTCTACGCGAGTTTTGTGCCAAGTTTTGTGCGCCTACCATAAAAACGCCTACTTTTGAACTATGGTTTTAACTTTTAAGTGACGAAAAAAGTATTAAACACTAATAGCGATACACGGTGTACTGCATAGTACAGAATAGTGCAGTACAAGATAGTGTAGTCCGTTTCACAGTGTATAACGTTACTAACTACAGCAATACAGTTCAGTAAAGTACACCGTGTATCGCTATTAGTGTCAATATAGTTCTCGCCACTTTTCCTCCGTACACATTTGTCGGACTAGGGATCTGACGGTTGCGACTGAAAGGTAAGGTTCTCAGCTTCCGATTAGCGGTGTTAAACTAAAATCGGACAAGTGTGTACGGAGAAAAGATGTTTTAAGTGGCCAAAAAAATGTTAACCCTAATAGCGATACACTGTGTAACTGCAGTATGGGCAGGGAAGCAATGAAGCAGGATGTGCTTTGCAGTGCAGGAGTCTTGGTAAGTACAACTGTACAATAAACTGTCGTCAAGTGTATGAAGGATCCTCAACGAACATTTGTACTTTTTTAGGTCACAAGAACAATTGCAAAGAACAATTGCAGTTTCCTGCGTGGATTGAACCTAACAATAATTTTCCTAAAAATTTTCCTTTTGTCCTCGCAAATAATAACACCGAATGCCAATGTTAAAAATTTCACGTGAAATCTTTTGCAGAAAGGTGTTTTTTTTTGCAGAAACGTGAATATTTTTTTTGTGAAAACGTGAAAGTTTTTGCGAAAACGTGAGATTTTTGAGGAGATTTTGAGGATTTTTTTCAAATGGAGTCCTTGAAGCAAGATCTGACGTCAGCAATGGAGGAGATGGCGTCCATGGTGGAGGGAGTAACGGAAGAGTTAAGAAAAAAGATGAACGAATTTTCCGAGGGAAGAACGATTACAGATGGGATTCTCGCATTTGTCCATGCGGTGGATTGGACTGTAAGTTTTTTTTTTTTTTTTCTTTATTAGGTAAAAAAATTGGATTATATATTACCACTCATTGCGATAAATGCATTCCGCACTATATTTACATATATTGAAAAGTTTTTAAAAGTTACATTTATTATGATTTACTAGCGTTTTTGTATGAGGAGTACTCGCAATTAATCCGTTTTGTAATGTGTTTAAAATATTTTTGGTGTTTTTTGTTTTTTCGGTTCCTGGTTAAGGTTATCGCCTATTTTTTTGAATTAAAATTGGCAAAACTTCCCACGATTTTTACGACCTCTCCCTTTCTCCCTCTCTCCCTCTTCCTCTCCATCCCTCCCTCTCTCCCTCTCTCCCTCTCCCTCTCTCCCTCCCAAGCAAAAAAAAAAAAAAAAAAAAGATAAAAGATCGAACTGGATGGATCCCGCGGATCGACGGATTTTTATTTGCCAACCGGATCTGATTGATTGTGCCCACGATGATCTGTCCCTATCTCTCTCTCCGATCTGATCCCTCGATCCCGTCCAAAAAAAAAAAAAAAAAAAGATATTTTTTATTGCGCCATTGATTCGAAAAACAACGCTATTTTGACACCAACGGAGTGTTTATGTCGATCATGTGGTCGGGTCCTCTCCTCCTTGTCTCCATCGTAAACCTTGTGAGTTTTAAATCCCGTATTCTTTTTTTTTGAAAGCGATTTTTATATTCGTATTGTTATCCTCAAAAGCTTTCTTTGTCGTAATTTAAATGTTTGCTGGTTTGTACGTTGTTTTTATATTATATTATATATATTAATCTATTAGCTAAGTTTGTTTAGTATTTGTTCATTTTATAAGGTATTATTATATTATTTGTGGTTGATACATAAGACAAAATATATAAAATACAAGTCTCTATCCGTTCATTTATTTATTTGTATATTTATCTATTTCCTCAAGTACATCTGTACGTTAACGTGAAATTTTTTATTCTATTTTAAACGATTAAATGATTCTTCCTCGAAAACTTTTTTTTCTTTTTTCTTTTTTTTCTTTTGATCTTTTTTTCTTATTCTGTTATTCATATGTTCTTTTATGCTTCATGTCTTCGACTTTTTTTATCTTTCTCCCTGTCCCTTTTTCAAATGGTTTTGTCTTTTGTGGGGCAGGTTAATATGATGTTTTCCCTTACTGAAATGATGGTCAAGTGGAAGAGAGCGGAACTGAGACATAGAGCCCGTCAGGCCCGACAGAAAGAGGAGTAATACTTTTTTTTTAGTGAATCTTTTTTTTTTCGGTGAATCGTTTTTTTTTTTAGAGTTAACCTAGGCACATATGATATGCAAGCTTTTTTAATCCATTTATATGGGAGGCTTTTTTTTTGATAATGTTTTTTTTTTTTTTTCTTTTTGAAAGGTTTGCATGTAAAGTGGATTTTTGTCTGTGTTTCTGTTTTTTTTTTTTACCCTTATGACTAAAAGACCTTCAACAAAAATGCAATCTCCATGCTCAACCGATAAAATTGAACTTTGAGAAATTTGTGAACATTTTTACTGTGGCGTTATTATGTTTTGATTTATGGAATCCTTTGTCCTCTGGAAAATTTCCCAAGAAAAGTCATTTTTTTTTTGGAGGAAGAGCAATAAGCAAAATTTGACCAAAAAATGGTAGACATCTGGTACTTCATCTGGGGGAGAAAACAAAGACTTCGTTGTCTTACCAAGTAGGGTGAGAAAAAAAATTGTTTTGTCCTAAAAACCTTTTAGAATACCGGGAATTTGTAAGATTTTGGGATGTCCGACGCAAGGCGGAATACATTACAAATACGAAAATAACATTACCCCTATGTAAATTAGGTTTTTAGTTTATGCACAAGCCGTAAATTTGTGGTTTCCAAATTTTCGATGACGTTTGATGTTATGAAAATGAGCTTGAGATGTCACATTTTCTTCACTTTGAATTTTTTGTATTCATTTATTTCGAATGGCCATTCAACATTTGCTCACATTGCCACACAATACACTCACTTTTCTGACATGGAGGAAATATGAATTTAGAACTAGTACTCCAACCATTTCAGTCCATCAATACTGATTTCCCAAAGTTTGAAACAAGTATCCTTTCCATATTCTTTCATGTATATTGACAACAGTGTTAAGTAATCAAAAGCTTCATCTCCTATTTAATGCTTACAAACTCGGAAACAAAGTTTTTCCGTTTGATTATTCAACTGCAATCCATTCAATTGTGATTCTCTCCATTAATTTCCGTCCACAGTAGTGCACTAAACAGCAACACCGCCCGCCACTATTAGAGTTGGTGAATTATTAATAGTGTTAACACACTATAAAAATTAACTACAGTAGATTATGTTTCATAGCGTGATTTGTTTTATGCCAGTTTCTCAAACCACTGTTATTAACGTGTAAAGGCAGGATAAATTAAAAAGCACGATGGTAACCCATCTGAGTCCAGGGTACATAAGGGGTGGCATGGCCAAAACTGAAAAACTACAATAAAAAACAAATAGAGCAATGGGAACACAAAAAAGAAAAGAAAAGAAACAATCAACAAGGAAAATAAAAGCACCCAAACTCAAAATGAAAAGCACAACAACTCAGACGAACACTACAACCCCAACCCCAAATCAATTAAATATCTACGAAAAGCAACCCCGTAAGTCCCCCCACTGTTATTAGAAACACTAAACACTAATTTATGATTCCAGGTAAAAAAAACGCTACATGGAATTAGAGTGATCAACTATAATAGTGATGGGAGGTGGAGCTTATTTAACATTTCTTGTATAGGAAAGAGGTAATATTACTCTTCCCACTTCCTCTCGGTCACACCAATCTTTCACATATAAGTGCTATTTTCTTACTCACATTATTCATTCCACTAAAGTGGGTTTCTCTCGTTTGTTCTTATTCAATTTAGAACAAAATTTCATTCCAAAAAATTAAGAAAGAACAAGTTGTATAAAGTATAAACAATATCCTGGAAGCGATTCCTATGATATTAAGATCCTAGAGTGAGTACCTAAACACAAACAAAATCTGTCTCGCTATTCTCGCACATTCTCTCCTTTTCTTCTTCTTTCTCTTGCTATCTTTGTCTCTCCCTCTCCCTCTCTCTCCCTCCCTCTCTCCCACGCTCTCACTCTCTATCTCTTTTTTTTCATCTTCCTTGAATTCTAAACACATTAACATTCTACCTAAAACAATTGGCAGGACTCCACCTTTTCTCTCTTTCTTTTACCTGCTGACTTCTCCCTCTCCCTCGACACTTTCTTTTATCTGTCGACATCTCCCTCGCCCTCTCTCTTCCTCTCTCTTTCTCTTTTTCTTTCTCAATAACTTCAAGAAACAAAACGACAAAAAAGTACTAAACTCTAACCTCACTAACAACTTAAGCTGGCTTATAATACTTACTCGGTACAAAAGGCATTTTTGTAACCACCGCCTCGTTCACCTTTCCTCTCACATTCACTTTGATATTTGTACCAGCCTTATGAAATCCATTTTTCACATACCCCATAGAAATATTTTTCTTCAAACAAGGACTGAAACCTCCACTTGTTACCTCTCCAATTTCCTCTCCACTCTCGCTCAAAATCGGGACGTGACTTCTTGCCGGAGCTCCGGACGAAACTAATCCGATTCTTCTTTTCGGAGGTCCTTCTTTCAACTGTTTTAGGATTATTTCCGAACCCAAAAATCCTCCTTCGGCTCTTCGTCTTTTTCCAATCGTCCAATTGAGTCCGGCTTCAATTGGTGTGATCGTTTCGTCGAGATCGTTTCCATAAAGACAAAGTCCGGCTTCAAGACGAAGAGAATCTCTGGCACCCAATCCTGTGAGTCGAATTTTGTCTTCTCCGGCTTCCAAAATTTTTTCAGCCAATTCCACCGCATTTTCATCGGGGATCGAAATTTCGAAACCATCTTCACCTGTGTAACTGAAAAAAAAGGAAGAAAATAATATAAAAGAAAGCAAGTAAGAAAAACGGAAGCATGCACTCTTTCCTCCCTCCCTCTCCCTACTTGCCTTCTCCCTTTCCTCCACACACACCGTCTTTTGCCCTTCTCACATGTCAAATCGACCGAGAAAGCAGAAAAAACCAGAAAAAAAAAAATAGGAATAGATACAGGAATAGAAGAACGATGAAATAATCAGAGTTTGAATCAGAAAAAAAAAGAAATGCTATTGGAATATTTTACTTGAAATCGCGACTGTGTAAATGAGAAAGAGAAGTAGAAACAGACACGGAATGAAAATTATAATCAAACTTCCAATTCAATCCTTAATCCAAATCATCAAAATTAGAATTAGAATCTAAATCAGTATCAAAATAGGAATCAAAAATAAAAGAAGAATCAGAATCAAAATAAAATGAGAAACAAAGCAGAAATAGTATCAGAAATCCAATCAGAATTAGAATCAATACTAAAATGAGGCTTAGAAAGAGCAACCAAGGAAACAAAACAGCACCAAAAAAAAAAGGTATTGGAAAAAGAAAGAATTAGACATAGACAAATATATAGTTACAACAAGGGAGTACCCAAAAAAAAAAAAAAAAACAAACAAAACCCCAAAATACCCAAATTAAAGAAATAATAGGACAGGAAAAATTTATGTTTTATCCTTTTCGATTACATATACATGGATTTAAAAAACAGTAACAAACTTATACACCGACCAGAAATGTTAACGATCGTCTTACTTTTATTTTCAGTTTGTTTCTGTGAACGGAGTTTTGTTACGAAGGAAAAATAGGGAAAAGCAAATAAATGGAAGAAAATTTGCAGAAATCAGCTAAAAGTGAAACCCAGAATTGAAATAAAATACACTTAAACCAAGCATTTTAAGGATCGGTTTTATGACAGATTTACAGTAAATGTGTATAAAAACTAATTCAATTTAGAAATGCTGTAAATTTGTATTAAAACTAGGGCATGATTTAAAAAGAGCATAAACGTTTATAAAAACTAGATTTAAAATACAATATATGCACATAAAGACTAACCACTATTTGAAAAAAAAGTGGACTATATAGAAATAAATTGAATCAAAAATACAGTAAATGTGTAAATAAGCTAATACATAATTTAAAAAGACCCTTGAATTATATAAAACTTAATACATCATTTAAAAATACAGTTTAAGACTTAACTGGGAAATGATTAGACATTTGCATTTCGTTTTGTTAACAGTAAATTGTAAAAAATATGACAAACAAAAAAAGGGAAAAAGGAAAAGTAAAATCATAAGAAATAAAAGAATGAGATTCCTGGCATTGTAAAAAGTATAAAAGAAAGAACAAGAATAAAAGAATTTGGAAAAAGCGTACAATCAAATTGATAAACTAGCATGTTAAAAACAAGGGGAGAGGGAGAGGAGGAGAGAGGGAGGAAGAGGGCGAGGGCGAGGGCGATAGCAAGGGAGAGGGAGGGGGAAGAGGGAGAGGAAGAGGGACATGGAGTGGGAGAGGAAGAGGGCAAGGGAGATGGAGATAGAGAGGGAGAAGGCGAGGGAGAGGGAGAGGGAAACGGAGAGGGATAGGGAAACGGAGACGCGGAGAGAGAGGGAGAGGGAGAGGGAGGGCAAGAGAGAGAGATCCCAAGTTATCGTGAGAGGCAGAGAGAGAGAGAGAGAGAGAGAGAGAGAGAGAGAGAGAGAGAGAGAGAGAGAGAAAATCCTCATACCCTGTCCGTGTGAGATAACACTCGACTCCCGCGATCTTCACGATTCGAAATTGACCAAAAAACATATCGGAGAGGTCAGAATCCGTGAGCTTCTGGAGAGAGGGAGAGGCGAGAGGCCCTTGGAGGGCCAGGAGGGAGCGCTCGTCGTGAATGTGCCACTCGACCGAGTTGCCTTCCGACTTGAATGAGGAGAGGTGCTTCTCGAAATGGGCTGAGAGGGAGGGGGAGAGGGAAGGAGAGGGAGAGAGAGAGGGAGAGGGAGGGGAAAGGGGAGGGAGAGGAGAGGTAGGGGGAGGAGAGGTAGGGGGAGGGAAGAGGGGAAGGAGAGGAGAGGGAGAGAAGAAGAGAGGAGAGGGAGAGGAGAGGAAGAGGAGTGGAGGGGAGAGGGAGAGGGAGAGGGAGGGGAGAGGGAGAAGAGAGGGAGAGGAGAGGGAGGGGAGAGGGAGAGGGAGAGGGAGAAGAGAGGGAGAGAGAAGGCAGCGAGCCAGATGTTTGAGAGTTAGATAAGGATTTTTGATGGAAAGGTTGGTTTAGTTTTTGGAGGGAAGTAAAGGAAGGGAGTGAGGGAGTGCACGAGTGCATGTTACGAAGTTGAAGGTGTAGGAGTAACAATAAACGATTAAATTAAATAAATGACACGATGTTAATAAGTCTGTCTTTCACACTCTTTCCCTCTTTTATCTATCTTTCACTCACTCACTCAATCGGTAAATTTCCTCCTTCCCTATTTCTCTTCCTCTCTCTCTCTCCCTCTTCTCCTTCTCCCATTCCCCTTAACTCCTTTGCCCCACATTGTCCAACATTCCTCCATATTCCCCACATTCTCTCCTTTCCCCCTCCCTCCCCTCCCTCTCCCTCTCTCCCTCCCCCTTCCACTCACCCAAATCCTTCTCCCTGCACCCCGCGTTGACGACGAGGTAGATGTGACTGTCTGTGACTTTTGTCACGACAGTGTCGTCGATAATCCCTCCCTTCTCATTGGTTATAACGGACAAGGTGCCCGTACCGGGTGCCAGGCTGGCGATATCGCCCACTACGAGACGCTCCAAAAAGGGAATGCAGTCTTTGCCCTGAGAGACAGCCATGGCATGACACGTGGCACATGGTTAGGAAATGCGAGAGGACGCAATGGTGTTTCTCACTCTCCTCTCCTTCTCTCTCCCCTCTCCCCCTCTCCTTTCGGCAATTGCCACATGCCACTCTTTCGATCCACCTCCGTCTCTGACTCAGTCCCCTCTCCCTCTCTCTCTCTCTCTCTTTCTCCCCATCTTCCTCTCCCTCTCTCTCTCTCCTCCCCTCACACGTGCGTACCATTCCCTCCTCCAGCCGATGGCAGTCTTCCTCCTCTCCCATCCGTACATCTCTCCTCTCCCATCCAAAAAAAAACCGTACGGATCTTCCCACCCCTCACAACCAATGTACACATCTCTTCGCACGTGTGACCATTGGCTCACCTTCAAGCTGAGTCCGCACATGTGGGAGACGTCGAAGAGACTGCCAGCTGTACGGCAGTTGACGGTAGAGTCCAAAATAGAGTCCCTGTACTGGATGGGCATGCTGTAGCCGGCGAAGGGAACCATTTTGGCGCCATGTGCCACGTGGAAGTCGTACAGAGGCGTTTTGTTCAAGGCGGCATCGCTGGCGTATGGGCGGGCAGGCTGCCAGCTGGCTTTTTTGGCAGCATTTTTCGCGAGTAGGGACACGTGGCGCCACATGGTGGGTGAAAGGTGGAGGGAGGGAGGGAGGGAGGGAAGGGAAGGGGGAGAGGGAAGGGGAGGGGGAGGGATTGAAGAGAGAGAGAGAGGGGAGGGAGTGAGATGAGGAGAGGCGAGAGTGTTTTCGGGGCTATGACTTGAGGATAGGAAGGTTCGCACGTGTGAAGGGCAGGGTTGCCACGTGGCTAGAAAATTTTGGTCTGAAGGAGAGAATTTCTGTACGGTTTTGTTCTCCTTTGATCCAAAAAGGTGACTGGGTTCGGTTTGGGAATCAAAAAATGAAACTGTTTCCTTGTGACAATGCAGTCTGAAAACATCGGACGGCTAGGATTCGATTATTTGGTGCGCTACATGTATATTTGTCTTTTAGTTGCGTCTGCCGTTTTTCTAAACAGTCATGTGTTTCCTTGAACGTGTGACCGTAGGTCGTATGACATCGGGATCGTTCGTTCACACGCGTGAAAATGATGAACGGCATCGGATGAGCGCGATTTTTGTAATGATCGCAAAAAGGACTTTGTGGCTCAGTTGGATGACACGTAGGATGCTGAGATGTTTGAGCGAGTTCGATGGGAAAAAAACAGTCACAGTAATCTAGATTTCTTCGGCTAACTGTTACGGTTTGTGATGGAACCTCCATTCTGGGGATCCTGTAATGGCTAGGAGAATGTTGCATGTGTCGATCTCTATGACGCAGCCATCAGCAGGTACAGTACAGTACTGGATTGCAGAAAACTGGTACAAACAGACGTACTTTTTACATACATGTACGTACGGCATGCTTGCAAATGGCCAAATGCAATCATATAAGAACTTGCCGGCCAAATACCGACGGCGACGTGCCTTCAATCGTCAAAAACGATTGCCACCGGCTAGTTCTGGAAGCCCAACAATACGCTAACAAAATGTGCAAAAAGCCAAATACGCCATAGTTGTTCAAATCGCGCGATTTTTTCATTTTTTCGGATTTTTACGTATTATTCGTGACTTTTGAAAAAATCGCAAATCAACGCGATGTACTTTCTGTCCGGTAAACTGAACGGACAATTTACGGAAACTGCATGGTTCTGTAAGTTAAATGTACGGACTTTCGCTGCACTTTGTAGTACTTTCTGTTCGGTAAACTGAACATAAATTTTACGGGGAATGTACGAAAAATGTACGTACTATTACGAAAAGAGACGGTAATTGTACGAAAAATGTACAAACTACGGTACATGTAAAATTCAATTGTTTTTGCTTGTACGGAATAGTACGGATTCACAATCACTAACGATTTTTTCAAATCGACCTCTCCAATATCTACGTATTATTCGCGCGTTTGATTCGTGAGTAAAATACGATTTGAACAACTATGAAATATGCATAGTTGTTCAAACCGCATTTTACGCACGATTCAAACACGCGAATTATACGTAGAAATTAGAAAGAGCGATTTGAAAAAATAGTTAAAATTGTTAATGATTTTGTATTCGTACTATTCCGTATATGTAAAAAAAAAATGAATTTTACATGTATCGTAGTTTGTACATTCCCCGTTAAATGAGCGCTAAACAATTGTTTATATTTAAATAATCACACTCCATGTACATATCCAAACTCTTACATCAACTGGTTACAGACGAATCTACAGGTCTTAAGGGTAAAGATCAAGTCCTGTTTAATGCCACCCATTTATCAAAATTATATTTTATGTGTGTCTGAGACTATCTGTCAGATTGACAGCCAACCATGGCCTTCTCTCTCTATCTCTTAGAGAGCATACGACTTCCTTAAAGATTCGTTTTCATGACGGCTTCTCTGAAAAAAATTTGAAGGAGACGATCGTACAAAATTCAAACTTCCCGTGCGCAAATGGTGCAATACTGCAACGTCTCTCTTTGTAGATGTCTATATATTTTTCGGTAAATTTCCGTACATTTCTCGTAAAATTCCTGTTCAGTTTACCATACAAAAAGTACTTAGGGTGGCGTTCCATCAGGCGAAAAGTGGCGTAGTTTACAGAAATCCGCGACCCTCCGTACCAAATCGTACTGCCTATTTTGTTTTTATACGAAAAACAACATTACAGAGAATCTTGTCGATACTCTCTGAAGGTCTTGGAGGTAATAATGGCCGTCGGATGTTCATCTGCGAGGAATTCGCTTCATTTGTTTTTGTAGCTGTCAACCCACCTCGAGGAGGTGGGTTGGCAGATACAGAAAAAAAAAATCGTTACACGTTGGACAATTAAGCTACGTGTCATGATGGAAAACCAACGAAAAATCTTAAGATTTGCACATGGCACGCGCTTTCCAAAATACAACAGAAAATAAAAACGAAATTTTGTAACATTCCCTCGTCACGCTATTTTCGATAACTTTTGTTCGTCACACTATTTCTCTCAAAGGACTTTTGTTATGTTCGAAACACGAAACCCTAAAAAATGAGTTGGCGTACAGACTGGCGTTTGCAAAAAGTATAAAAGTTATGTCGTATGATTACTTCTTACGTAGGTACATGGTACGCAAGTCAAGATTTGAAGTTAAGTTTGTCGGTGCCAAAAATTTGAAAGATATTCAATATCAGATTGTAGCTTGCGTGGCGCCAGTCAATTTAGAACATGTGGCTTACAGACTCTACGTGATGGAACATCGACTCAATCGACCCGGTCTGTAGGATTTGCTGTACAATTACAGAAACGTATGATGGAACTTCACCCTTAGAAGTGCAACATATCTTTTCGTCAAAGTCCGTACATTACCGTAAAAAACCGTACATTTCCCGTAAATTTCCCATTCAGTTTACTTCACATAAAGTACTCTACGTTTTTTCGCGATTTTTTCAAAAGTCACGAATTATAAGTAGAAATCGGAAAAAAGGAAAAAATAGCACGATTTGAACAACTATGCAAAAATGCCATGTTGCTACGCCCTTTCAGCAAATCATATAGTCATAACTCATAAGCATTTTGAGGGCGTGCGCTATTCATATTTACCTTAAAAAACCAATTTGGTACCTTAGTATAAAATGGCAGTACGCTTTCGTTTGTTTTTTCTTCGACGTTCACTTTCAATTTCTCGACGGCTGGTTCACAAACGTCAATTTGTTATGGGAATTGCTAATTGCAGTGACAAATTTTGCTGCACGCAGGCGCTTGCGTCAGCTTGTCAAATATTGTACATTTTAAATACAAATTAGTACAAGTTACGTACCTTTGAGTTTAGATTTGACGGTCAATCCGTCGAACAACTTCTGACTTGCGAAATATCGTAACAACCGGTTAAAAAAAAGTGCCGCGCTTGGCGTCGACCGTCATAGCAAAATCAACAATTCGCGCAGGAAAAATTGTTACTGCGATTAGCAATTCCCTTTGTTATTAGAGTTTATAACTGCGTTTATTCTTTTGTCGTTCAGTTACAACTTTATCGACAGTTAACGATTCTGGCTGGTTTTTTTGACGTCCTGTTCCAGTTTTCTCGACAGCTTACAATTTTGATGACTGTTTTTTCGAAGGTCAGTTTGTTGTCGGTTGACGTCGTTTTGGTTCTCAAACGTCAATTTCTTTTCGCGGTTCACGCTGTCGTTCGTTTATTCGACGTTAGGGTTTCAAGCTTTACGTTACGTTACGATTTTCGTCGTTTTGGTTCGCAAACATAATGTGGTGATGTTGGTCTCCGTCGTCGTTTACGTGTCTGCATGAAGCTACCATGAAGAATGATTTGCTTTTTTTTTTTTTTATTAGTATTATTATTATTACACCTGTTATTCTAACCTGTTTGCTAGAAATTCTATTGCTGTATAATTTATGGCTGTGCGTCATTCACTATAACTTGTTTTAACTTGTAGAAGTGCTGAATCCTTTACAATTTATTGTTGAGCGTGATTTATTGTTATTATTTAATATTATGTGTTATAAAGTTTTGTATTTGTCGTTTACTGATGCGTGTGTATTTTAACCTATTATGAACTTCTTTTGCGGTCGACTCCTTGAAATTGCTAATTAGACGTATTATTCTAACGTATTATTGGAAATACAAATTCGGTTATTATTTACTCTGCCAATGAATTGTATCTACGTTTTCTGTCAAGCTATATTGGTACGTTATCGTTTGTGATTTTTTGTTTGATATTTACACTATTCTGTATTTTTTGTTGCTAGATTATAAATATATATAATAGTGGTTAATGTAAATGTGTAGTGTAGCTGTAATTTTTTTTGCAGTTTTATATATGTTTGCATCATATCTAAGTTTTATAATAATATGCTTTAGTGCTTTACAGTTATAAGATGTTGACATGATGATCAACGTTATAACAATTTCGTTGTAATATCAATTTTATTAGGTCATTGTTTTAAATGTATATTATCTTATGTGATACATTTACACATAATTGTGATAAATGTTATTTTGGTACATATCTAATGATTTCGGTTTTTATGTAAATTACATTTGATTATGTTATTGATATGTGCTAGCCAATTTGTTACTCTTCATAGCAATAAAATCATATATTTGTGTTAGATGCTATTAATTTGTAAAAAATATATTTTTATATATTTATATTTACATAAATGTTGCAGTATATTTTTGTTTGCATAAATATTGTAGTATATCATTTTTTTAGTTAAATTCAATCTTAGGTGAGTGTTTTTCCATAGAGAAGATGAAACTTTCAAAATATATCTCTTTCAAAGGGTTTGTGTAGAGAAAATCAAACAATTTCAAATTTATCTGTTTCAAAAAATACGCATTCTCAATGTAAATATGTTAATTTATTCAAATTCTGTCAACAGAGGACTGTGGTTATTAATGTGAATTCATGGATTTATTTTAATAGGTTTTGTATTGTTATATTTGAGATTCTCAAACAAATGGAAAGTTTGTACAATTTAGTTTGAGTTGCAGCAGAAAATAACACAGTTTGATGATAAAATAAAGCTTTGTATTGTGATGTTGATTTTTTTTTTATTTCAATTTATTTTTTTCTAAGATCTTAAAAGCTTATACCTTTTTTCGTTGCTTCTAGGGTTGATCCAAGCACTTCATAAATTTTAGAGAGCTAGTGGCTTTTTTTTTTATATGTGATTTCAAAAGTAATGCCCGATTAACGCAATGTTTGGCCTTTGCAAAATTTAAGGGAAGGCTTCACTGGTGATAAGGCAGACTAGCGCATAAAAGTTTTTTGGAGTACATTCCCAAGGAAGAAAAGGTATGCTTTTGTTTCAAAAGACACTGTTTAATTAGACTATGATGAATTAAACAACGGATCTGTTTAGGGCATACCATGACATCTCAACCGCCTCTGTGCATAGAGAGCAATACTTACTTTGCAAAGCGATGTGGAACAAACAAACACTTTTTCAGATAAAATAACTAATTTGAGCTGCAATATCAACAACTTTTTTGAACACTTTGATTATTATAAACATGTCTTTCCAAATTGTTGTAGAGCTATTGATGCTTCTCTCATTTGCATGTGCTTGTGGCAAAAAATGATGGTAAAATAGTGGTTTGATAAAGTATTAAACTTAAGCATCATTTTACGAGTTGTAGAAACCCTCAAGAGACGTAGTTTTAACGCCTTTGTGGGATAGGTTGGAACTGTTCACACATTCTCGTATGTTCAAATATTCTGGGGTTGGTCGTCCAATCGTTTATGGAAAGGGTTTTTAAGGTACATGCTGAGAAACACGTCTAGGTTAAGATGTGTCATTCACTAATGTACCCATTCACACTGTACATGATGTTTTTTAGGGGTTTTGGATATCTATTGGTATAGTTGTTCTCATATCATTGACTAGCTCTATTTTGGAAAAACCTTAAAAGGTTATTCAACTTATTACCATAGTATTAGGATTTTTTAGAATCTCTTAATGTTTTCCTTACCAAACACAAACTTGTTAGTCATTGTCATCATGACTATCAACACTTTGATAACTTGTTAATTGATTGTCAAAAAAGGATCTTCAAATGAAAACAATAAGTCAACTACACATATCCACGGGAGTGCTAAGGTAAACAAATCACAAAAGCTTCAACGTATAACATATTTCAAAGACGATGAGAATGTAAAATACCAAACTCGCTCAACTTACTTATATTCATATCCAATCATAGTTATTTGACATTTATGTTTAGTTTTTGTATTTTGTTTCGTTTTTGTTTATTGACATCCTCTTCTTTTCCCACCCTCCCTCTCCCCCTCCCCCCCCCTTTCCTTTTCCCACATTTGTTTATCCACGCCTTATGCATGAGTTGTACATTTCCAACACATAGCTGATTCAAACCTTGACGGTCACTTGGTTGCGGTTTTCTGTTTTAATTTAGGCTTCGTTTGTTAAATCCTTTAACTTGTTAATCAAAGGAAAGCTAACAAACTAATGATTAATGATGACGTCGACTCACAAACTTATGTTTGATGAGATTTTTTTTTTTTTTAGATCCATCTTTGTCCTTAAAGGATCCCAAACATCTTCATCCGGGTGTGAATTTTTTCCACACCATACTGTAACTCAATCACCGTATCCTAAAAATGCTGTAGGATTTATCTAGTAGAGATACCCACAACCAAGTATTGGGAACCATCTCGATTTAACGTTGGATACTAATAATTTTCTGATGGATAACCATCTTGATTTGACGTCGACTCACAAACATTTGAAGGTTTTTATGTAGTGGAGGAAAAGGATGGGTGGTCCATGAGAAATCTCACATCTATAATAAGTTCAGAAACTAAAGAGGGAAATTAAATAGTGATATTTACTGACAGTCATTATAGTTGTGAATATGTTCAGTTAACAAATGCAGGCACCATATATATATATATATATATATATGTATATATATATGTATATAGTCAACCCTAATAACAATTCTTTATAAATACCTTCTATTTATAAAATAACAGTTTCTTGAACGCATAGAAAATTATGTCATTTTTTTTTGTTGGAATAATATCAACATGTTTTTACAAAATTATAGAAAGATTAGAATAGGTGATTTAAGTATATTCAAATCTAACTTGTTTTTGGAGGAAAAATTATCACAAGCACAACTTATTGTGAGGAAGCACAACTTATTGTGAGGTGTAAATGAGGGAGGGGCTAACTGTTTTTCGTAGAAGAATTGCTAAAATTATCAGATTTGGTTTTCAACCGTATGTTCAAAATAAATCAAAATTTAATGTTAGAATTGAGTGTTTTTTACCCCTCATTTTCTTGATCTTTCTCTCCATTTCTTTATCTTACTCTCTCTATCCACCCAATCTGTACTGCATTCTAGCTTCTCCCTTTCTTCTTCTCCTTCTCACTAGCTATTTTTTTATCTCCTTCTCCCTCTCCCTTTCTCCCTTATCGCTCTACTGTTTCCCACTATCTCCTACTTTCACCCCCTCTGTCATCTCCTCTCTCCTCCAATCCTCTTGACCTTTCTCTCCCTCTCTCTTTTTTACTCACTCTATCATCCCAATTACGCCCTCTCATCTTCCTTGCCGTCTCCGTCTCCATTTTGCATACCTTCAAATCTCTACCCCCCCTCTCAATCTTCCTCTGGTACCATTCCCCTTTTCTGTCACCTTCCTCTCCCCTTCCTATGGAGTCCCTTGTCCCCATCTCCATCTCTACATTTCTATCTCGCTTCCCCTTCGACTCTTTAGCCTCCTACTCTCTCTCTCTCTCATTCCTGTCCTCCCTCTCTTTTTTCATCCATTTTTGTCCCTCTCACTCTTTCCCTATTTCTTTTTTTTTAACTTCCCTCTCCTGTTCTATCGGTGGTCCTCCTTACTCTCTTTCCCCCCCCCCCCCTTTTGCCTCTTTTTACTTCCTTACTCTTCCTACCTTCTAAACAGTTTATCCTATCATCCTGTCTCTCTTTCTCTCCTTCTCTTATTCCTTTTCCCTATTCAGCTCACGCTACCTCCCAGCCTCCTTCCCCTATCTCTCTCCGTCACGATGACTCCTTATCCCTCTTACCTTTCCCACTTTCGTTCCTTCCTTCCCTCTCTTCCTCCCTCCTTTTCTCGAGCCCTCCCTGCTTCCCTCTTTCTTTCCCTCCCTGCCTCCCTCTTTCTTTCCCTCCCTGCCTCCCTCTTTCTTTCCCTCCCTGCCTCCCTCTCTCCTTCCCTCCCTGTCTCCCTCCTCTCCCTCCTTGCCTCCCCCTCCCTTGTCAACCATTTACGTTCTCTCTCTTAACCACTCCCCTTGCTCTTTCCCTCTTTTTAAAAAACTTTTTAACTTTCCAATGACCTTTTTTTCTTTCCAATGTTACATGGTTAATTGTTATTAGTGGGAAAAAGTTATTTCTACGGGGTTTATATTACTGCTATCAACTCTAATTCAGTTCCAAATGACTTGGATGATGTTAAAACTTCAAAAAAAAAAGTGTTAAAAAAAAACAATAAATGTTGTTTGTGTTAGTGTTTTTTTTTCTTTTTTTTCGCTAATCTGTGTTCAAAGGGCAAAATAAACCGGTGCCGAATTCTTTATTTTTGCTTAAAAAAATTCAACATTTTTCTTTCAACATGTATTTTAACACTCAAGAAAAACCTAAAACTTGTGGACTTTGCTTTTTTGACATGTCCTTTCATACTAATATAGAAAGTGTTAGAAACTTATAATATAATAAATGAATATGTAAAAAGTGTTATATCTATTACTTGTTAACTTATTAACTTTGTAAATGAATATGTATATGCATGCATAACTTCTAGTATAAATATTATAGATAATGATAAAATGTCCTTATTACCCTAAATCAGTTGCCGTATATGCCTTGATGGTTTTTTTGGTATAGGAAAGCGGAAAAAGCGAGATAAGAGGGTGAAAGGAAGGGAAAAGGGAAAGAGGGGAAAGGGGAAAGGGGAAAGTGAAACGGAAAGGGGGAAGGGGTGAATGGGGAAGGGAGTGGGGAAAGAGGGTTGGAGAGATTAAAAAGGGAAGGAGTGTGAATTGGATTAAGAAAGGGAGAAAGTGATTTGCCATGGGATGAGAGTCCTTGTTAATAGTGGTCGTTGAGGAAATAAAAGTTGTATAAGAAGAAAAAAGTTTTTATAAGAAAGCGTGATGGTAAACCATTTGAGTACATGGGAACTAAAAATAAAAAACAATTTAAATGAATAACCGACCTCGGTTTGGATGCCAACCAAAAAGATAAACATTCTTGAAAAACCTAAAACAAACAAACAAAGGCAAGGTAAAAAAAAGGACATTGACAAAGACGACTAGCACGAAACCAATTACAAAAAAAACTTGCTTAAAACAAAAGCTACCAACTAAATCCTTATGTAGTTAAAAAACAACTAAAGCATCTCCTTAGATCCCCCAGGCATGGTGGAGCACGTTGATGGAGTTCCGAAAAACGTCGTCAATTTGCAATCACAACAACATATTGAAGGAGGATAGACACTTGCACTTGTTATGAGACCAAAAGTAACCGTTGGCAATAAAAATAAGTAATGACCAAAATGGGGAGGACTCCCCAAGCCCCTCCTCTTAAGAAAAATCCAATCTGTAGGAGTGCTCCTAAGGCCCATCTTCTCAAACCAACTCCGAGCACAGGTATGGAGGAACTCGTTTAAAACAATGCCCTAGACAACCGAAAAACCTCGACCACCATCGAATAAAGTCACCCATCATATTGTGGTGCGTATAATCATGCCTTTTTATTACTAAGTTGTCACTCCATGTCAACGTGCCCGACCGACAATTGTAACAGCAGTAGGATTTGGGAAAACAATGTTGCAAAAAATGCGACCGACACCGCCGAGCAAAACATTATCAATTCCTCACATATAGTTAGCATGTGAAATCTCCATACGAGTAGAGTACCCTCCCTTGGAAGCAAGAGCTACAATAGTGTTTGTAAATACAGTTGTGTGAATGAGCAAACGAGGAAATGGACTTGAACCAACTCTCCCCCATAGAAGCAATGGAGCAGATGGACTCAATCAAGCTAAAAGACACAATCACATGAGTGAATGAGAGTGATGTATCCAGGTGGATGAGGAACCGAAGCGGCGGTATTCAACTCAACAAGTGTGGAATGTAAAATGGATCAAATTGATATAGCCAGTAGTGAAGCTCCATAACTTGGGCAAGAGAAAAATAGGGCACGTGAAGAGTTTGGAAAAATCTCCAAAAACTTGGATCGAATCGTGGCAAAAATCTTGTTTGAAATCGATTCTTAGATACAACAACAGGAAAAAACATATCAAAGCCCTTTGCTCCTAGCTCAGTAAGAAAGAAATTGAGAAACAAAGCATAGATCGTCTCAGAAGGATTCGCTAGTATGAGATGAGGAGTGATGTCAATTGCCTTAATCAAAGAATCCAAATTAAAAGTATGACGCTCTAAAGGCTCAAAGGTATTGGAAGGTGTCAAATGGACTGGAGTTGAAGGATGAAGCGCTCAAAATATCGCAATTGTCACAAAAGTAGAAAGGGTGAATGCCTAAGTGGCCCTGATTGCTTGGAAAACCTTTCCCGTACGACCTAAGGGAATAGCATAACGATAAGGGAAAGGGACATTTGTTGATGTAGGTGGATTATGGGGTGTAGAAAAAACACCGAAAACACGATTGTTGTGCTTGACATGGAGGGCATTCCAATCTTCATGAAAAAATCTCCTACCACGAGCCGGAGTCTCAAGAGTCCCACTAGCTCCTGCGCAATCCGGTAGGACAAAAATCCAAAGAGGAAACTTGGGAAGGAGATGTTAAAATGGGACTTGCATGGTATCGGAAGGAAGGTGGGAACCAAAGTCCCCATCGCTCGACAGATGCATGTGTATAGTATAGGATGAGATCCCAAATATTAAGCTCCCAAGACATTAAGATCACGAATAAATGCCATGTCCTCGTTTGTTGTGCTTCACAGAAGTGGATTCGAAGAGAGTAACGGAAGGGTAATTGAGGAAGGTTGTTAAGGACTATAAAACGACGGAAATGGTATGTATGGGCCTAACAAAAATGCAAACTAAGAGAGTAAAGGAATGTTACTCGGGGAAGGACTTCCAATGTCTATGGAACAACGAAAATATTTAGTATGACACGCATAACCGACTCCAACCGCAAAATAATTTTGAAATCCGTGGTACTGTAAATGTGTAGTATTGTGTTTGCTCCATTTGGGTGGAGGGGGTAGGAGAGGGATAAGGGAAACATATTTGTTGCTTAATAGGCCGACCAAATAAGGGGAATGAAATGGAAAACGACAGGGTAGAATTGAGAGAGGACATGTACAAAGGCGGGTGAAAATGATGACATAGGGGAAAAGGAGTGGGTAGCGTAGAAGTAAGGAGGGAAAAGGGGAAAAGAGCGGAAAAAGCGAAATGTGAAAATAAATCTATAACGTGTTTCTTTGTGTTCTTGATTTTGTCTCCCCGCCGTTGTCTTAGCCTTGCGATGAAAAAAATACCAAAATGAAATATTGGGTTTCTTTCCCTTCAGTGTAAGATGAGGAAAGTGTCGTTGCGTAGTGGGGGCTGAGCATTAACATAGATATGAAGGATAAATAGAGAAAGGAGAAGAAACTATTCTGGCATAGTGGGGGAGGAGCAAAAACACGTATCCGATGGAAAAAACGTGACGGGAAGAAGAGGTCGTTACGTATTAGGGAGAGAGCACAAAACTAGATGTGAAGGAAAGACGTGGCGACGGGAAGAAAAAGAGGGATAGGAAGAGGAAAAAGGTAAGAGCTTATTGTTTAGAGGTATGTTTTTTCCTTCGATCCGACGCAAAATTGAATATAAAAAATATCATGTGAGGGAAACTGTAATTTTTAAAGAAACAACTCCATTATTCCTAGTTTTCATTAAAAAGCCGATGAACATCATTTAAATTTCTGTCTTCATATTGCTTGCTCACCCCACCTACTACCATTTTACTTTTCTTTGTAATTAAGAGATTATTTTTCCCTTTTGCAATAAAATGTTCTTATTATTTTTCACAATTCAAAAAGAAAAGAGTATTGAAGTGAGAGGCGAATATTTGACAAAATAGAATCAAAGTTGACAACAAATTCACACTTTCCTCCATCATCACAACACATGATTGAGACAACAACTTTTGTAAACAAAACATTCGAAGCTATTTAAATTTAAGACAATAGTTTATTTTAACAAAGAAACCAAAAAGAAAAATCCTCCTACCTTCCAAAATCTTTAGCAAAAAAAAAATATAAAAAAAATTGCGAATCATTTGCTACTATCTCTTAATGATTGCCGACTGACATCGAGGCATAAATCCCTTAGCTCTCTCTATATAAGCATTTACTTTGTATTATAGGAAAAAGAAAGGAAAAAAAATGGACGTAGATGCAAGCCCTCTACCAATGTCTTGTGATGCAAAACAACCCAAGTTGTAATGTCTCATTTACAACATGTTTGTTTTGGCAACAAGTCGTAGCGCGCCTAATGCTATCTCGGCATCCATACTAATTAAGAAAATTACGAATCTGATCTTGAGTTCTCAATCGTATCAGTCTCTAATCCTCAAACCACAAATAGTGTGATCTTCTCCGATCCTGAGTCGATGCTAAACTGTCGTTAGACGATGTAGACGACTGTACGGCCGTCGTGCTTATCAATTTCGTACGAAAAAGTCACTCTTTGTACTTTTAAAGCGGTACGGACAGTCGGGAAAAAGATATTTTCGAGCATTTTGTACAGCACCCTTGTGACAATGTGACATGTCCGTACTGTTACGTGCTATGTACTTTTTTATTTTTCCGTTCTCTTTTTCTTTCTGGTTTTTTTCCTCCGTTCTTTAATTTATTTCTACCAGTCACTTTTACACTTTTATTTTCGTTCCTTTTTTTGTCTTATGTGCTTTGCGGGATCATCAGCATTCGCGGGATTTTCGGCGCGTCTTGCGGGCGGGCGGCCGACGCTTGTCGGCGCCGTTTGTAGCCCGCTTTGAAACACGCTTGACGGAGTTTCTTTGTGCGCTCCGGCAGTTCCGTGCCGGGCACCTCCTGCAGTTGTCGTTTCTGGTTTTCAAGCTCCTGTACGGCATTCTGGACGGGCTCTGACGTGTCGCCTTCCGGATTTTTCGCAAGTTCCTGCGGGGCACAAACGAACAAATGAAAAGGTTCAACAAAAGTTTTTGACATTTTTTTTTTTTTTGAAGAATTTAAGTTCTCATCCAGCATTTTCTTTTTACTTTTTTACTTTTTTTCTTTTAACCATCATCGTACACGTAATGATGAGGGGCAGAATCGGAGAAACTGCTCAACCGTTGAAAAAATATCCTTTTTGGGCTCCTAGTGAACTATTAGCGTTAAGATCTATGCTAAACTTTGTTATGTCACGTGTCACCAGGCGACATAACCACACAGTTCTATTAGCCCTAATTTATGATAAGCGCTACCCGATTATATCGTACAGAAACAACTGTACGGACAGAAAGACAATAGTTTGTACACATTACAACCTGTACGCTATTTTGCCGTACTGGCAAAACTTGCAAAGAGTCAAAGAAAAATCTTCATTGCAAAACTTGCTATGCAAAAACCATCCGGGCATAAAGGGGCTAATATAAAGAAAAGACAAAACAAAAAAGTCAACAGGCGGTTAGACAAAAGTCGAAGCACGCAATGTGGACGCCACGTGTAAAATATTGGAAGAAGCCGATCCGTACAATCTCAGTTCAATCCGAACGTAAAAATAAATCGACCGTACAATAGCAGAAATCGGGACCAGAAAAACCGAGACGGTTATAAAAGGTACAGTACCGATCCGTACGATAAATTATAGAATCACGATCATCACCGATACCGAAGTTTATAGTACGAGAAAAGTCAAACCAGTAAGATACGGACATACGGTACAGAAATATTAAAGAATCATACAGAATCATACAAAATCTGATTTATAGCAAATCCGGTAGTTTGCCGCACCTAGCTATTATAAAGTACATTCGCTCAACACACTAAGTTCCGTACAGAGGTATCCAATCCCCAGTTCTATACGCAAACTTTATTCGCAAAAAGTGCGATAGAAAAACCACAAAGGTACAAAACGAACAAAAAAAAAAAAAAGGACATTTCTGCGAGAGTCTAATCAAATCAGTAAAAACCTAATTCACCACCCTTCCCCGGTTATTACCTGTATCGTCTCAATAAGATTCCCCAGACTCTTCCACTTGCGGTGCGGCCACCTTGGCACCCCGAATTCCCGGCACCGCTTCTTTAAAACGGTTAAACCGACTCCGAGCGCCCGGCACGCCTGATTTATGGGCATCGGGAAGTACTGCAAAGATCGGACAGTCCACGTAGATTTGAGTCAGCGAACAAGCGGAAACCGCTTTAATCTGACGGCACGCAATGCAAGTTAAAATCCGGCAGTATGGTTGGTTGGCCAGCTGTAAGGTCAGATCGGATTGTGACGTAACGCAGGCTTACCTGGGAAAGCTCCTCTAGCGTCATTTCCGCCAGTCGCTCTGTAGGGGCTTTGGGAAGCAACTGCATGCTGCCGTCCAGTTGTACGGAATTGTACGGAACTCCTTGTTCCATGTCACCTTCACACGTGTCGAATTGGCTTGAATCGCCGCCATTGGACGAAGACGAACTCCTCCCCTTTTCTTGACCTTCCAAACACATGGTGACAGCTGTAGTGACTTGTTTTTCGGAAGATTTCTCCAACGGCTGAACGCCACGTGTCAGCGCCTGATTCTCTTCCACCGGACATGCTGAAGCCGAATCCGAATTTATACGTCCGGCCTGCTCCAATTCGCGACAAGAAAAATCGTCGGATGTCAAATTTTGTAGAGGCGAATGCTGCCCGATCTCTTCAGAAGTAGGGTTTTGCATCCATTCGCCGATAATATAATTTTCCACACTTTTTCGATTCTGGTTCAAAGAGAGTTCAAAATTAGGTGCCACGCTCGCCAAAACGTTTTCAGTCTGCCCGAATTTTTCGGGCAGCATATCCTCTACCTGCGGCAACATTTCCACGTCGTCACCGAAATCTCTCCCTACCATACAAAAGTTATTTTTTGCTGACGTGGCACCAGTAGCATGCCTCGACGGTGACATCACTTCCCGGCTGCTCGCACTACCGACGGATCCACCAGGTTTGAAATTTTCCAAAAGGTTCCAACGGCTCGATTCCGTACGATCCGGTGAATCCGTTTTCTGCGACGGAACTGCGTTTTCCGAGGGACGCTCCGTTCCTTGAAATTCACGAAGTACTTCCATGAGCATTCCCGAAACCCCGGGGAACCGTTTTTCTGTTTCGAAATCTCGGCCAATGGGAAGACTCCACGACAAATCGGACGAAGTGCCGCTCGATATATGAAACGGCGACATACGAATATCGGTAGCGACCCGATTTTCTCGAAAACTGACGAGGGAAGGCATGTTAATGGATGCGGATCGTCGGAGAGTGTCAGGTTTGGATGTGCAACGTGTCAAATCGTTATGGGAGGCGGCACGTGGGATAGTGAGAGCCGCTCCTGACCAATCGTCCCTCGCCACATGGAGAGGACTCTGTTGTCGCATAGCGGTTTGTCGCCAAGAGGTCCCGGGACTTGTCGCCAGCTGGCGTGGGGACCACACTTGCTCGATGGCGGGACGGGATTGGCTGCGAGCGCTTCCGGAAGGACTCGGGATAAGTGGAGCTGCAAAACGACAAGAAAGGGGAAAATGTCAGCATGACAGAAGAAGTAAATATAAAAAACAAAATAACATGACATTGATTATAAATTTGTAAGGAAATGCGTTTAAACAAAGAGGGACTACAAAAAGAGAGTAAGAAAAAGAGAAGGAAGAGAGTGGAAAAGAAGGAGAAAGGGGGAGAAACGGGGAAGCAAAAGGAGGGAAATGGAGGAGGGAAATGAAAATAGGACACTTCATTGTTAAGCTATTCATATTTGTTGGTAAAAACACATACCTCCAAATTGGGATTTTGACCAAGAAACTTGGAGGTCTTCATTGGGCCACGGAGTTCCTGAAAAATTATCCAAAGTCATATTTTGAACCCGGGAAAGGTTTAACTGGACGACAATTCCTTCCTGCAAACATATCCATGAACAAAAGATAAGTTTTCCGGGCAGAAATTAAAATAAAAGACAAGCAAGAAACCAGAGAGATTTACGGATGTGTATCGATATGCACATCGATACACATCGATTTCTTCTATAACCAAAAAAAGTTCAAAGCAGTTCAAATCGAAAAAGTTCTTTAGGAAAAAGATGAAAAAGAGGGCAGAAAAACTACCTCGGGATCCAGAGGGAACGCTCTCGTGACGGATTGATCCTCGCTTCCGGTACTTAACGCCTTCACAATAAAAGTCAAACAATTAAAAGATAGAAATTGATAAGGAAAAATCTCTAGAAATGTTATACATGTTCATTTTTTCCTTACTCCAAAATCCATCAACACATGGAGCATACAATGCAATACATTCAAATCACATTCAAATGAAAATGTGTGATCACAGAAATGCGAATTCCCACAAAAGAAAAACTAAAAAATGATTAGATAGTAAAACCCGTAGACACTAAAGTATCGGCTTTTCCGAAACTTTTTCTTTAAACACACCTCCGTTCCCCATGAGGATGACGTCTCGACTCTCGAACTTCCATTATGAGGCCCTTCTTGTTGACTAGTAGTCCCATTAACAAAAGATGTTTGCTGTCGGTCTCCTCCACCATTCACATTCGATATATCTCCCATCGAATTGTTCGAACTCCAATTCCTAAAAATCACCAAATTCTGTCGATTCTCCACAGGCGATTCCGTTGTTTCCTTCTCCAAATTCTGACTCTCCGTGATGCTCGATGTCGGAAAAGAGTGTCTCTGAACGGGGATTGAAATGGGAACGGAAACGGAAGCGGCGCTGTTTCCTATATATCCTGAAGCGGAGAGAGTGCCACGTGGCAGCTGCTGCTGCGCCTTCAGAAGTCGCGCCACCTGGCGCTGTTGTTCCATTAGTCGAGATTGCTGGCTTCGGTGTTCCGCCACCTGGATCTTCATTTCCAAAAGAGCCAAATCGTGCGCCAGAAGAGGAATCGTCTGTAGTGCCGGATTCCTTTGAGGATCGGAAAACATTCATAAAAGCATTCGTTTTATCAGTCGATGATTGATTTCGTCGTAAAAGATGCAGAATTTTCATTGTAAAAATGCAACATTCCCATGGTAGAAAATGGAAAACTTCATCGTAAAGAATGCAAATTTCATCGTGAAAAATATGAAATTTCTCCCAAATTTTCACCGATAGTATGCGAAATCGGAGGGATGACCAAGCGGAAAAGGCCAATGATAACACTTTCAAAAAAAAACAAAAACAAAAAAAAGACCTACCGAAGTGTTTTTATGTGCACTACAAAGACTAGTTTAAAATAGTTCTACTTGAACAACATACAATTAATGTATAATGGATTTATACATATATAAAGTTCATAGATTTGATTGTAAGACTTTCTATCATCATATTATCCTCTATTTAGAAGAATTGTTGACGTATACACTTAAAAAAAGACGTATTCCTCTCCCTCAACCTCTCCCTCTCCTTCTCCCTCTCCCTCACCCTCCCTATTTCCCATCCCTTCTCCTTCCCTCTCTCCTTTTCCTTCTCCTCCCCGTCTCCCTCTCCGTCACCCTCTCCCTCTTCCTCTACCTTTCCCATCACTTCTCCCTCCATCTTTCTTTTTTCTTATCCACTCCCCCTCACTCTTCGTCACCCTCTCCCTCTCCCTCTGTCGCCCTCTCCCTCTGTCTCCCTCTCCCTCTCCCTGTCCCTGTCCCTGTCCCTGTCCCTCCCCCTTTCCCATCCCTTCTCCCTCCCTCTCTCCTACTCCTCCCTCCATCTCTCCCTCTCCCTCTCCCACCCCATCTCCCTCCCACCTCAAAAACCCCAACCCCTCCTCCCCCTCCCTCCCTCCTCACCTCGAAAAACTCAACTCCTCCAATCCTTCCCTCTCCGCCCCGAATCCCTCCCCGTAGCTCACTCTCCTCCTCCACGCCTCTCCCTCGTAGAGGCTCCGGAGCGCCGCCAGAAACTGCCGGCCGGCAGAAACCGTCGGAAAATGCTGCGGCGCGGAGACGGAAATGGGGACGCAGCCGCCGGCCGCTAGAAGGAACTCCAACATGGAGAATCGGCAGGCGGGGAAGGGAGGGGAGGGAGGGGAAGGAGAGGAGGAGGACGGGGAGGGGGAGGAGGAGGGGGATGGAGAGGGAGGCGGGCGAGGGGAGGGTTCGAGGGAGAGGTGGAGGCTGCGGAAGTGGGCTGTGGAGGAGCGGGAGGGGGAGGGGAGGGGGAGGGGAAGGGGAGGGTGAGGGAGAGGGGGAGAACGAGGGAGAGGGAGAGGGCAAAGGGAGAGGGAGAGGGAAGAGGGAGAGGGAGGAGGAGGATGTCAGGGAGGGAAAGGGAGAGGAAGGGGGCAAGGAGATGGGAGGGAGTGGGAGAGGAGAGGAAGAGGGACAGGGAGAGGAAGAGGAAGAGGAAGAGGAAAAGGACGAGGGAGAGGGAGGGAGAAGGAGGGATAAGGGAGATGGTCGGAGGGAGGAAGGAGAGGGAGAGGAGCGCGGGTGGGGAGAGGGAGAGGAAGAAGGAGAGGGAAAGGGAAAAGGAGAGGGGAAGAGGCAAGGAGGAGAGGAGGGAGAGGGAAGTGGGAGGTGAGAAGAGGGAGATGGGTGGTACAGGGGAGAGAGAGGCGAAAAAAAGAAGGAATGAGGGAAGGGAAGGTGAAGTGAGAGGGGCAGGGAAGGGTAAATGTTACCGGAATGCGGAGTGAAGGAGAGGAAGTAAGAGACAAGGGAAGGAAGAGGTGGGAAAGGAGGGGGAAGGAGAGGATTGAAAGGGGAGAGAAATAGGAATTTGGAGAGAAGGCAATAGATACGAGAGTGAAGGAGGGAGGGAGAAAATAGACAGCATCTATTAGAAAATGATTTATAGTATTGGGCTAAAAGAGGGAAAGGGGGACAGAGGGAGACAAAAAAATCACACGGCTGTATAGTTTTTCAAAATCAAAAAAGGAAAAGTATTTAAAAAAGATTTTCACAAGGTAAAGATGTAAAATAGTAAGAAATATTGATGAAAAAGAGAAATCGCGAATTGAAAATTAGATAGATTGAAAACTGGTGACTTAAGAATCTGATTTATGAGCAGCATTAACAACCTTTTAGCTTAAAAATTTTACATTTTTTTTAACTCATCTGATTTATTTTAACATTTTAAACAAAAATCTGCAACTTAAAATCAATTTCCCAAAAAAAAAAAAAAACAATTTTACTCTCTTTTCGCTTCGTTTTTCCCTCAAAATCTACTTTTCTTTAATAATTTGTATCCCAAATTATCCACTCTAAATTCTTCCGTCACACAAAATTTGTCTTTACTTATCCAAAAAAAAAATTACACAATTATTTTATTATAATCCAATATTACCAATTTAATATTCAATGTTATATTTTATACATAAAAAAAAAAATGTTACCTGGCTTTTCTTTGCTCTGGTAGATAAAGAGCTCTTTTAGGGAATCGCAGTCGTCCTCTCCCTCTCTATCGCTGGGACCCATTTTAAGACAAAAGGATCTTAGCAAGAAATATATATTAAATAGATTGGGGAGAGGAAAACTTGCTAGAGGGAGAGAGGGAGAGAGAGGGAGAGAGAGGGAGAGAGAGGGAGAGAGAGGGAGAGAGAGGGAGAGAGAGGGAGAGAGAGGGAGAGAGAGGGAGAGAGAGGGAGAGAGAGGGAGAGAGAGGAAGAGAGAGGGAGAGAGAGGGAGAGAGAGGGAGAGAGAGGGAGAGAGAGGGAGAGAGAGGAAGAGAGAGGAAGAGAGAGGGAAAGAGAGGAAGAGAGAGGGAGAGAGAGGAAGAGAGAGGGAGAGAGAGGAAGAGAGAGGGAGAGAGAGGAAGAGAGAGGGAGAGAGAGGGAGAGAGAGGAAGAGAGAGGGAGAGAGAGGGAGAGAGAGGGAGAGAGATGGAGCGAGAAGGGAGATAATGGGAGAAGAGTAGTCGGGCTGTGGACGAAAAGGTACTTCCAAAATATGTTCCCAAAGTCAAATATGGAGGGAGAAAACGACAAAACTTGTAAATTAACTTTGGTTCGACTGTACGGCTTCGAAGCACATTTCGCCGCGTCCCGACGGGGCCCTATTTTGTCTGTTTTTTGTCGCGTAGCGAAGTACATGGTTTTTGGTTGGTCCGCTTTTGTATCCTCCTTCCACCACGTGGCGGCAAAGGGCTCGGCTACGGGTTTTTTTTCGAGGGTACGAATTTTTCGATTTTATCGCCACGCTGGACCCGCTGACGTTTTCGGTGGAGTATTTTGTCGTGTAGGGCAAGGAAAAATGAAGTTATTTATGATTCAAGATTTTCTTGTCGCATAGGATCATATTTTACGAAAATGACTTTTGGAGAGGTTGACGACTGGTTTGCCTTTAGTCATGTTTGTCGTCTTGTACAGCTGTTCACGTATACTATACGGAATCGTGCGAAACAGTACAGTAGAAGATCTTGTAGAAGTGGATAGTTTCAAAGTGCAGGTTGAATTATAATATTATACGGGAATAGTAATGATTTTTACTAAAATCGCGTATAATACGCATTATTAGGGTATCGTTTCATCAGGGGCGCCAGAAGCGGTCATTTCAGTGTCGTTTTGTAAATAAAGAAAAAAAAAAAAAACGGGCAAGTATGAAAGTTTTAAGGAACATTTTTAGTCGTCGAAATAACGAATTCACCCCCGATTTGGGAGCTTATCCCAACAGAAAAAACATAGACTCATAAAAGTGCGGAAAGAAAAACGTTGTTTCACATATTTTTGTTCTGCCCGGGACATCTTTTCTTAATTAGCTCGTGTTTGCCACGCGGCTACTTCTAGATGACCAAAAATTTGACCCCGGTCATCCCACGGGCGCAAAAAGTAGTCATCGCTGAAAACTACCTTAAATGTCCACTTTTTGTCCAATAGCGATGAGAACCCTATCGGATGAACCCATAGTTCAAAATTAGGCTTTTTTATGGTAGGCCTTTGGTAGGCGCACAAAACTTTGCACAAAACTCGCTCAACGTAGGCATACTATATGTGTGTACGTCGTGCACACTCCTGTACGAACGTCCGAATCTGACGTAAGATCAAAGTACAGCGCACGCCGCCGGACGAAATTTTTTAGCGAACTGACACGGCGTAGGATGACATTCCGTGGGAAAAAAAACCGGGAAAAAAAGAAAAACGCGGACGGGCAACCAAACAAAATTTCTACCGTGAATGAACCACGGGAAAAAAAAAAAAAAAAAAGTAGATTACAGATCCAGCAAACCGGCCACAAACTAAAAACTGCCAAAGAAAGGAATACAGTTAAGGCAACATCCCAACATTGCATAAAATGTAAGGAAACACTATATGCAGTTCTCTAGTTCACTGCACCGCCTATATGCGGTTCTCAAGTTCACTACACCGCCAATCGCTATTAGCGTAGTGTCGGCTAATTCCTTTCCGGTTTTTTTTAAATTCGCAAATAGCGTAGTTTATTCTATATTTTTCATTACTTTAATTAGGGCTATTTTCCAAGTACTGTAAAAAATGGAAGTACGTTGTCTCTTAAATAGAGTGGTGTACGGTCAGTGTCAGACCGTACATAAATGTACCTTTTAAGTTAAGTAGTACAATAAATTAGTTTTAGTAACCGTGGACGCATGAGAATGTGCGTTCTAAAAAGGGAAAAAAACCATGTCGTAAAAAATCCCGTTCACACATATTCTTTCTGACAGCCGCGTTTCGACCGTGTGAATGTTCGATTTTTGTACGATTTGTCAGATTTTGTACGGGGACCTATATTAGTGTAAGCAGTTTTGCAACTGACATTTTTTTTACGGACAGTTCATAGCTTTTTCGGAAAGTTGTTTTGCAGCCACCAACGGGGTTGGTCCGTAGGTTTTGGTAATTTTTTTGGCAATGTGGTATTTTTTATTTTTTATCGTCCCATGCTGCCTGGTTGGTCGATTTGAGGCTTTATTTAGTGTGGTCCTCAAAATTGCAGACGCTAATATGACATATTGTCCTTTCGTAAGTTGTGTTATGGGCTTTTCATGTGATCTTTTTAAATCGCCTACTTTGATCACCGACCGTCCGATCGTTCAAATCTGACGGTTTAAATAAAAAGTCCCTCAAAACTCGCATAAATATTTTTTTTTGTCCGATTTTTTTTCAATATTTAGACATGACGTTTAATTCTCTATCGATCAATGTGCAACTCAACCCTGTTCCTATTTTATTTCATTTTGCGGCCAATACAATATGGGTCTTAAGGGCATATTGTATGTTTTGCGTACAATATGCATATTGTATGGGCGTACGGTCACTTACTTTTGAACTATGGATGAACCTATATCTACCGCGCCGATGGAAATTTCCCACCGACGTAACTGTAAAAACCTATTTTCCTGTTGTACAGTAAGATTCAGTACAGTACAGAGTACAGTACTGTAGAGTACTGCGCTGTACTGTATCGGCGAACCGATGCGATATGATACGGCACGGAGGAGATGTTGCCGAGACCTAGGTTTTGCGACGCAATGATTTGCGAAACCGAAATCGACCCGCCGAGGACCGTCGGTTCAACCGCACATAACTGGTTCGCGAGCCGCCAACGCTTTGACAGTTGGACGCATGCCGTACATTCACCGTACATAAATCGCTACACCTCTGAGCAATTAATGGGGCGTGTGCAAGGGAGGCACTATTCCCGCCACCCGTTAACGACTTTAAAGTTGGCGACAACGAAACTGAAATAGGACCCACGGAGTAGCCCATGTTGCATGCAATGGAAATACTTTGCCATGTACAAGACGCTTATGTCTAAATTGTCGCACATTTAACACAATGCGCACACTACTTTTGTGGCATAACTTTCCAGTAGGACCACTTCCTTATGTCGCTTAAGCAAAATGTACACCATGCAGCTCCAATAGCTCCACAATGTGGGCTGTTCTATGTTTACGAGCCTTGCGCAAATTTTGGTATATACGAATATACATTGCTATATAATCCTTTTAAGGCAAAATACCCCTCTCGTTACTTCCGTTATTGAAATCTTCAAGTCCTCGTGAGCCATTAGAAAACACCTTCCGACTGTCCCTCTATTCACTTACTCCACATTTATCACCACTTATGTTTGTACACTTTCCCTTTTAGATGACCTCTTTCGGGTGTTGAAGCGGATAATGGACAACACTAAGCGCCCTCCATGAAAACTAAAACCTTGTGTCGTGGGTAGCTGTTAGGGTTGTCTAGGATGACGACGAGCTCATATATTACCGAATCACAAGTAATATATACGAGTACAATGGCCTTTTTTTATCTCTATTAATAAAGGATATGCTCTACTTCATATTGGTAAGCCTCGTCAAGTGATATAAGAAGTGGTGGTGGTTGTAACTGGTCGTTCGTCCTTCATGACTTAAGGAAACTCACAAAGAACATCAGGTGGCATTTCATGTTGCATAACAAGGTGAATTTGAAAGGAACTTCACCATAATGCATTCTAGTTGGTAGCGTGCTAATCCACAACGATACCCATTACCTCACTGTCGTAAAACTCATGGTGTTCCACCAAACTACCGTTCCAAGTTTTAGTCTAATGAACTAACCTTTGTGACCAAGGTACGTTATTTCTTTACCCCGTGACTGGTCTTAGTAAATATTTCTTTTCTAATATCCTTCGACAAATATTGTATGCAAAATTACAGCCAACAAGCAACCCCCTTGAATAGCTTCCCTCTTTGTAAGACAACTAGAAAGGGTTTATATGGAAGTGACATAAATCAGGTTTAAACAATGTGGTTTAAATATTTTTATGACTTGTATCATTCATATTATGCTTAGTGGACCTCAACATTTTGCCTCAAAAGTCATGACGAGAGCTCACAAAATGCTTAACACAACTAACCCACAATGTTTAAAAACTCGTTTGCGGATAAAATAACATGGACATAGGTTGTCTAATTCTTATACCTTTTGCAAGCTTTAACCTAGAATTCACAAGGGAACCGAACATATTCCGTCGTAAATTCTTCATGTCGGCGCAATTTTCTTACGTTGTTAAAATACAACATGGACCTTGTGTATAAAACAACCCCTAATGCATTGGAACAAGATGTACCATTTATGTTCCCCTATATGCAACGATAAGTATCACGAATGTCCATGTCATGAACTCAACAACAATTTGATAAAATCCAAGCTAACACTCATCCATAGTGGTGTTGAACTATGCATTTTACAACAGTCTAAGTTTTGCTGAATTTGCAAGTTTATTGTGTTAACTTGTAGTACATGCATGTTGGAACATCTTAACATCCATTCCTGGTCATCATAAGTTAGTTTCGATTACCGAGCACTGGCACCCTTCACAATAACGTTCCTATGATTCAATAACATGTACAATCTCCAAACGTGAATTTACAAATAACTATGACATTGAGTTAAACATAATAATAAGTTGTCTTGCATCCTTGGTAGTGACTAATATTATTTAAAAAACTCATTGCACATCCTCACCTGTGGAGAGAAGGTTTTAGTTAATAGGATGTCTTTGAACCATCGATTAAACTGGCTGAAATTTGTTCGGCTAGTACACATTTTTGTTGTTTTGTAAAGGCATTTTTGTTGCGAAAACATTTGGTCCACGCCATCAATTTTGTCGAGACGATTCGATTACAACATCTTGAACAAACGTTTAACGTGATATATAATAAAAAACGCACGTATTACCTTTGCGTGAACTAAACAAGCGTTTGAACGTAAACTTTGTATCGTACTGTCACATGTTGATCACAGATCAAGCCAAGAAAATATAACGGTTTTTTACCCATATGGTAACTGCTGTACCAGCTCAGGCGACTTCTACTGTACACCACGAATCGTAATTAGAGTAATGAAAAAATTAGAGTAAAAAAACAAAAAAAAATAGAGTAATGAACTCTAATTTATGTGATATAACTTTTTCACAGAGGAAGTTTACTCTAATTTATTTAACTACTCTATATTGGGTTATGTCGGCAATAATTATCCGCGCTGAAATTATGAACACTAAATTACGTAGACGTACAAAATCTGTCATTCCGTATAGTTTTGACGTCATTATGATCGTAGGACTATTCGTCGTGCTGAATGTTAGCTAATGTTCACATTGACGACGATGTTGTTGACGGACGAGTGTTATGCGAACGATTTTTTTTCGATGTGATTGATTTTTTGTTTAGTGCGATTCCACGCGCGAGCGCGATTCTATTAAATCATTATTTGTACCTTTTTACTTATAAAAGTACAATCTTGCACGGTCGGACGTCGTCCGTATAACACACTATTTAAAATGAACCTATATTAGATTTTTTTACGCTAATTAAACCTTACCTAAATTAGAATAATGAAAAAATTAGAATCATTTACTCTATTTAACGTGATAGAGTCGAAATTTCGAGCGACCGAATTAGCGTTATCTACTCTAACTACAATTCGCGGTGTACTGTTCCATGCTTCCAATCCTATGTTATAAACATCATAAACCACAAAATCCTTAGGATTGCCTTCTATGAGCCAAATAGTCACTCGTTGACAAACCGCGATTACCGAACACAAACCTACTGTTGAGAAGCTCAATGATTGGCTCAGCTGCAAGAAATCGTACAATCCTGAATTTTGATTACGCGTTTACTTTAACTGCCTTTGGAAAATCTAAGAATATTATTCAGCCTTCCACGCACGAATAAACGCGTCCGATACTTAACCGATCCGATACCACATTGAACAGCTACCACGAGACGGCTCACAAGTTGCCACCTGTCACAAGGTCTGTTTTTCTTTCGAATATTGCAAGGATCTCAACCGTGTAATCGACAGCGTTGATTCGCCGACGAGGAAAGAGCGTGCGAGAGGGGTTACACGAAAATAGAATCTACAGAATCAGAATCCGATTCTTTTTCGGATCCGCTTGTCGATCCGATGTAATTGGGACAACCTGCACCCAAAGGTGGTCGCATTTAATGCCTATCCGTACGGTCCATCTCCTCCTCGGTACACTGCGCCTATAATCTTATTTTCACAAATCGCGCTTCTTTCGAAATCAAGGATATTGACCGTACGATTGTTTTGTCTATGGAAATCCGTTCGTCCAATTTAAGAATTGATCCTAACAAAAAATTGTGACGCGTTAAACCGCCAGAATAAAAGTTATTCTTGCGTATTTTTTTTCTCCGGTATTTTCTTTCATCATAAATCACGTGGTGATCTGTGATTGGCCCATTTACGATCCGGCTCTTTGTACCACATGTAGTACACCGCCAATCGTTATTAGCGTGGGAGTTTGATTAGCGTATTATAATAGTTACAGTGGTGTACGCTATTTAAGAATTTGAAAATTTTGGAAAAAATCATACATTCTAATTGTTTGATTATGGTAATTTGGATCTTTGAAAAAAAAAATGTCGGTCGCAAACATGCTTACACTAATATAAGTCTCCGTACAAAATCTGACAAATCGTACACAAATCGTACATTCACACGGTCGAAACGTGGCTGTCGGACGAATATGTGGGAACAGGATTTTTTACGACCTGGTTTGTTTTCCTTTTTAGAACGCACATTCTCATGCGTCTGCGGTTACTAAAACTAATTTATTGTAATTTTTTACTTAAAAAGGTACATTTATGTACGGTCTGACACTGACCGTACACAACTCTATTTAAGAGACAACGTACTGAAAATAACCCTAAATAGAATAAAGAAAAAAATAGAATGAACTACACTAATGGAGAATAAAAAAAAAAAAAAGCTGGACGGAATTAGTGTACACAACGCTAATAACGATTGGCGGTGTACCTTCAAGAAGATTATTGGTGCTACTCCACACCTGAAAATCGATAACCAATCTGAATGGCTGAGATGTAATGTTTGAAAATTTCCACGGTAATTTTTATCGTATACACATTTCTAAAACTTTTGAATACTGCCCGATTGACACCTAGGCCCACACACCCGGCTGCTTCTAAATTTGCTGGAAAGTGTTTCAATGGAGATTTTTTTTTTTTTTACTTCCTTACAGGTATTGCATACGACAGGCGAAACGAGGGTCCTGCAATTACTGTGGCAAAAAATAGTCGTCATGTGATTTCTTTGTTTCGATTTTCTGTTCTAACGTCCTTTTCTGATTGCAGGGAGATTAGTGGTTCTGCATTGCAGGGACATTCCACGATAGCCAGGCTGCCGCCGGATCTGAACCCCTAGGAGATTATACATACGGACTTCGAAAATATGTACGGATATGTCGGACTTGTCGTATCTGCCGCGATTTTTTTTTTTTTTACTTCCTTACAGGTATTGCATACGACAGGCGAAACGAGGGTCCTGCAATTACTGTGGCAAAAAATAGTCGTCATGTGATTTCTTTGTTTCGATTTTCTGTTCTAACGTCCTTTTCTGATTGCAGGGAGATAAGTGGTTCTGCATTGCAGGGACATTCCACGATAGCCAGGCTGCCGCCGGATCTGAACCCCTAGGAGATTATACATACGGACTTCGAAAATATGTACGGATATGTCGGACTTGTCGTATCTGCCGCCCAGAAATGTCGTCAGACGGTCAGAACGCTATGTGGTGATGTCGCGTGCAGCATAATCTTTGGATTCGGATGTTCTGGCTGCTGCAGATATTTCATATTTGTTTCCCTTTCGAATGGTACAACCGCTAATCGTTATTAGTGTTATTTTTTTTTCACCATTTAGAACATCTTTTCTCCGTGCACACATGTCGGGTCGTCAATCGGAGACCGCCAAAAGGAAAATGAGAATCTTGCCTTACAATAACAACCATCGGATTGACAATCCGACAAGTGTGTACGGATAAAAGATGTTTTAAGTGGCGAGAAAAACTTTAACGCTAACAACGATTAGCGGTGTAGTGATTTGTCTGGTCTCACAGTACCGGAAAATGACACGATAGGGACCTACGTGGCTTTCTGAACTCCACTTCTGCAAAACCTAAGTTTTCACGGGTACAGTAATTATGTACGGACATGATGGACTTTCAGGAATCATAATAAAATCCAGACAAGACGTCAGACGGAAATTCGAGGCGAATTCTGTATCCACTCACCTGCTATCTCGGACCACACTACACCGCCAATCGTTATTAGCGTGGGAGTTTGATTAGCGTATAATAATAGTTACAGTGGTGTACGCTATTTAAGAATTTGAAAATTTTGGAAAAAATCATACATTCTAATTGTACAAAATGTCGGTCGCAAACATGCTTACACTAATAAAGGTCTCCGTACAAAATCTGACAAATCGTACACAAATCGTACATTCACACGGTCGAAACGCGGCTGTCGGACGAATATGTGGGAACGGGATTTTTTACGACCTGGTTTGTTTTCCTTTTTAGAACGCACATTCTCATGCGTCTGCGGTTACTAAAACTAATTTATTGTAATTTTTAACTTAAAAGGGTACATTTATGTACGGTCTAACACTGACCGTACACAACTCTATTTAAGAGAACGCACTGAAAATAACCCTAAATAGAATAAAGAAAAAGTAGAATGAACTACGCTAATGGAGAATAAAAAAAAAAAAAAGCGGGACGGAATTACTGTACACCGCGCATCGTAATTAGAGTAATGAAAAAATTAGAGTAAAAAAAGAGAAAAAAATAATTAGAGTAATCTACTCTAATTTATGTGATAGAACTGTTTCAGAAAGGAATTTACTCTAATTTATGCGGTGTACTCTAATTTGGCAAGTTAATATCCTCTACTGTAAATAAGGTATTCGTAAAGAATCTGACAAAACGTACAGTTTATCGTCACTATGACGTTTGCACTGCGCGGATTGTTAAAACGCAGTTACATGATAATGGCCTGTATTAAATTATTATTTGTACTTTTTTATTTATAAAAGTACAATTTTGCACGGACGGAAGTCATCCGTACACCACAGCGGTTAATAAAACTAATTTATTGTAATTTTTAACTTAAAAAGGTACATTTATGTACGGTCTGACACTGACCGTACACAACTCTATTTAAGAGACAACCTACTGAAAATAACCCTAAATAGAATAAAGAAAAAGTAGAATGAACTACGCTAATGGAGAATAATAAAAAAAAAAAGCGGGACGGAATTACTGTAGTGTACACAACGCTAATAACGATTGGCGGTGTAGTTGACAAAAAAAAAGTGAGACTTTCCAAAAGTCGTCACAATCGTGTCTTTAAGTACGGTTTTCCCAGGCATTCTGGTACATATTGCAAGCTGTCGAGGATCTGTGAACAAGTGGCCATCTAATGCGACAAAAAAGCTGCGGAAAAAAAAAAAGCCCATAACCAGAAGTGTCCACCATGGCGAACGCAGAAGCGGTTCAATAACTAATGTTATGACGTTTAAACTGGATATCATAGGGGACTTTTTTAGGGTTTTAACTAAAACGATATATAAACATGCTGAGAATGCGGCTGTCCACCGTATTCCGTTGCTTACTGGTTGGACAACGGCGGGATATTACTTAGGTCTAGGGTTCGTACATTTTGTCGGTTCTGTTGTGGCAATGTCCTATGCTGCTTGAATTCGCCACGCGTCAATCGTAGGACACATTCTTCCTTGCGCACTAAACATACTCCATATTGAAGGAAAAGTACATTTCATTCGTACTTTATCTGACAAGCTCTGGATGAATCATGACTCGTGGTACGATTGCTTCACAAACCTAATTCTAACCGTCTAACGGAATTACAAACTTGTAAAAAAAAGTTAAGACACTTTTTCACATCGTTAAACCTAAGCATTTCATATCGTATCGCTTCCATATTCTCGATATTCGATGTTGAGGGACCGTACGTATCTACGTTTGGATTTAAGACGCACAATGATATTATAACTCTTTCAGTCTTTCCTTTCGGCTGACTTTGTCGCTCATATAGTACAGTAAGGTACTGTACCTTTTAGGAAAGTGTAAGAAAAAACGTTTCGCATTTCCGGCGAGACGCTTAACTTTTAGCGTCCGTACAGTGGAACACATTTAAACATCTTCACGGACACTCATATTTCTGCGTGAATTCGTGTCAATTCTGTCGTATCCTTCATTAATAATTAGTCATTCCCTGAGAGCGGATTCCCTCCGTCGATATATGTTTCCGTTATTGTCAAACTACCAAAAGTATGTTTATACTATAAACATACTTTTGGTAGTTTTTAAACTTTATAGTACAGTACTATTAGGGTTTGGGCTCCCTTGGGACCACTTGTATCTCATGAGACGCTCTTTTTGAAAAGTGAACAGTATCATAATTTTGGACGTTCATAATTTGATAAAATGTCGCGTGGCTAGTACAAAAGTACAAACAGTAGAAAAAAAAAGTACGGGAAACGACGAAAAAATGTGAGTTTTTGCAGCTTTTCGTACACGATAGGGTTTAAAAAAAAAAGCATTTTGCCATGGTGAGTAGTGCCATACTGAGTACCGGAAGTCCAGAACAGACAAAACTACAAAAGACAAATTATGTTCTCACTTTGCAGCCTTTGCACGTGCGGGTAACACAGCCAAAACTTGTGAAAACAGATATTCTCGAGTAAAACATTTTGCCGTGATCCGTACATTCCCACTATTCAACTGTACCGAATCGTATCTTTGGCAGTATTATCAATTATGAACCTAAAGTCAAAGTACCGAGCTGCCCTGGATCGCAAAAATGATCATAACAGGAGGGGCAGACCCTTTTTTTTGTTTGTACTTTCACTTTGTCGTTAACGAAAAGTGAAAACTAAACAACGAATAAATGAAGAATTTGTGCATACGAAAGAACTTCTATCGGACGGAATTTCATCCGTTTAAGAAGTACGACAAAAAAGCAAACAAAATGTACTTCTTTAACATCAATGAAGAATACAGAGCATTCGGCCACTGGCCTCAGAGAATTTGTCGCATCAGGCCGCCTACTGACAAAATTTGAATAGAATGTGACATTATTTTTAAGCACACGTGGCTAGTCGCGCCACTTGTCGGCTAGAAGTTGAAGTTCTCGAGAAGTTAGAAAACTGTCGACATAAAATACGTCCAAATATATTTTGTCGGTGTAATAACGGTACCAAAAAGGACAAAAGCCCTCGTCTTTGTAAAATATTATGGTTGTCCTTTACCGGACCATCCTTATATCCAAACTAGTTTATGTTGTCCACTTTTTCTTTTCGCATGAAGTATGAGTTTTGGAATTTGAATTTCCGATTTTTTTAGGATTTTTTAGGGTTTTTTAGGGTACTTCCATGTTACATGTATCGGGCAGTCCGGACCGATTTGAGACGAGACCGATTCGAACCGAACTAAACCGATTTTCGACCAGCTCGTGATTTTTTAAATGCGATAACGGTCAAAATTGGCATGGTTCGGGATTTGAACCATAGTTCAAAAGTAGGTGAAAGTAGGCCCATACAATATGCCTATTGTACGCAAAACATACAATATGACCTTAAGACCCATATTGTATTGGTCGCAAAATGAAAAAAAAAGTAACAGGGTTGAGTTGCACATCGTTCGATAGAGAATTAAACGTCATCGGACAGTCGCTGATTAAAGTAGCGATCTAAGAAGATCACATGAAAAGCCCATAACACAACTTGCGCCTACCAAAGGCCTACCATAAAACGCCTACTTTTGAACTATGGTTTGAACAACTTTATAAACCCCTTAATTCGGTTCGATCCCTCGACCAAGTTTAAACCAATGTATGAATGTGGTAATATACCGTACGATAAATTACAAAACTAAAAGACCGTGGTTCCATTAGGCGGTGTCAGTAAACGTCTAAAATACGTTTACTGAAGCCTCCGTTCCATTGTGTCGAGTCAGTAACCGACTTTTTTTTCTGCGTGGCACATGTTGGTTTGGCTCCACGTAAGAAACTATTACGATTGTGCGAATCTATATATAATCTTTGCCAGCAAAGTGTGACCACATTTTTGTACTAGCGGAGGTAAAAAGTGACTTGTACGAGGCATTCGATAAAATCTGTACGGGTGGACGAAACTTATAATTTAGGGTGACGTTCCATTAGACGAAAAGTGGGGTTCGTTACCGGACTCCGTACGTTTTCGTACAGCGCCATACAGAGCCGTACCAGATTTTTTTTTTTTCAGACGAAACATAGTTACTGAAAAGCTGTCGGGAAGCTCCAATGATGTAGGCGTAATTCCTGACCGTTGGATGTTTCACTTTTTGAGATCCGCGAAGCAATCGAGCACATCATCCAGTGGGCCCCAACTCTACTTGGCGAGGAGAGTTGGGGCCCACTAGATGATTTCCATTCATTACCATTGGTACGCGTGAAAAGGAAAAAAATATCTACGTTGTACAAGCGATCACAAGCGTGCACGTCGTACATGCCATGTGCCTCCTGCCACGTTGAATGCAGGTCAGGTGAAAATATCCTCGCACGCTCCGTGTGACATCCACCGACATTCAAAGTTTGCCGCGACCTTCAAAGTTTGTCGCGTCTTTTTGCCATTCTGTTTCAAAATTTTGATTTCCATTTTCAAAATCAAAATCTAGCCGAAAACTTTATGTACGAATCATTAATTACCTCCGGTGGTACAAAAATTTCGTACAGATATTCCGCTTGTATATTTTTTTCAAGATTTTTGGATTTTGTACTCTAACCTGCGTGGCGCCAATCATAATTGAGGAAGGTTCGTTACTGGCCCGACAAAATGGAGCGGACTTCCAGTAAACGCTGCCAGTAGACTTGTCAGTACATTTACTGGGACCGCCTAATGGAATGTCACCCTTATATAAGCTTACAAGAATGCCAGTATGGTTAGTGGATGGCAACAGGAGCGTGAAATAATATCCTCCGTCAAAGTTTTTCTAACGGATTCCGGTGGCCTCGCGTCCACCCTGGCGTAAGGCACATGGCTTATGCCACGTGTAGCCACCCATTTGCTCGCTCATCGTAGATATTTTGTAGCTTTTACGCGGGGCAAAATGTCATTCGTTCAGGCTCTTAAAATTGACCTCCTTTAGGTCACTTGTTGCAAAACCGAAAGGTTCGACCGATGGCGTATCCGATTCGGCATCCGACGGTATATGTTTACGCCCATAACCTTGGAGAATCAAATCGATCATTCCGTTAACTTTGTTTTTCTGACCAAAAAAATAAAAATGGTACGGCACTGTACGAAACATTACGGCTTTCAACAAATAATGACATTTTTCCCCTAATGGAACCTCACCCTAAAAATAAAATTACATAAGTGTATGGAATAAGTAGAAATAGTACGCTAAATTTGACTGCAGGTCATTTCGGGACTTTTCTTTAGGTTATTTAACTTTTCTAGGTCTCTTCAGGAATTTGGACGGTTTGACGGTTATAACCGTCCGGTTCGCCAAAATTTGACGGTTTCGTTTGTTTTTAAAATCTTAATCCCCGGTCAAACCCGGGCTGCCCGGTTTGATTTTGTTTGTAATGCCCACGTGGTGGTGGCCTGTGATTGGCCCAAATTATGACCCGGATCTTTGGGGTCATTTTTCAAAATTTGCGATTTGCCACCCAAAACAGGATTTTAAAGGTCCAATAAACGATTTTTTAGGTCCAATAGACGGATTTTTAGGTAAAATAAACGGATTTTTAGGTCCAATAAACTGATTTTTAGGTCCAATGGACCCAGCTCAAAGAATAAATTAGGGCGAACATATTGTAATTTGTTACGCTCTTGTATACAATTTTTTTCTGGAAGCGTCACAAAAACGCTCATTGGGCCAATTACGGGTCAAAAAAGTTATGACCGCAAAAAGGCTGCGAAAAAAAAAAAAATGAGGCTGCGAAAGTTCAATGATTGAGATAGCCGCGGAAATCCAGTTGACCTTTGTTCTGTGACGCGTGTAAGTGGCAATAGAAAAGCAAAATTTTATAAAAACACTAAAACTGCCCGTAACTCTTTTTGTGAAACTTTTCTGTCTCCGAAAACATGGAACGTAATTCGCCCAAAACTTGGGAGATCACAAAAAAAAAAAAAAAACTAGACGACGCGTAACGAATGCGTACAAAAAAGATGGTCATATTTTTCGATTCTTCCCGTTCTTCACACTTTCTTTTCGCTTGCACTTGCGACGAGGTACATTTTGAATGGCCAAATATTTACACGTGGCGTAGCGGTTATGTCATATAAATTGGACCTCTGGGCTTCTTCCACGATCTACGAGAAGATTCGTTATCGATCTTCTAGAATCTTCATCATCGAACCGAATCTGAACATGGAGATACGCGACAGCGAGCTTTTAGGAAAAGCTGGAAATAGTTTGACACGTGTCGTACAGTTTCTAGGTTGACCTGTATCGCAAGTGAAACGGCAGACTATTATGACAGCTGTACTTTACAAGTTCCTTGTCCGCCGCATGTCACGCTAACGACAGTCCCCTATAAAAAAGCTTAAATTATAAAACACAAATACAAATTGTACGCGAAAAAAAGAAAGGGACAAAAGCGGTGTGGTAGAAATTAAATGTATCCTAAAAATCGGCAAATCGGATAAAATACTTGCGGATCGGAGAATAGTTGATTAAAGAGGCGAAAATATTAGTGTTGTGTATCGGTAAAAAAATTATCGCGATGACACCGATACTGATAGTTATCGGTTATCGAACGGTCAGAGGTCCCGATATATCGGTCTGAGACCAACAAATTCCATACCGGTGATAACTATAAAAAATATAGTATGCATACAATACTACTATATAACATACTGTATTATATTATTGACTTTATATAGCGTGGCATGCCACGTAAAAGAATCTGTTCCGTCTCTGTTTAACTGCGATTTATTACGGAAAGCGCAGCACATACACGTTGGTCAGTTAACTGAACAACAATTTTACGGCGACTTACGGGATTGAACCGACAAACCGGTGAACATGGAACGGTAAAAGGACGACGGACACAAAGTACAACGGACGCAAAATAACATTCTGCGCGCCGCCGGAATCGAACGGACGACTTGGAATGAGAAAATACGAGCGGACAGCCACCGTGAGCGCCGGCATCCCGGAATGGCTCTTTTGGCAGCTTATGCCAAAAAAGCAAACAGATTGACACGTGGCAGGTCCCCAGTGGATCCCAATGAAGAAAGGGACAAAGCAATGGCGTCGGATGTGAAAGGTGCATCGTTTTTACTAGATCCGTACCAAAACCGTACAGATATCATGGCGGCTACTGTACTTTCGGTGCTTGTACAACTGTACAATACAGTGGTCTGATTAGTAGACACCTCAGTAGATAGGGGTTGTGAGTAGGGCGCGTCCGGGGAATAACACATACAGTTGAGTGTACTGGCCGTACATTTATCTGTACGGTCCGTACAGATATCTTCGATAGTTATCGATATCGGTGTTATCGCCGATAATAACCGATAAATATCGGCTATTTATCGGCAATAATACCGATAACAATATATCGTACCAATATATCGATTATCGGCTACCCGAAAAAAGGCCCATATCGGTTATCGGCAAATCCTTACCGATACACAACACTAGAAAACATCATTGACGCTACAGCATAGTTGTTCAAACCGTTTAGTGCGAATGATTCAATCGCGACAAATTATACGTAATGAACGCATTTAACGATTTGAAAAAATATTTAAAACCGTTAATGAATTTTCATCCGTACTATTCCGTACATGTAAAAAAAAAATGAATTTTACATATTGCGCAGTTTGTAAGTTTTCCGTTAAATGAGCGCTAAACAATTTTAAATGTTTGAATATGTATCACACTCGTTGTGTGTATCGGAATTTCCTCATCGACTGGTACTGTAGCGGACAATTGTAGACTAGGCAACTGCGAAATGGCGTAGTGCCAGGTTCATAATCTCGTCCAGTTCAAATTTTTTGTCAAAGTTTTCAACATTCCATCGCGGCTACTTTCAAAAAAAAATGAAGAAGACGTTCGTACAGTTTTCAAACTTACCGCGAGCAAATATGGTGACATTTCAACGTCTCTTTTCGAAAATGTCCGTACATTTTCGATAAAATTACGTAAATGTTCCGTGAAATTTCTGTTCAGTTTACTGGACAGAAAGTACTAAGAACTGCGACGTATGTTTTCGTCAAATTCTGTACATTCCCGTAAAAAACTGTACATTTTACGGGAAATAATGTACTTTTCCCCGTAAATTGTCCGTTCAGTTTACCGGACAGAAAGTACATCGCGTTTTTTTGCGATTTTTTCAACAGTCACGAATTATACGCAGAATTTGTAAAAATTGAAAAAATCGCACGATTTGAACAACTGCGCACTACACCGCGAATCGTAATTAGAGTAAATTACTCTAATTCGGTCGCTCGAAATTTCGACTCAATCACATGAAATAGAGTAAATGATTCTATTTTTTTCATTATTCTATTTAAGGTAAAGTTTAATTAGCGTTTTTAATTCTAATATAGGTTTGTTTTAAATAGTGTGGAGTACGGACGACCTCCGACCGTGCAAAATTGTACTTTATTAAGTAAAAAAGTACAAATAATGATTTAATACAGGCCGTTATCATGTAACTGCGTTTTAACAAACCACGTAGTGCAAACGTCATAGTGACGATAAACTGTACGTTTTGCCAAATTCTGTACAAATACCTTATTTACGGTAGAGGATATTAGCGTGCCAAATTAGAGTACTTAAATAAATTAGAGTAAACTTCATTGTTGAAACAGCTCTATCACATAAATTAGCGTTCATTACTCTAATTTTTTTTTTTAGTTTTTGTACTCTAATTTTTTTATTACTCTAATTACGATTCGCGGTGTACAGTAATAAGTAATAACAGTACAGTGTGAACTTTCGCAATTTTCAAAAGAATATATAAAATCAATTCATATCTATTTTGAACAATGACACGTGTACAGAATGTATTTGTCGGAAGTAACACGTGTCCGCAGAATTCGAGGGACAAAATGTTGACTTTTAAGTTTTGCCGCTTCCGTAAAAGACAGGAGACTTTCATAGCAACCCACTAGAACTTTCGGTTATCGACCCAAAATTTAAAGCGTATGGTTTTCTCTGTTTCGACATTGAAACAGAGAAAAAAAACTACTGCCGCCGATACCGCAAAAAATTGACGAAAATACGTGTCCTCCCAAACTAAAAAAACTTATCTCACTTCTACTTTCGGGAAGTGAGAAGCGACAAAAGTTTTGCGCCCGCAAAAGTTTAGTCCAAAACAGATGTTGGTCCGTAGTCCCAAAATACTTGCCGCTGTCAACATCTCACGATCCCGAGAAAAAAAACAAAAAATCAAATCAAAAAATTTAATCGAAAAAAAATAAAAAAAAGTTCAGCCTTATCATCACCGGACGTAACAAACTCAAATAAAAGTTTTGCTTTGTTTGAAACCTTTCCACAGTCGATGTTTTCACTTACAAATGTCTAAGAGTTTCAAACATTGCCTGCGTAGATGTTAAAGGCATAGACACACGGCAGAGGTCACAATCGGGTACCCGAATCCGTACTGGATCCTTACCCGATCCATACCCGGCCGGCCGGGTCGGATCCGGAACGGATTCGGGTGCCAAATTCTGGGGGCCGGCCGGATTCGGCTGGATGATTCAAAAACAAAACGGTAAGATTTGGGTACGAGATTGTGACCTCTGACGCACTTCTGTGTCTTATTTCTTGGTAAATGTTATAATGGAGAACTGAAGTGTTGTTGTTCGAGTGTTCCGTTATACATATGATAGGCAAAACGGAGGACTTTCCAAAAATGGCTTAAATGGCCCAAAAACCTAAATAGAAGCTCCACGACAATGTACTTCAAGCACAAAATTCAAGCACAAATTTGGAAACCTTTCAATTTTTAGGTCGAATAGTACGGCAAGCGAAACAACATTTTTCCATGGCGACTCTACAAATGCACATTAGTAATAAATATGGGGACCTGTAGCGTGCGATGTGTTAATTTTCCCAATAATAATCTTTCTTACAAAAGAAAGACTGTACCAACGATTGGACAAGAAACAAAAACTTGGTCAACAAAAAGACCTCCCACGATGAGCCAATTCTCATTTTCACCGAGTAATATGGGATGTGTCAACAAATATAGAATGTCTCACATAAAAGAAAGGAAGGGAGGGAGGGAGGGAGGGAGGAAGGAAGGAAGGAAGGAAGGAAGGATGGAAGGAAGGAAGGAAGGAAGGAAGGAAGGAAGGAAGGATGGAAGGAAGTAAGGAAGGAAGGAAGGAAGAAAAGCAGGAAGAAAGAAAGAAAAGGAGAAAGAATAAGAAGGAAAGGAAAAGAAAAAAAGAAAAAAAGACAATATGAGGAAGACAGAAAGAGAAGGCAAGCACCAAAAATACATCACATTTACAAGCGAACTGCATACTGTGCTGCGAGAATTCTATTAAAAGACATTCGGTTACAAAACAACGTATTGATCCACCTACACTCGGCCTAAATTCGCTGAAGCAAGAATATCCTGCAGTTACCACAAAATACAGTAACAAAGCGGTCTTCCAATAGCATTCGAGGGTTTTTTAGGGTTTTTCAAAGCTGAAAAGTAACTTGTTTACAAGCCTCCTGTCAGTGGAGGTTTTGCAGAATTGATGGTTGGTAACAATGCGTGCCACAAATGAGCCGTTTCATTGGAGAGCTCTGCCTCAGATCTCGCAAATTCGAGGAAAACGGAGCCCAAATCGCGTGTTCTCTCCTCGTGAAAACGAACCATTTCCATTCGCATTCGCTCGACAATTGCGTCATATTGCTCTTTCGCCAACTCAGCCTTCCGGTTCGTCTGCAAAACTTTCTGAGGTCTCTCATGAGAAACAGATACTTGAGTTTTTCACGCTTAAGTAAACAGTACTTGATTTTCAACGGATTACGCATAAGAGGTAATTGAGTTTTTCACAATTAAAGTTAATGGAGAAAAGATAAATGACTACTCTGCCCATCGCTGTTAGAGCTAATCACTCTAGTTCAAGTGGGTGTTGTTTTTAAATTAATCCATAAATTAATGTCAATAACACTGTTCAGTTAAGTGGGCCCGAAATGAGCCGCTTTACAACACCCATTTTAGTGTGATAAATTATAATGTAAGTGGTAAGACTAATAATTCACTAACTCTAATAGCGACGAGAAGTGTAGTTCACCATGACCTTACAACAGTAAGCGAAAACTTCCATAAGTTGAATATCACACAAACCAACAGAAATATACATCACCCGTTCACAAAAATCAGACCATCGTTTCTTTTTTGCAATCAACGGTGAACCACAAATTTGGTGCAGGATTTTTTTAACAATACAGTTACCAAACCAACATGTGTAATCGAAACCTTACAAGATTGTGGGACTTGCTACAACCATGTAAGGTAAACGAGGTTCTATTATCACCTCTATTTGACCGTTTCAACCTCTCCTAATATCAAGGGTTAACATGCATGTGTATATTTATTATTTATGAACCATTTGAAAGAGAGAGAAAGAAAGAACTTACATCGTTAATATCTCTCTCCAAGTCTTGAATTTTTTCAGGACGAGCACCTGATTGGGACTGTTTCATCTTCCCCCTGCATCATTCACTCTCCTATTACCCATCACTTAATTCGCATAGAAAGGTCAATCACGCCCAACCAAAAACCAAAAATAAAACCCACACCAATTCAATATAAGAACCATGATAGGAGACAGCAACGCCAATTCATTTAAGACTACCTGAAAAGAGACCCAAAATTAGACCTGACTGTAAGAAATCCAGTGAACCCAAAATGATAATAACGACGTGTGTTTCAATTTTTATTGAGATTAGTTGAAAAAAAGAACCCACAGTTTAGAGCGTTTCGCCTCCAATTCTGCTAATAGATCGTGGTGATTCTTTAGGGCTGCAGATCGATTAGCAATGACAGCCTGGAGCCAATCTTCCCACAAAAAAAAAAACATGCTCAGCAATCAGCCAATTTGTGCTTCACATGAAGTAGGTTTTTTTTACAATTTGTGAAACTAATTATATAGATTTTCCTTACAATTTGTGCTTCTAATTATAATACGACTTTCCCTACAATTTGTGCTTCTAACCATATACTTTTCCTTGTCTGATTCATTGTAAGTCATATTCCGCATTCTTTGATTGCGTTAAATAATTATTTTACAGACGTTGGGGAAGAAGTCAAAGTCATTCAAGAATAGATTGACAGTAAATGAAGGATTCTTGATTAGAACATAATAAAAGGATTCTCAATTAAAATAAACTGAAAGATTCTCAATTAAAACACAACTCAAAGATTCTCAATTACAACATAACTGAAAGAATGTCAATAAAAGCGTAATCGAGGGATTCTTGATCTAAAACATAGTCGAAGGATTCTTGATTATAACATAATTGAAGGATTCTCGATTAAATCATAATTGAAGGACTCTTGATTGAAACATAAATGAAAGATTCTCGATTAAAACTGACTATTGCACGGCATACACAACTTACAACATCAGACTACTTTGACAGCTTCCTTTCCATAAATTACTGGAGAATCACCTCAATAAAGAGGGAGATTGTTCTTCTTTTATAAGATAATGAACATAAATACAGCAAATCAGAAGGTTAGATAAAAATACTGAGATGGGAACAGGGCTGACGAGAGGCCTTGAGATATATGACAAAATACTGTTAACTAAAGCCTACAAGATAACGCTAAATCTGCGCTTTAATAGCTCAATCGGGTTTCAATCAGTAAAACGATCCCACCTCTTTGGTGTGACATAAATCTAAACAAAGACCACCAAAACTTAGAGCTAATGAGAAGTGCCAGTTCACGATGATAAACACTAATCCCAAAAGAATGTAATTATCACACATCTACTACACTGCCCATTGCTATTAACGGCCAGTTAAAGGTAATTTTTCACATCACATAAATTTCAACTCATGAACTAGATCTAACGCTGAGAAAATTACCTTCCGATTGCTGTCCCTAAAAATAAACCCAACAGCCGAAAAAAAATAAAGACGTTTAAGTGCCCGAAAAATGATTAACACGAATATCAATAGGCGGTGCGGTCGCCTGATGATAAAATCCACTTAAGATGTAGGGCTAAATACCTTTCATCGAAACATAATTCAACTTTTCCGAATGTGGCAATGAGTGATCAAACAATTCATCACACTGTTCAATAACACGAATTGAACTAAAATAAACTATTCAGCATATACTCAGCAGGAAGTAAATTTCATCTCCATTCAGAGCTCTCGAAGCCGAATATCCAGGATTGTAAAGACTAAGAAAAACTCACTTTCACTGACTGTACCATGCGCACGTATTCCTTAAGTGGTTCTTCAAAATTTAGTAACATTTCTGATGACTGCAAATGAAAAAAAAAAGAGCAGAAGTTATAAACAAAAAAAAACAAAATGGGAGTATACCATGCAGCAGCAACACAAAGAAACGACCAGAGAATGTTTTGCCCTTAACTAGCCTACACACACTGATGCCAAAAAATAAGTGTAAGGTGTTTCCTACTTTCAGTATTTAAGAATCAGAAGAACGATAGATCATCAGTTTGCATCTGGCATGTCCAGATAAAAGAAAAAGCTCCTAGACTGTTTCCATCTCAACAAAGGATATCACATCAAGTAGTTCAGAAGATGAAGCTCCCCAATTCACTTAGCATGTAAAATTAACTGTGAATGATGCGCACTTATAGGGTAATTTACAAATAAGGGATTAGTGGCATTGCTGGTCAGTAATCGCAGTAATAGTACAGGAAAAGTACAATTACAGCGAGTGTTGGCCAGTAACGCCAGTAATCGCATGTATAATTACCTTATTGGAAAACAAAAACAAAAAGGAGCAAACAACTCACCTGACCATGTGCCCTTGTTCCCAGCCTGTCAGCCTTTTTACCGAGCTCTGCCATAGCCTTGCCCAAAGGGCCTCCCTCACCATTCCCTAATTGAAGAATTGCTTCTCCAAATTCGGCCAATGCCTGCCCCAACTCTGCGACAATGCAAGCACAGTGAGCCATGAAGGGTATCTAAACGGAGTACACTTAAAGAGGGAGAGAGGGAGAGAGGGAGAGGGAGAGAGCAGGTGCCCATCGCTATTAGTGTTAATAATACGAATTTGGCTGCGCCTACAAAAATTATAAAGAAAAATGCCAATGACATCCGCTACATTACACATCACTCAACACTTAGCTAGTATCATTGATACCAATTTCGTTGTCATAATAATGATTTCTTTATCCTGATATTGATGGGCAGTGAGGCTCTAGAAAATTGTCGGCTTCTGTCCAGCGTCTACAATGAACAACGCTAAAAAAACCTTCACGAATACAAAGATTCCGAAATCACCTCTTTGGCGTTTCACAAGTCGCAATGAATGACGTTGTACCTCCACCAGATGCCCCTCCAAAGTTTGCAAATATTCTTTTATTGCCTCGTTCTCAATGTCTACTTCCTCTTCTACTCTTTCCTTGCCAAGCACAACTTGGCTGAGACTTGATTGTACATCCTGTGACAGATGAAAAAAAGGAGTAAGAGAGAAAATAGCTTGTTTTACAGTTTCCTGCTGCAGCCATTCACCAAAAGAAACTGGAAAATGAGAGATATGGCTCAAACCTTAAACATTTGCATAAAATTGCTGGTCTTTCCTAAAAACAAGCTCGTATCCCCTGTCCGAGCTGTCTGAATAGTCTGCTCCAGTCAGCCCAAACCGCAATCAAATCATCTTTGTCAAAATGACATCCTAATACTTTCATCCAACGACCTCCAGATGAAAAACGATGTTATAGCACTGACTGACCTCTTAAATACTATCCATGGAAGATACTGCGGTTCCAAATATAGCAGTCCACACTAGTTGCTTTGCTTATTGCAAAATCCACAGTCATCAATTTTAATAAATCAACAATTATTACCGACGACCTAACAAAAGTACAAGAGCCAACTTATGATCTGAATTACCTTAAGAAGCTTCACAAAGTTTTTGGTCCAGTTTCCAACTATTTATGACCATTTATAAGGATTGGGCAAGTTTAGCCCTAATGGTATGTGAGTGTAGGCATGATAAAAGATCGAATGCTTGAACCAGGAAAACAAAGGGACAATAATAAAACAACGGTGGCCATCTTTTGAGAACTGAAAAAAAGAAAGAGAGAACACCATGGTATTTTCAGTTCACATGAAGGGTATGACAAAGGTGATATCATACCCAAACATCTTCACTGGCCTCCAAGAAAAGCTGAAGGTCTGTGCTGAACCGCAATTGAGGATGTGCGGCAACACGGTTCAAGAAAGAATTGAGAGCTCGGCGTCGCGCCTCAATAAAGTCAGCGCTGAAACGGAACTTCTCTGCCATACAGGACACAGAATTCATTCATCCATGTACCGAAACAAATCTTTCACTGCACTAATACAGAATGCTTGAGTAGTACTTACCAACAACATTCTTCTCTGGCAAGGGAGGTATAATTATTCCCTTGTTTTGTTCTGCGAGACGGTCATGAAGCCATAGGAAGTCGCTGAACCGTCGAATTACAAATGACGTGCTATACCTGTATTGTGGCATATTTGTCTGCATCCGGCATTCCACCCATTCTTTCGCGGAAGAAATTATGCATCCACGTTTCTCAGAGCTAACCTCGCTAAATCGAGAAAACCAATGGCAACTTGAATTTACCAGTCACTAAATATGATACACCGTTGACTTAAAAAAAAGTCAGTGTGAAATGGTTGAAAGTGAGCCACATATCATATTTATCCATGAACATAAGTCAAGTTTCGACTTGATGCGTGGCATGGACCTGTGCAATTCTTGCTGCTAAGAATAATTGATGTCAATATCCAATGTCTATATCACATTAAAAGCACCACAGGCAACTCAAATGTTGCCAGAAAAACACTTCACATGCAGCTGGGATCCATACTAATGGGAATAGAATCAATCTTTTGCCTAAGAAGTTACAAGTGAAATACCTTAAGACTGACACGATATGAGACATAAGCTTGGACTCCATCTCCCTGTTTCACAGGATCAGTAATTTGAATCTCCAAAATTGGCTCCGACGAATGAAGGAGAGCTTCATTCCCACCAGCCTGTCACAAAAAACAAGTAATCAATTCAGTTTTATAAATTATCAGAATTCAGAGGTGAATGGATCATAAGAAATTAGGAAAATCACGAGAAGTGAGGCAAGAAAAAGGAAGAGAGACAATACCTCGGCATCCATATGTTTAAGCGCGGTAAGGTAATTAGACAGGAAGAAGTTTCACGTTTTCTAATCTATCTAGGGATAACAGACAGGAGAGTAAGAAAGAAGAAGGTAGAAAGATGAAAACAAAATACATTATCGCGTCTTAGGGTATGTCCCCATGTATTAAAGTATCTACTTTTCTCTGTCTTTTTGCCCTAAAATTCAGGGAACTTTGAAAAAAACTTTAGCCGTACGAAAAAATCATTTTTACCAAAGTAAAGTAAATTAGTAAACGTCAATTCATACTTTGGATGTACGGCGTGTTTGTCGTCATGTGAACGCATTTTGGCGTTTTCCCCTTTTCGACCCCCGGGCAAGAGAATCCAGCCCAAAAAAAAACTTCATCCAAAATCACCTCGAGGGGGTGATTTTAGTTCAAGTACCGCCCAAACAGCGAATGAAAAATGACCCACGGACGCGCGACAAGAGTGTGAAAATTTTAGGACGAGGGAGAGTCCTCGCTATTTTTCTCCGTGCCGTCACGCGCATGTACGGAAAAAAATCTGGCAGGGGTCTCGGACCTCCACTTTCATTCATGGGGTCCTTTGCAAAATTTTGCGCCGTCGTCGCCTCTCCCCTCTCCCTCTCACACCATCGCTTACAACTCACACTTTTTAGAATGAGAGACGACAATATTGGTATAAAATGAAAGATATTTTAAAAATATTATTTTTGACAATATTTAGGTTTTTTTTTAATGGCAAGTCGAGCGAGAAAAGTAGAAAAAACGAAATCGGAAAACCATGGCAGAAAGTTATTGAATCAGTGACGTCGACGTTGTCATAAGTGAGCGTGACGTCACAATATCACCAAACCCTAAACATCTACGATTTCATAAAAATCTAGACGTCTACCACTGTCGTTGTTTTTGTTGGCGTCACCAATCGTGGGAAGTTTCGTAGTCGCCTTCAATCGTCACAAGTTGTACCTACGTCTACAACCGTCACATTCCAAAGTTACGAATTCATTTTAGCACATAGGGACGCTCTTCAAAGTAGTACGGAGAATCCTTACTACAGTCCAAAATACTTTATCAAAGTACCGATTACATGGGGACGTACCCTTAGATTCTTGATGCAGAAGAGTTAGAAGAAATTTGCAGCTCGATATATCGCTGTATCGACTACGTCACCAGACTCAGAGGTCGCAAAAGTGAAAATTTTAGATAACCGAAACCGACCGTTATTTTTTTTTCAAAATCTGAGTACCCGACGCCCGACCGGGTTATGTCACGCTCCAAAATTGATAACCGTTACCCGAAACGCGTTAACGAATTTTAACCGAAAGTCGATTTCTCGCGACTACCCGTACCACCCATATCCGAATAACTACAAAATTAGGGTATGGTTACATCAGGAGGTCTCTGCAATAGTACGGACATTATGGTTACATCAGGAGGTCTCTGTAATAGTACGGACAGCAAAATTTCTGTATTACAGAGGCCTTGGTTACATCGCGTATAGTAGTGTTGGGTATCGAGGATCGTTTGCCGATATTCGATATATATCGAATTTCAGGTACCCGATAATCGATATATCGCTTCGACATATCGAATTTCAAATTATCGCGATATATCGCCGATATATCGCCAATATATCGTATCGTCAATATATTGAGGCTTAAAAAAAATATAAGAAAAATAAAATCCCACAGGTTTTCAAAGTCTCGTGACTTCGGACAACGTGACTGTAAGATCTTTGCCGGTAAGAAATACGGTTTTTTCCTGAAAGTGAGTGAAGGAGATCTTTGAGGTACATTGACGAGGTACACTTGTGAAGTACACGTACGTTATACGCAGGTACGATTTTCCAGACGAAAAAGGTCGGTTTCCAAATATTCGATGATTTTTGAAATTTGGTAGTCAGCTTATGTGGAACCACTCATATCAGAACACGTATGTAAAACTTTTTGACAAAAGATACGCGATGTACCCGAGGCCTCTGTAATACATAAATTTTTCTGTCGATACTATTACAAAGACCTCCTCGCGTAACCATACCCCAAATAATTAATCATTACAATTTCAGAATTAGTACTTTTTTGTCGGTTACATTTTGCGGCGTCTACCTTTAAGTCACAGAACGAAAATCACGGCGTACGTGGCGTATTAGACAATTTGACTTTTTCGCTAAAATAACATATTATATAAAAAATAAAAAAAATAATTTTAAAAATACTATATATCGCGATATATATCGCGATAATTTATGTTGGTTTCGGTACGATATATCGAGGATCCTGCTCGATCGATATTCGATATATCGAATATCGAGATTATCGCGATATGAATTTACCCGATTCCCAACACTAGCGTATAGTCTGTAAATAAGTTTTTACATACGTGTTATGATCTGAGTGGCTCCACGTAAGGTAATTTGACGATCAAATCTAATCGTCAAAGATTTATAAACCGACCATTTTCGTATGTAAATCCGTACTTGCGTATTAGGTACGTGTACTTCGCAAGTGTACCGCGCCAATGTACCTCAGAGATCTCCTTCACTTTGCTGATTTTCAGGAAAAAGCCGTATTTCTTTTCGGCAAAGACTTTACGGTCACCTTGTCCGAAGGCACGTGACTTTGGGGACGTGTGAAAATTTTCATTTTTCATCGACGCACGTGTCTATTGTCCGGGTGTAGCAAATTGACTAGGTTTTGTAATGGTGAACCCACCTCCGCGAGGTGGGTTCACCATTACATGGCGGATGGAGCGATTGCTTCGCAGATGAAGACCATAATGTAATCAGACGGTCGATGTTTTCTCCCAGATACTTGGAGAATCGTAATCTTATTTTCTGTAATGTTGTTAACTTGTTTTCAAAAAACCCACAAAAATATAGTTCGACATGGTACGGGAAAGTACAAAATTCTGTATTAAACATCACTTTTCGTCTGATGTAACCATACCTTTAGTGGTACCTCTCCCTTATACCTTCCACGATACCAAGAGTACAAAGTACAATAATGTAGGATAGTATAGACAGTACAAAACCTTCAATTTTTTTGGATTTTTGCTTACCCGACCTTTACCGATTTTTTTTTTTCGTGAATCACCCGCCCGAATCCGCCCAACCCCCCCAAAATTGGCAACCGAATTCGTTCTGGATCCGACGCGGGCGGTTGATAAACGGTCGGTTACGATTTCAGTTAACCGTTTGCGACCTCTTACCAGACCTCGCGAGTTCTACATTGGTTTCCATGTCAAGTTAAAGAAGTACAGTACTTTACTGTAATATTCTACAATTGTACGGGAAAATCTAATACTGTATTGGCCGATATTCGTTATGGGTAGCATGCAACAGTACTGTATAGTACACCGCCAATCGATATTAGCGTATTGAACTCTAATTTGGTCCCGCATTTTTTTTCCAAATTCTTAAATAGCATAAAATATTCTATTTTTTCCTTTACGCCATTTAGGGTTTTTTTTCCAATTAGCGTAAAAACGGAATTACGTTGTCATTTAAATAGTGTGGTGCAAGGTTAGTGTCACACCGTACAAAACTAAACCTTTGTAAGTGAAAAATTCCAATTTATGATGTTTAGAAACCGCGAACGCATGAGAATGTGCGGTCTAAAAAATGGATCAAACCAGGTTGTAAAAAATTACGTTCGCACATATTCATCCAGCAACCGCGTGGTCGACCGTGTGAACGTCGAACATATTTGTAATTCTGTATCCCCCATTGGATCACATAATTCCCATTTGACTATGAAGCCTCTGGTGAATTTTCAATGGACCCCTTTGCCTAAGAACAACTACCACCTTGGCAGGCAAAATATGTTGATGACTACACCCTTGTGTAGTCTAGACTCCCCTGAACCCATAGGAGAAGAAAACTCTTAAAATGCCCAAAACAAGCGATTAGTTATGAAGAGGCAAAAATGCCTATTTGTACAAGTACTTTGGGAGGGGGCTACCCATAGAAATTGCTAAGTCATAAAACCCCTCTCTAAACCCCTATCTACTGCTATACATCACCAATCACATGACTGTACCGTACAAGAAAATACAGGTTCGGCGGTACCTTCTGTACAGGAAAGGTAAGACATAGCTTTAGTGAGGACGTTTGTCACACTTAGACTCATCTTGATGCCCCCCGGAGATTTCGCTTTCCAATGATGGCGCGCCACGTGTCATCCAGTGACGTAACGTCGATAAACCGCCAAAACGACCATTCCGTGATACCGATTTAGATGTAAGCTGTCCAATCCACACAGACGTTTGATGTCCCCCGTTCAAATTAATGTCTAATCAATTTGTTTAGTGCGGTACACGCGTGCATACGAAATTCGCTCTGACTCTATGTGAGATTCTCGTAAATGTAGTTAATCGGTTTATTCCGCATGTTCATCTTTAAGTAGTTATCGAACCCTATGTATCATAGCACACGTCCTAGACTATAGGACAAGGCTGCCGGCTATTTCTGCAAACCATAGGGACCAAGATCAATACCTAGTTGGTCTGTATCTTTTTGGTACGTTCTTCTTAGACTGTCCTCTCTCCTCTCTAACTACTCTTGCAGCTATGAATCTATCCCTCTCTCTCTCTCTCTATGGTCATTAGTGACTAAAACAAGTATGGAGACCAGAGAGAGAGTGGGGTAAGAGCCTAGATAACACTTATGTTTTATTCCTCTAAAACTGACCTAGAAAATATAGATAAAGAAAGCACCTATTTCAACACTACCCTTATTTTCTTGTCACCTTTTGTTTTCAGTCCACAATGTTCTCTGCAAAATTTAAGTATGGGAGATGGGATTGACGTTGTCATCATATCTGCCACCATCTCTTTGTAATTCTGTGACTTCCATTGGTCCACAGAATGTCCATCTTTTAATAAGCCTATAGGATAATATTTTCACCTTTGACTTTGGCAATGAATAAGTGCCACCCCGACACGCAAAAACTCTAACCGACTATAACGTTGTGTAGCTTAGACTCCCTTGAGTTTGCAGCAAAAAAAATCACTAAAATTGCTACCTGAGCATTAAGTTATGGCCAGCCAAAGATGGCCTATAAATATAGTAGCACTCTGGGAGAGAGGCGGCAACCTTAGTTATTTTCTAAGTCCTAAACTCCCTCTCTAAACCTACTACTAGTGTACCCTAACCAATCAAATGAATGTGAGGTACAAGAAGGTACATGTTCCGCTGTACTTCTTTTACGACCATAGTACGACACGGCCGCTCTGTTGACGCGTGTCCATGTTCTGTAGAAACAAACAAACTGAAAGCATTTTTTAATAGTCTTGTAATATTATTCACCTTTCTGTCCTGCCTCTAATCACCCCTCATTCTCGGGGAACAACCTCATATTTCACCTTTGCCTTTATAATAACGGTCGTTGTAACGACCCCCCGTATCCTCGAGTGATTAGTTTACAATCTAGCCTTCTTTGAACCATACAACAAAATGTCAAAACCAAATGCTTTAAAGACCTTATGCGCTATCCGTTTATCCTTTTCTTTTCCCTTTCCCCTTCTTTTACAATTTGCCTCTCCGTTCTTTCTACCTTTCCCTTCCCTTACAATCTGCCTCTCCTTCCCCTCTTTCCTCTCAAATCTCCTCTCTTATTCCCTCACTCTCCTTCTCCCTCCCCCTCAATCTCTGCCTATCCCTTTCAATTTGTCGCTCCCTCTCCCTCTCTTTCTCCCTCACCTTCTCCCTCACCTTTTCTCTCTCCCTCTCCTTCTCCCTCTACCTCCCTCTCCCTTTGCCTCTCTCTCTCCCTCTCCCTCTCCTTCTCTCTTTCCCTCTCCCTCTCCCTCTCTAAATCCCGTTACCTCTCCTCCTCAATCTCCTTACCCTTCCCCCTAGCTTTTCCGGTTGGCCTCTCCCTCTCCCTTTCCCTCTGAATCTACCTCTCTCTCCCATCACCATATCCCTCTCCCTCTTAATCAACCACTCCTTCTTCCTCTTACTCTCAATCCTCCTCTCCTATTCCCTTTCTTCTTCGGTTTACCTCTCCCACTCCCCCTCTATCTCCCTCTCCCTCTCAATCTACCGCTCCCTCAACCTCTCTCTCTCCCTCTCCCTCACCCTTTCAATTTGCCGCTCCCTTTCCCTCTCACTTTACCGCTCCCACTCCCTTTCTCTCTCCCTCTCCCTCTACCTCCCCCCTTCCCTCTCCCTCTATCTCTCCCCCTCCCTCTCCCTCTAAATATGCTGCTCCCTCTCCTCCTCTCTCCCTCTCCCTCTACCTCTCCACCTCCCTCTTCCTCTCAATCTAGTGCTCCCTCACTCCATCTCTCTCTCTCTCCCTCTACCTTTTTTTCTTCCCCTCCCCGTCAATCTGCCTCCCATTCTCCCCCCCCTTTTTGGTTGGCCTCCCCATCTCCTTTTCCCTCTTCCTTGCCCTCTCCCTCTCCCTCTCCCTCTCCCTCCCTCTCCCTCTCACTCTGCCTCTCACTCCCTTCTCCCTCTCCCTCTCCCTCTTTGTCTACCTCTCACTCCCTTCTCCCTCTCCCTTTCCCTCTTCCTCTCCCTTTCCCTCATCCTCTCCGTTACCTCTCCCCCTCAATCTGCCTCCCCTTCTCTTTCTCCTTTTCGGTTG
>JBBHKE010000639.1:0-70199 GCA_037447655.1 Zygnema cylindricum | reverse complement strand
AATTTGTGTATCAATACCATTATGAAAAAAATGTTTAATTGTAATTTCTCTATAACGCTGATTTAGGTATACAGAATCCGCCGTCATTACATACACGTTAAAATAAGTAAAAGTACAAAATCTGACAATCCGTACCACGTCGTGTCCTTTCAGTGTAATTAATCCATAATTATAATTTGGGTTTGCGAACGCGTTTGTCGCAAACTCGACTCCACGTTTTATTCTAAGCGCATTTATGTATGCAACCGACATAAGTTAACTACAATTTCCATACGGATTTCGGAAATCAAGTACAGTTTTGTACCAGCAAACACATTCCGTACACCACACTATTCATTAAATAAGTACGGAAATCCCATTGACGCTAATTCACAAGAACCGTAATTAACGTCACGAATAAAATAGAACCAATCACTGTATTTCGGGTATAAATGTCAAAATTTTGGGGCGCCGATATAGAGTACATAAGTCTAATAACGATTCACGGTGTAGCGTTTTATGGTAGGCCTTTGGTAGGCGCAAGTTGTGTTATGGGCTTTTCATGTGATCTTCTTAGATCACTACACCGCGCATCGTTATTAGTGTCAACGACACTAATTTGGGTTCTTAAAATTTTGATTTTATTCTTCAAATAGGATACATGATTTTAATTTTTCCTTGACGTTAATTAAGGTACCGTACAAAATAGCGTAAAGGACGAATTACAATAATATCTAAACAGTGTGGTGTACGGTCGATGACAGACCGTACATAAATGTACCTTTTCAAGTGAAAATTTTTCAAAAAATGAGTTAAATCAGACGCACACGCATAGGATCGTGCGCTAAACAAACGGGATTGTCCTGACACGTAAATTAGTCTTACATGTACGGATATTCAAATTTCACGGTGGCGTACGATTTTTAATATTTTGTACGGATACATATATTGATGTATATAATCGTACAACGAATATTCCATTTTTGCTGTTCCCAAATTAGCATAAACGCCGAAATTAGAATACACCTTTTTAAAAAAAATAAAAAAATTATTAATTAGCGTCAATCACGTTATATTTACTTCCACACTATTTAAAATTTGACACTAATAACGATGCGCGGTGTACTTTGATCGCTACTTTGATCAGCGACCGTCCGATGACGTTCAATTCTCTATCGAACGATGTGCAGCTCAACCCTGTTACTTTTTTTTTTCATTTTGCCACCAATACAATATGGGTCTTAAGGTCATATTGTATGTTTTGCATAAAATAGGCATATTGTATGGGCCTACTTTCACCTACTTTTGAACTATGGTCCAAACTTGTCTTTTTCTAACAAAAGTTATGTCTGTACTGCATTATTTCGTGGGTTTTCCATGGAATGTTTTAGAAAAAACTGGACGTCAGATTAATATTTTAGGATACAAATGCAGTAAGAGTGTGTTACTGAACTGAATTCGGCTATTTCAAAAAGTTACAGTTATCTACAAAGTATCTAGCCGGTAAAATCTAGCCGGTAAAATCTAGCCGGTAAAATCTAGCGGGTAAAATCTAGCCGGTAAAATCTAGCCGGTAAAATCTAGCCGGTAAAATCTAGCCGGTAAAATATAGCCGGTAAAATATAGCCGGTAAAATCTAGCCGGTAAAACCTAGCCGGTAAAACCTAGCCGGTAAAACATGGCCGGTAAAACCTCTAGCCGGTAAAACCTAGCCGGTAAAACATGGCCGGTAAAACCTAGCCGGTAAAACCTAGCCGGTAAAACCTAGCCGGTAAAACCTAGCCGGTAAAACCTGGCCGGTAAAACCTAGCCGGTAAAACATGGCCGGTAAAACCTAGCCGGTAAAACATGGCCGGTAAAACCTGGCCGGTAAAACCCGGTAAAATCTAGCCGGTAAAACCTAGCCGGTATGTTACAGTACTGTAAATGCAGAAATTCCATTTTCAGTGTGGCAACCCAAACAGTCAACATTCAAAATAATTAGGACAATTGTACTATATTGAAGTTGTAAAGTGCCTTCTTTGAGAGTTGAACTCAAGACCTCCCGCTTACTAAACGGGTGCTCTAACCAACTGAGCTAAGAAGGCTGCGTAGAGAAAAATTTTATTAGTATATATATTTATTATTATTAAATCTATCTAAAAGACAAAAACGTTGTACACCGTAAATCGCTATTACAACACTAATTGGCTCCCCTAAACTCTACACTGCAGTACCTCCTGGACCTGAAATAGAGACAATATATATATTTTTTTTCTTTTACCTTCAAAATATGTACGTTTCATTTGTGTCAATTACACTCTGGCAGAAGGTACACCGCGAATCGTTATTAGCGTTAGAACTCTATATCGGCGCCCCCGAATTTTGACATTTATACCTTAAAAAGAATAAACTACACTATTTAAGGAAGTGGACCATAATCTGCCACGTCTCCTGGCACTTAATTAGATTCAATGACGCTAATTTTTTCTTTACTCTAATAATTTCTAACGCTAATAACGATTCGCGGTGTAGTTTACTTTCTGTTTAGAGCTTGCCAGTTTGTACGTTAGCTGCATATTTTATAGTACGAGAGTACATAAAAGGTGTGAATAATGTGATATAAGTAGATAACGGCGTCGACGCGACAAGCGCACTTAAAATTTCATCGTAGTAAAAGAGCCCAGCGGAAATCGCGCAATTCAGTTATCACATGTTCAAACATTTAATAGCGTTAAAGATTTATTTGTGATAATGTGAAATTAGAGTTATTAATACTAGTTTAGTGCAAGGAGACGTGGCATATTTTAGTCCACGTTATTAACTCTATTTTGTGATTTTTGGCAAAAAAAGTCGCGACTGAATTAGTGTTATAAACACTAATAACGTTGAGCGGTACTGAACAGTGAACACAGACTGCAGCGGCAACTCTATGGGAATGTGTAACAAAAATAAGGTCGTATGCTAGATAGTGTTGAATTGTTAATGTTCTATTGGCTTTTAGTTTTAGGTCATTGAATCCAAAATAATGTTGATAACATATTTTTTTCTCAACAGCTAATAACTTCTCTACAGTAATAGCTGCACAAATTGTACCCTAAAGTACTGTACTTCTGCCAACTTGCACAAAACGATTCAAAGAACTTAAGAAGAAGACACAGGCCAGTCTTTTGAGCCGTCATTGAGAGTTGATCACAATCCCTCCCGCATGCCAGACGGGTGCTCTAACCAACTGAGCTAAAATGGCCGAACAGTGCAAAAAATTAATTTTTTTTCCTTTTATTTATTTTTAACGTTGATTCGAACCCATGTATCCTGTTACACCGCATCAAATTCATAATTCGTACTTTGCTGATTGCATTCATGTAACTCTGATAGCGACTGCATTAGTGCATATAGACGTACAGTTACGACATCATCATTTAGTCACGGGCGCGCCCCACGGAAAAAAATGAAAGGTTTTTCTATTGCTTGCTCTCTTTGAGAGTTGAACTCAAGACCTCCCGCTTACTAAACGGGTGCTCTAACCAACTGAGCTAAGAGAGCTGTGGATTGTGCCAAAAATGTCACTTAATTCAAACTTTTTCAATTATAATAATATTATACCTTGCTACGTTGCGATGTGCTTTTTTTTATTTGTAAACGTACATGTTCTAATTTCAGTAATTTGTGTATGGACATGCACACACATAAAAAAGGCGTGTGTGTATAACAATCATATATACACAGTCACACACATCTATACTACTAAGCGCGAAGCATGTCTGTCTGTCACATCTTTTCTCGTGCACACTTGTCGGATTGTCAATCCGATGGTTGCTATTGGAAGCCAAGATTCTCACCTTCCTGTTGTTGGTCTCCGTTTGACAATCCGACAAGTGCACGAACAAAAGATGTTTTAAGTGGCGAAAAAACCTTTAACGTTAATGTCCATTAGCGGAGTAGTACGCTTTAAGAGTCCTTCGGGATTTCGTAGACCCAATGAAATTATGTAGTTTTATTGGGAAACTACGTTTTTCGCTGATTATTCCCAGTACAAGTAGCATAGAATAAATGGTATATATATACACATACTTAAGTACATACATGCATAAATACATGTATGCATACATACATAAATACCATAGTTCAAAAGTAGGTGAAAGTAGGCCCATACAATATGCCTATTGTATGCAAAACATACAATATGCCCTTAAGACCCATATTGTATTGGTCGAAAAATGAAAAAAAAAAGTTACAGGGTTGAGTCGCACATCGATCGATAGAGAATTAAACGTCATGTCTAAATTTTGAAAAAAAATCGGACAAAAAAAATAATTTCTGTGAGTTTTGAGGTAAAACTTTTTTAAACCGTCAGATTGAAACGATCGGACGGTCGCTGATCAAAGTAGAGATCTAAGAAGATCACATGAAAAGCCCATAACACAACTTACGAAAGGACTATCTGTCATATTAGCGTCTGCAATTTTGAACGTCCGCGTGTTTTAGTTCGCTAAAAAAATTCGTCCGTCGGCGTGCGCTGAACTATGATCATACGTCAGATTCGTATGTCCGTACAAGAGTGTCCACAGCGCACACCCATACAGTATGCCTACTCTACGCGAGTTTTGTGCCAAGTTTTGTGCGCCTACCAAAGGCCTACCATAAAAACGCCTACTTTTTAACCATGTTTTCAATTTACGTATCCGCGTCAGCAGATCTGAAATTCGTCAGTTCTAATTTGAGAGCAGCCTCGGAAGCTGCGCCGTCACCTGATTTAATGCGAGCCGTGGTTTCCAATTTTGCTGACGTAAATAGTACAAATTGTATTAGTTTGCATGTATGCTGACGTGTCCGACCGATCCAGATGATTCTACGGCTCGGATCGTCACGTTTCCAAACCCGGTTTACCCTCAAAATGAAGGTCTATATTTGATGTAAACCAGCCACTTAATTTAGATTTTCAATTCTGAATCTATTGATATGCTTTTTATCATTTTATGTCGATAATTTGGCTTTTGATATCTTAAAAAAGGTGCATATTATACGGGAAATATTCATATGATATTTAAGATATTATGATACCATTTTTCACTACTGTACAGTGTACTGTACTGTACTTATAGGGCATATATTACCGGCGCACTAAACCGCACTTTTGATCTAATGATATTTTCACTGCTTCTCCCATCTCGGGAAATGTAACGCCGGCCTTTAGTTTTTCCATCGGACGTTCGTTTTTACTTTGCCCGAAATTTTCGGGTATCTTATGCTTACGTCATAAAAACGCACAACTAGAAATAGTATGCACATGCTCGTCACTGTCCGACCGTATGCCCTTCAAAAATGTCGTACTTCTCTCGAACAGAAGGTACGCGTGACTACCGTACATTACAGTACTAAACAGTACAGTAGTACTTCCCCTTCTGACTCGATTTCGTGCGACAAAAGCAACAAATCGTCCGCCCCCAGAAAACATCGCTGGAAATGGAAACAGACTGGTTCATGCGAACGAGGCACGTGAGGTCGGTGGATTTTGGCGTATTGCGGGGAAGATATATTCAGCGCAGATGGTACCGTGCTTCAAAAGAAACACTTCCTTGGGAGTCACAAATGTACTATCTCACATGCGGACTGTACACCGCCAATCGTTATTAGCGTCGTGTACGCTAATTCCGTCCCGCATTTTTTTTTTTTATTCTCAAATAGAATTCTCCACACTATTTAAAAAAACCTAATTCCTAACTAGAGTAGACGATTTCTTCGAAAATTTTCAAATTCCCAATTAGCGTAAACCACGCTAATTATTCGTATACGCTAAAGAAACTTACACGCTAATAACGATTGGCGGTGTAGCTACAAAATCCGTCTTGGAATCAAAAGAAAATGGCCGTGTCACACTAGCGACAAAATAAGTATACTGCTGTAAGTTCACGGAGTGGTCCTTGGAAAACGTGAGAATTTGGCGTATCTGCGTACGTATGTGTCTGTATTTTGTCTGCAACAACTTTTGTTCGGAAGCCTTCTTTCCAGTAAAGCTGTTTAAATTCGTACACAGATTCTGTCGAATAGTCGAATACCTTGTGTCAATTCAGTACACCGCCAATCGTTATTAGCGTGTAAGTTTTTTTAGCGTATAAAAAAATTTACCGTGGTGTACGCTATTCACGATTTTGAAAATTTTGGAAAAAATCATACATTCTAATTGTTTGGTTATAGTAATTTGGATCTTTGAAAAAAAAATTGTCGGTCGCAAACATGTTTACACTAATAGAAGTAACCGTACAATTTAATTCAGATCGTACGCCGTCACGTAACAGTGTAAATCATTCCAACGTACATGTCAGAATATTTCACCGCAGTTAGGCGTCATGTATTCGCCGTTAAGTATACAACTTTGATAAAGTTTTACGGAGTGTAATTTCTACGCATGTATCAATTACGCAACGCTTGCTGTTTCAACGGTTGGTCGCTTTTCCGTTTTACGTCGACAATGTACGGTAATAAGGGTTCTTTACTCTAATAGTGTCGCGACGTCTGTTTAATTAGCGTGAATTCATGCTAAAATGTGTGTTAATTCTAAAATGGATGCATTTCCGTCTGTCTCTCTAACTTGTGACCGGTATTAGCATTAATGTAATGACGTAATAGAGTAAACTCCTATTCTAAATTGGTCCCAACTGTACAATTTCACCAACCACCTCGTCTCAAGCGTTTCGTGATTGGTCGCACATATTTACACGTGGACAATTTTATATCCACGCAAACATTACGGCTCCAACATGACGTGACACCAACCGCCTGTCATACCCGTCGCCATTCGAAAGCTGATCCGTAGGTACGTCAAGAAGCAGGCAGTTACCATGGCTCTTTCATGAAAATCGGTGGTCGCTTATCACGTGCATACCCCCTCCCAAAACTGACGAAAATTTTTAAACTTTCTCGCCATCTTTGTGTCGTCTAAAATATTTGGAAAGCTTGCTGTCACGCAGAATATTAAAATTTAAATTTTGACGCCCGAAGGTAAGGAGAATGGTTTCCCTCCCTTTTTCCCACAATTGGGTTTTTTATTTGGTATATATAACTGGCGTTTGGTCCAATATTGACACTGTCTTTCCGCATCCTTAGTTACCTTCACTTTTGCTTCTCTATTATTTGCTTTGTATCATCATTTGGACAAAAAGGCAAATCTATTATTTGCAATATGTGGCTGATTACTTCTCATATTACCACATTTTTTGAGGCGAAAAACACCGCTACGGTGGGTTTATTACCACCACTAACTGAAGAGGACATGGAATGTACTGAAACCCAAGGACCAGACCCACCGAACGAAGGAAGGGGATCACCCGACGTAGACCCCTTCGTGGAAGGCGCTGTGACCGGAAATTTGGACCCACCGTGTGATAAATACGGGAACGTCGAGGGTGTCGACCCGAAAAGTTTACCAAGTGTCAACGAAGGTTACTCGATTGCGGGTAATCAATTGGATGATCGCCGATTGTCACGCGAATGGAAAGGAACTGCTCATCCCGAGGACTGTGAAGATGTTTCCGCAACATTTTTCAGGGAGGTATCGTACAAGTATAAGTTTTATCCATTTTCCTTACCTTTATGTAGTAACCCTCAGTTGCTTAATTTGTGTGTCGAAGTTAATCAATGAAAATTGAGCAACCACAACCAACATAATTCGAATGACGGCAAAACAAACAAATAAAACAAAATACAATAAAAGGTTAAAAAAAAAACAGCTACGTAGAAACAAATTAGAGAGATCCACGAAAAGGGAATGGAATAGATTGAGGGCGAAGGGGCGGCATTTGAAGGGGGGGGTGTGGGGAGGGGGGAGAAGGTAGACACATTGGGACGGGTGCGATAGACACTTTCGGTGTAAGAAGGAGGGAAAGATATAAGAATATAGGGAGAGAGTGGGATTCACGGATAGGGACAAGCAGATTGAGAGGGAGAGAGGGGGAGAGGGAGAGGGTAGAGGGAGATTGGGAGAAAAAGAGGCAAGGGCAAAGAGGTAGAGGAGAAGGGGGAGAAGGAAAGGGGATAACAATACAGTTGGAGAATATGTAAACGATTAGAGCACACACACTGAAAAGGAAAGAGAGGGAGAGGAGAAAATAATAGAGTGCAACAATGGTAGAGAGAGAGGAAAAGGGGAGGAGGGAGGGGGAGGGGGAGCTAGAGGAAGGTGAGAGACACACAAACCAGAAGATGGAACGCTATTCACCATAAAGTTAAGGGTGGCTGGACGAAGAAATTGTAGGTTGATAGGGCGGAACCCATGGATGAAAGGTGGAGCAGGCTGCGGTGTGTTCGTCTGCTTCGCGGTGAAGAAAATGATTTTTTTGTTGAAAAAATGCCGTACAAACCCCACCAAAAAACCGTTGGTTGTGATTGGCCAAAAACAAATTCTTTTTTTGAAAGACTGTCCGCATTTGGCGTTTCCTATCCCAAAATATCACCAACACCAAATGATGTTGTTTTATTCTAAAAAATACAAATAACAACTTTAATTTAGTATTTTTTGACATATCAACCCTGTATTAACGTAAACAATTATTTTATTTTATGTTCGACACCATATTACAATGTACATTTATACTAAATGGGACCATTTTCACCTTAATACAATAAACTTTTACGCTAAATGTACCATAACCATAAAGTAGCATTAATAGTAAGTACAGGTGCTTACAAAGAACGTACTCGGTGTTGAAATTGTATATATGTAGGTTACAATTATACGCCGCCGCGACATTGCATTAGTTCCGTTCATTTACTGAAAAAATGATTTTCCACACACGAATTTGTTTGTTGTTCACACTGTGACAATACAGTTGTTGGTCTAATAAGTGCGAACGTATTTTTTTAGGACCCGGATTGAACCCCTTCTAAGACCGCACATTCTCATGCGTCCGCGGCTATTAAACATATTAAATTGTACCTTTTACTTAAAAATTAACAATTCTGTACGGCCTGACACTATCCGTACACCACACTAAATACATGATGACGTACTACAGTTTTGTACGATACATGAAAACTAACCCTAAATAGAATACATAAAAAAATAGAATGAACTACGCTAATGGAGAATAATTTCAAAAAAAAAACGGAACGGAAATAGTGTACACAACGCTAATAACGATTGGCGGTGTAGTGTAGGGTATCGGGTAAATTCATATCGCGATAATTTCGATATTCGATATATCGAATATCGATCGAGCAGACTCCTCGATATATCGTACCGAGACCAACATAAACCATCGTGATATATATCGCGATATATAGTATTTTTTAAATTTAATATTTAATATTTAAATATAATATGTTATTTTAGCAAAAAAAACAAATTGTTTGATACGCCACGTACGACGTGATTTTTGTTCCGTGACTTAAAGGTAGACGCCGCAAAATGTGACCAACAAAAAAGTACAAATTATGTAATTCATATAATTACTTATTTGGGGTATGGTTACATCAGGTCTCTGTAATAGTACGAACAACAAAATTTAAATATTAAAGATAGTGTTGGGTATCGAGGACCGTTCGCCGATATTTGATGTATATCGAGTTTCGGGTACTCGATAATCTATATATCGCTTCGATATATCGAATTTCAAATTATCGCGATATATCGCCGATATATATCGCCAATATATCGTATCTTCAATGTATCGAAGCTAAAAAAAAGAAAAAAAAAATCCCACAGGTTTTCAAAGTCTCGTGACTTCGGACAAAGTGACTGTAAAATCTTTGCCGGAAAGAAATACGGTTTTTCCTGAAAGTCAGCACAGTGAAGGAGATTTGTGAGGTACATTGACGAGGTACACTTGTGAAGTACACGTACGTCATACGCAGGTACGATTTTCCAGACGAAAAAGGTCGATTTCCAGATATTGGATGATTTTTTAGATTTGGTAGTCAGCTTACGTGGAACCACTCATATCAGAACACGTATGTAAAACTTTTTGACAAAAGATACGCGATGTACCCGAGGCCTCTGTAATACATAAATTTTCCTGTCCGTACTATTACAAAGACCTCCTTGTGTAACCATACCCCAAATAATTAATCATTACAATTTCAGAATTATTATTTTTTTGTCGGTTATATTTTGCGGTGTCTACATTTAAGTCACGAACGAAAATCACGGCGTACGTGGCGTATTAGACAATTTAACTTTCTGGCTAAAATAACATATTATATAAAAAAATAAAAAAATAAAAATAAAAAATACTATATATCGCGATATATATCGCGATAATTTATGTTGGTCTCGGTACGATATATCGAAAAATCTTGCTCGATCGATATTCGATATATCGAATATCGAGATTATCGCAATATGGATTTACCTGATACCCAACACTAATTACAGAGGCATCGGTTAACATCGCGTATATTCCGTAAACAAGTTTTTACATACGTGTTTTGATTTGAGTGGTTCCTTGTAGGTTGACGATCAAATCTATAAAATCGTCAAAGATTTGAGAACCGACCATTTTCGCATGGAAATCCGTACTTGCGTATTACGTACGTGTACTTCACAAGTGTACCGCGTCAATGTACCTCAGAGATCTCCTTCACTCTGCTGGCTTTCAGGAAAAAACCGTATTTCTTTTCGGCAAAAAAAATTACGGTCACCTTGTCCGAAGGCACCTGACTTTGGAGACCTGTGATTTTATTTTTATTTTTTTTTAATGCCTCGATATATTGGCGATATATCGCGATATTTTGCTTTTCAATATATCGAAGCGATATATCGATTATCGCGTACCTGAAATTCGACATATATCGAATATCGGCAAAAGGTCCTCGATACCCAACACTACAATTCAAGATCTTTATGGAAAAGAGGTGGATAAAAACATAATCTGCTCAAACATTTTTGTACGTAAAAGGGAGTGATTGGGGACACACCCCCGGGCTTCGCTCCATCAGGGGCCAAAACGAAATAGATTGTATTTACAAAAACGAGATGGTTAATTCCATCAAAGTACAAAACATGATTGTCACTCAAAAGAATTGCCGACAAACGATGGTAAAAGACCAAAATCCTAAAGGACTAAAAACACAACAAAAGTGGTTTAAAAGCCTAAAAGAAAATAAATAAATCAAGTACAACAAAGCTAAACCGTTAAAACACTACAAACTACCCTAAAGACTAAAGCCTGAGACCATGCCCAACTAAAAATCAGAAAGACAAATAACGTCTATGTGCGCCGAGTGGCGCAAGGGTAAGTCTCGCATTCCTCAACCATCAGTCACCAACGTGCTCTGTCGTATAATGGCCAAAGCTCTCCCAAGGGCGATATAGATGGGGTGGCGGTAGAAAGCCGACGTGAGAGATGGAGAAGGGCAATCATGTCCTCCAACTGCAAAAGATCATCAAGCGCAATCGCGCAAAAAGTTGCCGAAAGACGAGTCTAAGGTCCCAAATGTCTCCAAAGCAAAGTTCATCGTGGATTTTGTTTATCTTTTCCACGCGGCCCCAATTTTATACATTCGGTGTGTGCAAAGTGTCCTATTTGAAGAAATTCGCCACACATTGAAAGATTAACGAAGTGGCGTCTCGAATTAAAATAAAATGCATCCGACGGTCAAAATTTACGGCTATAACCTTGAAGATTCTATATTCAATATGTTTTTTTTGAATAAAATAAAAATTGTGCTAAATTGTACCAAACGGTACGTCCTTCAATAAACAACCCCACTTTTTCGTGATGGAAGTCTCGCCTAAGTCGCGTAAAAGAGTCGTAAGAAAATGTTTTTTCGCGTAATTATTTTATTCACGTACAATTGTTGTATTAATGCATTTTTAATGGCCCAACGAATGATCTTGGTCACCTCATGGCCACGAATTGCGGTCATTGCGGAAAATAAACGTGAAATAACCACTTTTGGCCCTCGAATGCTAGACTATCTTGAGCCACTTTGCGATTCAAAAAATGCTTATTTAAAAAAAAAAGCTACGACCCGCAAAAATAAAATTGCAAAAGCTTAACATTGGAATAGTCGCTACAAATGAGGCGGACTTATCAAATCCATACGAGTGTAACTTAAGAAAAAAAATGCAAAAAACATTAGAATTGCCCGTAAATGTATTTATAAGCTTTTTTGTCTCCACGGACAAGTTTATTTGCCCAAATTAAGGAATTAGTAAAAAAAAAAAGGCCAAAGCAGGTTTAAAAAACAATGTATTTGATATCTCTGTTATTGTTTTTATTGGAAGTGATTTTTTAATTTGTGCGTAACTTTTTATAAAATATAGAAAACAATGTGAGTAGCCCAAATATAAGTACCCTAGTGAGCTTCATATTCTTTTATTTTCAAACCCTAAAAAAATCGTTGTCCAAACATTCACAAAATATAAAATTCTTATGATGTCGTTAACGGTATATCTAATTGTAACACAGATATTTTTATTCAAATTATTAGTGTTGTGTGTTAGAATATTGGGAGAATCGGCGGGTTTGGTCGATATAGTATTATTTTGTTCGCGTTGTATTTTAGTTAGGCTTCCCTTGGTTTGTTTGAAGTTACGTTTCAGTTTACGTTTGGTTGAACTTTTGTTCCGTTTGATGATTACGTTTCAGTTGTATTTGCGGTATTATAGTTTCGTCGGTGTCGTTTGGTCCTGTACGGTAGTGTAACATTTTAGTGCGGTTACTTTGTGTTAAGTGCTAGTTCGTTGCATGCCGTGAAGTTTGTGTCTTGTTAGGCGTGGCGTGAAATGTTCAGCGCGCTAATGTGTTTTGTACGGCGCACGTATGCATATGGATTGCGGCGCCTTGTGTTTAGTTTCGTAGTGGGCTTTCGTGGCAGTTAGTTGTCGGTACCTTAGAAGGTATTTAGGGAACGACTTGTGGCAGCCTTTTATCATCAGTGGCAGTGATCAGAGTTAGCAATCAGAGTGAGTGAGTGAGTGAGGAAATATTGTAAGTGAGAAAAGCTTCAGTGAAATATATTTATGTTTTGCTGAATTTTCGTGTGATCTATAAAATTATGAATTGTATATTTTTATTTGCTTCCGCTGTGATTCGTGAGTGTATTTGTGAGCGTCAGATCGATCCTGATTTGTAACATTGTGTATCGGCAAAAAACCTATCGCGATAAATTCGATACCAATATTTATCGATTATCGAACGTTGCGGGGTCCCGATATATTTCTCTGAGACCAACAAATTCCTTGTCGACGATAAGTACAAAAAAATATAGTACGATATATAATAGTAATTTATAATATCCTGTGTTATATTTGTCACTGCCACGCCACGCATGACAATCTGTTCCGTACTCAATACAACGAGAATTAGTACGGGGACGTATCTGTATAACTATACGGAATAACCGTACAATTATTGTGGATAGTTATTGATACCGGTGTTATCGCTATAAAAAAGCGATATTAACGGTTTTTGACTTTTTGCTTTGTCCTTTTTCTAAAAGGGAAAAACATTGTAGTCGCCTTCGTCTTTGGTGACAACGAAAAGTGACTGTCGATATTTTTTGAGTAAGATCTTGAGCCGTTGAGTGTTTTGAGTTAGGATTGGCGTCTCTGACGACAAAGGAAAAAGACACGTGGTACAATCCTATTTGTTGTATTTCACGTGGTTGTAGTGGTATGATAAAAGTCCAGACAAAATCGACGACACGCCAAAATGTCGTGTTATCAATACCGGTTGAGTAACGTACAGTATCGTACGTTAATTTTTTCGCGTGCGATTCCGTACATCACGCTGAGTTGTCGTGTTCTCAATATCCGTACGCTACACTGTTATTTCAGTGTTGGCGTGACGTACGATGTGTCGTGATATCAATACCGGTACAGTAACGTACAGTATCACACTTTTAATTTTGGCGCGTGCGATCTCGTTACATCACGCCACGTTGTCGTGTTCACAATATCCCTACACTACACAGCGAATCGTCATTAGAGTAAATAACGCTAATTCGGTCGCCCTAAATTTTGACTCTATCACGTTAAATAGAGTAAATGATTCGAATTTTTTCGTTATACTATTTACAGTAAAGTTTAATTAGCGTAAAAAATCCTAATATAGGTTCGTTTTAAATAGTGTGGACAGCGTCTGATTGTGCAAAATTGTACTTTTATAAGTAAAAAGGTACAAATAATAATTTAATAGAATCGCGCTCGCATGTGAAATTGCACTAAACAAAAAAAAAATCGCATCGAAAAAAACCCGTTCTCAAAGCTCTGTCCGTCGACAACATTCTCGCCCGTGTGAACATTTACATGAATTTACATGTGAAAATTTTATAGTTAAACGACAACAGTATGAGTTGAGACAAATAGTATACATCTATGAGACAAATAGTACTAACGTCATAATGACGTCAAATATACGGGCTGGCGGTTTTCGTATGTCTAAATAATTTAGTGTTCATAATTACAACACGGATAATTATTGCCGACATAAGGTAATATAGAGTACTTAAATAAAGTAGAATAAATTTCCTCTGTGAAAAGGTTATATCACAATAATTAGCGTTTATAACTCTAATTGTTTTTTTTGTTTTTTGCTCTAATTTTTTCTTTACTACAATTACGATTCGCGGTGTACCGTAATTTCAGTGTTGGCGTCACGTACGATTTTCGTACATGGTACGCACTGTACTATCGCATTGTACATGGTAAAGACCATGACGATGCCAAGTGGATGGTTTAATTCGCGTTTCGTTCATGTAGGGGGTTTGATAAAGCGTAAAAGTTTCACATTGATTTGAGCGTTTGATCTCAATCTAATGCACGATATGAATGAATGGACTGAATATATCATGTAGTATTAAATATTTTAATGTTAAATCTATAATACACATTAAACCATTAGCATTATTCAACCATTATTTGTTTAAACATAATACAAATGGTTTTTGTTTATTTTATATTAAGGTGTTGCATGTCTATTTTTCATATTTTTTTTTATCAATACATAATATCACAAAAAAAAAAACAAAAAAAAGACAAACAAAATAAATAACCACAATACAACCTTGATCACATAACAAAAACGCAAAAAACAAATGTAAATATAACAAAGAAAAAAATAAGAAAATAAAAAAATACATCAAACTTAACTAGGATTCAACCAACTTAGTCCAAAGACCCAGATGGCTGGAACATCATCATTATCAGCTCGAAGGCTAACTAACATTACAAACACGTATTTTCTTTTATATTTTTTGATAGTTAGAATATGTTGATTACTTTAAGTACCTTTTTTTGTTTTCGATCAAACACCTTTGTCGAAGACCCAGATGGTTACATAAACATCATTATCAGCTCAAAGGCTGACTAACATTACAATCACTTATTATTTATTAATTTTCGTTGTGTATTATAGTAAATTGATTACTTTGAGTACTTTGTTTTTTTTTTTTTTTGATCAACCAACTTAGTCCTAAGACTTAGAAGGTTGCATAAACATCACTATCAGGTCGGAGGCTGACCAACATTACAAACACTTGTTTTCATTCATAATACTTGTTTTTTAGATTACATTGTTACTTTGAATAAATTTTTTTCTTTGTTTTTTCGATCAACCAACTTAGTCTAAAGACCAAGAAAGTTGTTGAACACCATTATCAGCTCAAAGGCTGACGAACATTACAAACATTGGTAAATACATTTTTTTTAAATACAACACAAATACTTTGACTAGTTTGTTTTGGAGAAATTTGATTACTTTGTTTTTTTATATATGACTAGCATTACAAATATATATATATATTTTTTTTTTGAAATACAATACAAATACTTTGAATACTTTGAATACTTTGTTTTGGTGATACTTTGATTACATCATCATCATCATCATTATCATCATGATCATGATCATCATCTTCATCTTCATCATCATCATCATCATCGTCATTATCATCGTCATCATCATCATGGTCAACATCATCATCATCAACATGGTCAACATCATCATCATCAACATCATCATCATTACATCATCTTCATCATCATCATTATACTTAACATAACATCATTATCATTGTCAAGCTCATGTGCTTTTCAGGCATACCTTTATATCACCAAGGAATTCCAGGCCCTTTTTACCCTGTACAGTCTTCAGAGTATTGAAGAGTGAGTGCACGAAGCCGGACGAGATCCTTCTATTTCCTAAACTGAGCGGAACGCACTTTATTTCGCGTCTAACGGAAGCCAAATGACCAAGTTCTACCGTTTCAAAGATTGCTATTCCGTTACCTGAGACCAGTTTCCAATAGCCTCCGTGGGGGGTAAAATATGGATTGCCACGTAGCTTTCTGGATTTGCATCTAGATTATGCAGTTAGCCGTCAGTAAGAATTCAGCTCATGCTCGACTGACTTTTGGTCCATTAATTACGTTAGGTCAAAGTCTGACAAGTTAGTGTCATTTTCAGGACTTTGTCTTATAATAGGGGACTAAAAAATTACTTCAGGCCGCGGATCTAGCCGCAATCCGAAGCAGAACTCTTTGCCCCGAGTGTAGTACGGATTATTCTGCCTTATGTCAGTTCAATTACTCTTGCTTGCCGCTCATTGGTTAATAACGTAACTTTGACTTTTGGACCTGCAATTTGGCAAACTTTGATGTATAAGGCACTTGGGGTCGAAAGAGACAGGTTCCTTTTCAGTACTGTCTCCTGTGAAAACCCTCAGAAATTCCAACAAACCTTCTTTTGGAGAATCTTTGTGTTGTTTCGACTCCATTGCCATCTTGGTTTTGGATCTGTCTTTTGTGGAAATCACAGTCCGGGCGGGTAGTTGGCACTATCTTCCTTTTTGGGTGATTTTGGACTTTTTGCTGTTTGGAACCGAGAAGAGTCTGGTCGGTTCCGAGCTGCGGACACCAAAGGTTGCTTTAGAAAGGTTGCTTTAGTACCATACCTTTTTGACGATACTATCGGGAGAGGGGTTGCCTTTTTCTCATTTTCATTGTTGATTGTTGGGTTATGTTGAGCTCGTTTCGCTACATTCCACATTTTATATCTTTTATTCTCTTTTCTGGGGCAAGGTGATATTGTTAAATCTGGAAAGCCAATCATATTTATCTATATATATATCTACGTGGTAGTGCATTTGTGTCTTCATCTGAAGTTCTCTTTGTTTTGGAAGTTGTTTTTCTGGAGTAAGCTGAAACCCCCTGGATCAGGACAGTGGGTTTTGAGGGAACAAATGCGATAGACTTCGCGTCGATAAAGCACAGTACTGAAAAGCCACTTGTCTGCTCGGATTAGAGGGGATAGCAGCTTGAACTTTGGAAGATCTCTTTTTGGAAGTGAGCTCTAGTGATATTCCATATTATTTCTCTCGTCCCCTTTGTCATCATGGTGGGAGGAGCGACTCCGGATAATTGATTTGGAGAGCAGGGTCGACGGAGAGGGCTGTAACGGGGAGACTGTCTCAAAGATCCAACCCATAGAGATTGTCTTTGATTCTCCGACCAAGGAACTGGCTGGTGTTTCTTCTCCTGTTCTTCCTCCCCGTCTGACCCCCGAACATTACCCCTCCTTGGCGGAGGCTGCTAGGGTCTATGCTGAGGAACGGAAAGAAGCCGGGGCTCAAGCCCAAGAAAGGAACTGAGTGTCTCCCAGGGCTCGGCCAAAGCGCCAGGCGCAGAGGGAGCCCCATGTGGGTTCTCTTTCAAAGATGGGGCTTCACACCCGATCTAAAATTCCCCTGGCAGAGATCCAGTTTCACCCTACGGTTTTGACGGATCCACGTCGCCTAGGTCGTAAGGAAATCCTTGCCTTTCACGACCTCCATGAGCTCAAGGTGAGGAAGGAGTTGGTACAAAGAGTGGCTCAGACAGATCGAGTCAGAGTGGTTAGACCCGTGGGAGGGGTGGTGGAGATTTTGAGCAGTTCTTCGGAGAGCAGCTCTTCACAATCGGTGCAGAACCAGTCCCAGAGAGCTCCCTATTCTCGCCCTCCGCCATCTTCCTCTCAGGACACCGCAGCCAGCAGACCCTCCCAGGGGCGTACATCTTCGCGGCCTCGTAGAGGAGAAGGTGGTATCGAGAGGGAAACACGAGATCCATTGAGGGGGAAGAGGTTTGACCACCGTGACGGCAAGGGGAGATTTGCATCGCTTCCCAAGGAGGAGACGTCCCCAACTCCTGTGTCCGCATCAACCGAGAAACCAGCGCCTGAACCACCTCGTGCCCGCCCTTCCGGAGGGCTCTGACAATCCGAACCAACTCATCCAAAGGTTTCGGGTACCGGGTACGGGACCAAAAGATTTGTTCGAGGGATGGTGGCGGACCAGACCGAATAAACCCGAGCAAATTCGGCAGGTTTCGTTGGGGAAACCTCCTTGATTGAGGAGGAACAGACTGAACTTCAAGCTTTGCGGAAGATTAAAGGGAAGCAAGTGGCTGACACCGAGTCAAAACCAGCTATGGGAGCAGATGAGCGGGTATTCCTCTATAATTGCATGAATTGTCACCAACCAGGTCATGGGTGGAAGCACTGCACTAGGAAACTTAAGCCGGAGCTGGCTTTGAAACTCAAGGAATGGGAGAAAGAACGTGCAGAAAGGACCTAGAAACAACAACAAAGGCTCAAGGGCGGGAGGGGAGACGATAAGACAACGGTAACCAAGGAGACTTACTGTCTAGCTCCCGGAGCGAAACCTCTAAGATGTCCCAATCACAGTTGCGACAAATCAAACTCCGAAAGTTTGATGATGCTCAAATCTCCAACAAAATCCGGAGTAAATATACCACAGAGGGCGCTAAGTGCGAAGCTTGTGGATTTATGGGGCAAAAGGAAGGGCAATGTTTCCGGAAAAATGGAGTACCCAAGGAAATGATGCAATTTGCTTTGTTCACTGGAGGAGGAGAAACATCAGTTAACCCTCTTCCACTCCAACTTCTTTACCTTTGGGGGCGCAAACTTACGTCCACACTGGAGAGGCCTGAGCGAGCCCCGACTGCTCCGGCCAAGCTTACGTCGGAGATCATCATACAGCAGCAGAGTCAGTAGTTGTCGGCCATGGTTGCAGAGTTGGCTGCCCTCCGCTTGGGATCTTCTTCCCAAACTGCTCGCTCACGGCAGCGCAACGACTCCAAAAACAGAGACAAGAGTTGTTACAGAAGCTCGCAGAGCTTGAGCTTCAAGGCACAGCGGGTGCCAATGATGACGACCTATTCGGCTGGGATTTGGAACCCCCAAATGCCCACCATGCCCGAACCTTTTTGTCTGGAGCTTGGAATGTTGGGGTGGGAGAGAGCCGCCGCCAGCTCCGCAAATCCACCTCGATGCAAAGACAGGACAGGCAGAAAATGGGTCATTGGGACCACAACCGGAAAGCTACAAGGCCTTTGTCATTTACTCCCCAAGTGGTAATGCTGAAGAGAGACATCGACATGGGAATCAAACCTAACCAACCCCCATCTCTTCCTCCCAAACCTAAATTGCCTCCCGGTTTCAAAAATTACCAAAACGAAAAACAATAAGGAGAGAAGGAGTCTATGGAAAGAGAGAAAAAGGACAATCAGGACTGGTTTGAGAAATATATGGCTGAACGTGCGGAGAATGACACTCTTTAAACCCCTCTAATCCCAGATTCCGGTTCAAAGAATGAGAAAGAAGGACAAGATGAGGATATGCAGGAACCGAACTCATCCCCATCTTCACCGAAAGCAACACTTCCTTCCTCCAAACCGGGTGTCATGCTAGTCCGGCACCTCATGCCCTATGCCCCCACACACGTGAAGACTCTAGCATCCTCCCACAACTTGACTGAAGAAATCCTCATTCAAGCATTGGGGGAGGAGATCCACTCCGAAAAGAGGGGGGTAGACAGGACCACTCCGCCAACCGCAGTATTTTTGTCCACCGACCCTAAAACCCATATAGTGGATAGGACTACAAAGCCTTATCAGTGGCTCTTATACTGAACCAGACCGGGAACTTCAAGCTCAACGGGTACGGGGGATACTATGACGATGTGGTCGACAGCGGAGCTCTCCGCAATCTCATTACCACCTCCGCTTTGCAAAGAATGCCCGAGGAACTCTGACCCGAAATCTGCCCAAGCAATATCTTCTTAAGCAGCGTAAGCAACGGCAGTCAACCAGTCCATGGGATAATAAAGGCCATGGCGATCGAGTTTTCTCATGACGGAGGCCAACGGGTGAAAATTGAGCTTCCCTTCTTGGTGGTGGAAGTGACTCAATTCGAAATTCTGTTGGGAATGGCCACTTGGACCCGCCTCAATATGAGTTTGAGCGTGTGGAAAGAACAATGTACCGTCCGGGACCCTAAAAATCCGGAAGGAACCAAAGTGGTGGTTCCTTTGGATTTATGGAACCGGGGGAGACAAATATCCCAATGTCTGGTTGTTACCCGGTGTACACTACATCATTTCTGACGGGACCGTTTGGCAGTTCTACAGATGTCGCCAAAGAAATCTAGCAATTTCCAATTTCCCAATGGTGGGAAGAGGAATATAAGAATAGATTATTGTAGGTAGCAAAACTCCGGCGGGGAGTGGATAGGGCATTATCAGCCTTAACATGGAAAGAAGCCGTTTCTACACCACCGTCTAATGCTTCCAGACCTAAGTCCGGTAACGAGGAGTTCAATCGACAAGTGGTGTCATTGGCAGTCCCCGATTCCGGATTGCGTATTTTATCACTATTTTTGGGAATTAGTTTCGATTTGGAAGCGGTTTTGAAAACAGGATACCTGGTGGAGTCATACGCACCCGTGGATATATCACCCGAGGCGCGGGCTGTTAGCAAACAGCGCCTCCACCAACTTCATCACCTATATCCTCAACACCTTCTAGTGAAGGCCATCTCCACAGCTCACCGAAGTCTTCCCCAAAATGAAGACAACATCTTGGAACCTCATCTAGCCAGTTTGGGAAGATTGGATTTGGTATTGGGAGGCTGGCCTTGTCAGGGATACTCCCTAGTGGGACAAGGAAAAGGGCATCAAGACCAAAAAAATGGAACATTTCACCAATGATCGAAATAAAGACGTGGCTTCAACAGCACTAGGACACATCGGTGGGGTACGTTCTGGAAAATGTCAACTTGGGAGATGATAAAAAGAAACAGGTTGCGGACAGCTGGAATCACGTAACCCGAATTTTAGGAGCTCCCTTGGTTTTCGATGCCGCATAGATGGGATCCCGTGCACACAGAGTAAAGGCATATTGGACCAATATGATATCGCTCCCAATGCTGTGACGACTGTTATACAAGCAAATTCCCGACCCGCAAAATTCGGTGCAGCAAATACTTGGGGAAGGTAGGATGGCCACCCCTGTGACGCAACCAGACCGCTCTCCTTTCTTTCGATGTAACAAACCAGGATTACCTCGGAGAGCACTCCCAACTTTGGTGTCTTTCCCTCACAGTCACGCTTATCGGAAAGGAGCAGCGGGAATGATTTTTGACAGTAAGGCTGGAATCTCTACAACACCCACAATTGCAGAACGGGAAGAAGCGATGGGATTTCTTAAAGGCACAACGGCAGCCCTCGGTGTCTCAGACCTTCAAAGGTGCAGCCTAATTGGGCAGAGTATGGACTTGAATTCAATCACATGGGTACTCAAGCATGCACTCGCCTTTTCCAGTCTCCAGTCCCTGGAATCCTGGACTATTTACCTTCAAGCTCCTCAGTTGTTAGCTATGCAGGCAACTTTGCAGCTTGAGGGGGGGAGAGAAAAGAGAAGAAATATTCACATTTCACCACCGCAAGTTTTCTCAGTGGGGGGGGGGGGGGGGGGGGGGGGGGGCTCAGATGGCGACAGCCTAGTGGAAGTTGTCAGTAGTAGATTCCTAGCCGGGGGAATAGAGGCAGATCCTCCGGTAGGATTGGAATTGGACATTAACCTTTGGGGTAGACCGCCGGAGGCTTGGGCTGCTGTAAAGCCTGGGAAGATGGATTAGACATTAGGGGAGCAGTTGGATCCTCAGCAGAAGACGCGACTTTCCAAACTATTGGCTAAAAACAGGCAGGTGTTCTTGAAATTTTATGGGCTCCATTGCCTACAGAATTCGCAGATCCAAAAAAAGCTAATCTAGATAGTGGACGCCTCACCCGTCCACTCACTATTCCTCAAAACCGTTTCTCAGATAATGCTATTGTCATCATACTTTCCCAACATATGGAGCCAGTTCTATTAAAGATGGGCACCTTAGGGGGTGGGCCCATAACTTGCAACTCTGAGGTTTCCATAGGTCCTCAGATTAGGCAGCTCACACGAAGCCTATAAGATAACCGTGACCCCTTTGTGTTTCAGCAAGAATAAATGCCACCCTGGCAGACAAAATCTTTGACCACCTTCACCCTTGTGAAGGGAAGACTTCCTTGAGTCTATAGCAAAAAGAATCTTTGAATTTGCTCCCCTGAGCAGGAAGTTATAGAGGGTCAAAGTTGACCATTTTGTAAAGAAGCTCTCTGGGAGAGAGGGTCCAATCTATCAAATTTTTCTAAGTCATATCTCTCTCTAAAACTCTATCTACTGAATTACAGCACCAATCATAATATTGTGTTGCACAGAAAGGTACAGGTGTCGATGTTCTTTCTGTACGGCCATTGTAGGACATGGCCAACAAGTCGACACATGTCATTTTTCGATTCGTTCCTGTAATCCCCGGAGATGCCGTAATCCAATATGGTTGTGCCATGTGTCAATCGATGTGACATCGATCGCAAACCGCCGAAAACCTATTCTTCATTCTCGGCATGCTTTGTGGCTGTCTGATTAAACTAGATTTCAATCGTAGCCGTCATAAATACTTGCGTGATATTTGTTTTGCTTTCGAAACAAAGTGCGTGGTATTTGTTTCTGGTGTTCTGTACACCGTACAACACAAACTGTATCTATGTCTAAATATCTCGTTAAATGAAATAGCCTGCGTGTCATTATTCATATAATTATCAAACCCTATATCACTTAACCTTGATCTTAGACTAATTGGCTAAGGCTACCGGCGCCTTTGACAGGCGGCAGGTAACAGGTTCAAATCCCGGGTTCGTCAATTACTATTTTGGTAAATTTACCAATCTAATGTCTGTCTGCGTCTGGATAGCATAGGCGGCCATGGCTCTATCTCCCTCTCCAACTTTTATTGACTGCGACAAGTGTGGGAGTTGGAGAGGGAGTTGGAGAGAGCAGTTAGAGGTAGACTGCCTCTTCTTCTTTTTTGCATTTTACATAACCTAGAAAATACTAAAATAACCTTTAATTTCTACATAAAAAACCTTCCTCAATTATGATTGGCGCCACGTAGGTTAGAGTCCAGATTCTAAAAATCTTGAAAAAAATCTACAAACGGAATATCTGTACAAAATTTCTGTACCACCGGAGGTAATTAATGATTCGTACATAAGGTTTTCAACTACATTTTGATTTTGAAATGGAAATCAAAATTTTGAAACAGAATGGCAAAAAGATGCGACAAACTTTGAATATCGGTGGATGTCAAACGGAGCGTGCAAGGATATTTTCACCTAACTTGCATTATACGTGGCAGGAGGAATATGGCATGTACGACGTGCATGTTTGTGATCGTTTGTACAACGTAAATTTTTTTCCTTTTCACGTGTAACAATGGTAATGAATGGCAATCATCTAGTGGGCCTCAACTCTCCTCGCCGAGGAGAGTTAGGGCCCACTGGATGATGTGCTCGATTGCTTCACGAATCTCAAAAAATGAAACATCCAACAAAAAGGAATTACGCCTACATCATTGGAGCTTCCCTACAGCTTTGCAGTAACGATGTTTCGTCCGACAAAAAAAAAAAACTGGTACGGATCTGTACGACGTTGTACCAAAACGCAGGACGTCCAGTAACGAACCCCACTTTTCGTCTAATGGAACTTCACCCTTAGAGTAATGAAAAAACTAGAGTTAAAAAACAAAAAAAACAATTAGAGAAATGAACTCTAATTTATGTGATAAAATTTTTTCACAGAGGAAGTTTACTATAATTTATTGAAGTACTCTATATTGGGTTATGTCGGCTATAATTATCCGCGCTGTAAGTATGAACACTAAATTACGTATATGCACAAAATTTGTCAGTCCGTATAGTTTTGACGTCATTATGACGTTATTAATATTTGTTGCGCTGAATGTCAGTTAATGTTCACAGTTATGACGATGTTTTCGACAGACGAGAGTTATGCGAACTGCTTTATTTCGATGTGATTGATTTTTTATTTTAGTGCGATTTCACGTGCGAGCGCGATTCTATTAAATCATTATTTGTACCTTTTTACTTACAAAAGTACAATATTGCACGGTCGGACGTCGTCCGTACTCCACACTATTTAAAACGAGCTTATATTATATTTTTTTACGCTAATTAAACCTCACCTAAATTAAAATAATGAAAAAATAGAATCATTTACTCTATTTGACGTGATAGAGTTGAAATTTTGAGCGACCGAATTAGCGTGATTTACTCTAATTACGATTCGCGGTGCATCAAAAAAAGACGTTCGTATAACTCTCGTCTGTCGACATCATTGTCGTCATTGTGAACATTAACAAACATTCAGCGTGACAAATGGTACTAACGTCATAATGACGTCAAACTATACGGACTGACAAATTTTGTACGTCTACGTAATTTAGTGTTAATAATTACAACGCCAATAATTATTGCTGACATAACCCAATATACTGTACTTAAATAAAAGGAATTGATCATGACAGTGAGTGTTTTGGTTGCGCACAGTCTCTTACGTCATTTTGTAAAAAAATGTAAGTTTGAAGTACATATTGGTACAAATAAGGTACCGTTGAGTACAAATTTGACGGCCAATCGGTGGGACAACTTTGACTTTCAAAATATTGTTTCAACTGCTTAGAATTTTGCCGCGCTTGCGGACGTCGACCGTCATAATCAAATTAGCAATTCACACGGGCGACGAACGTTTACGGTAAAAAAATTGCGGTAACCACATATAAATAAAAGTGTTGCAGATAGTCACTTTTTGTCTTTACGTGAGCTCCACAGTGAGAGCACTTAGCCGCAAAATTGAAATTTAATCGTCTAATCGTTACATTGAACTTAGACGCAAATTGAACGAAACCCCTTTAAACTAAACTGAACCACTGGAAGTTATGTACGGAAATATTAAAACGCATGAAACGAAATTTTGTTGTCAATGTAAGAATGTTGAATCATAGAAAGTGTGGCTCGATTTCGTCGTGAGTAAAGACGCGCATTTTGTTCATTTAATTTCAATTGATTTTTTTAAGCCGGGTCGTTTTATTAGTGTACAAAGTATATTTTGTTTCGTGCGTTTTAATATTTGCGCACAAGATTTGTAGTAATTTAGTTTAAAGAGGTTTCGTTTCACTTTGCGTCTAAGTACAATGTAACGCTTAGACGATTAAATTTCAATTTTGCGGCTAAGTGCTCTCACCGTGGAGCTCACGTGCAACACTTTTATTTACATGTGGTTACCGCTGTTTAGTTACCTTAAACATTCGTCAGCCGCGTGAATTGCTAATTTTATTATGACGGTCGACGTCCGCAAGCGCGGCAAAATTCTAAGCGGTTGAAACAATATTTTGAAAGTCAAAGTTGTCCAACTGATTGACAGTCAAATTTGTACTCAACGGTACTTTATTTGTACCAATATGTATTTCTAACGTACAATTTTTGACAAAATGACGTAAGTGACTGTGCGCAACCAAAACAATCACTGTCATGATCAATTCCCTAAATAAATTAGGGTAAACTTCCTCTGTGAAAAAGTTTAATCACACAAATTAACGTTCATAACTCTAATTGTTTTTTTTTGTTTTTTTACCCTAATTTTTTCTTTACTCTGATTGCGATTCGCCGTGTAGCGAACATTTCCGAAACTGGCCAGCGGTAACCCAAAAAAGGGACGTTATAAACAAGTGTCATGTAACTCCTTTTAGGGAAGCTTCCTAAGGGGGTGTCCCTATGTTTTAAAGTAGCTACTTTTCTCTGTCTTTTTGCCCTAAAATTCAAGGAACTTTGACAAAAACTTCAGTCGTACAAGAAAATCGTTTTTACCAAAGCATAGTGAACGTCAATTCATACTTTGAATCTATGGCGTGTTTGTCGTCATGTGAACGCATTTTGGCGTTTTCCCCTTTTCGACCCCCAAGCAAGAGAAACCAACCAAAAAAACAAACTTCTTTTAAAATCACCTCGAGGGGGAGTTTTTAGTTAAAGTACCGCCCAAACTGCGAATGAAAAACGACCCACACACGCGTCACGCGAGCGGGAAAATTTTAGGGCGAAGCAAAGTTCTCGCTATTTTTTCCGTGCCGGTCAGGCGTATGTACGAACAAAACCTTGCAAGGGTCTCAAACCTCCACTTTCATTTATAGGTTCTTTTCAAAATTTTGCGCCGTCGTTGCCGCTCTCCTCTCCCTCTCACACTCTCGCTGTCATCTCACACTTTTTAGAAGGAGACAGGACAACATTGATATAAAATGAAAGATCTCTGATTTCTATTTTTTTTTACAATTTTTAGGTTTTTTTTTATGGCAAATTGAGTGAAAAAGTCGAAAAAACGAAATCGGGAAACCATGGTGGAAAGTTCTTAAATAAGTGACGTCGATGTTGTCAAGATTGAGCGTGATGTCACTGTTGAAATTATTAGATTTATAAGGTATTTTCTAGGTCTTAATACATTAGTTTAAACAAGAAAAGTAAAGCACAGACAGCCTACCCCCACCTCTTCCCTCTATCCCCCATACTTGTTGTAGTCATTGAAGGATAGAGAGGGTAGTGGAGCCAAGGCTGCCTCAGCTCCATAGACAGGACTTAAGAGTGACCTAAGTCACTCTCAACAAAAGGTTGAGTCCGGCAATACTGGAACCTCCGCTCGGCAGAGCTTGGCGTAGCCGTCAGCTCTAACCGGTCTGTCGAAGAAGTTCGTTACAGTACATAGGGTACAATATTTATTTAAACATTGAGTTGAACTTTAATCCGATTAACGTAACTATGAAATAGGATACATAGAACACATCAGATTCAGTGCGTACAATCCGCCGCACAAAACAAATGTATCGGACATTTATTTCGACGGCGTAAATTAAATGCCGGTCTATATCCGACGGCGATAATCGTCGCCGAGGTCCCAAAATGATCATTTTGGTGGTTTCCGGACGTGGCGTGACGTGGCGTGACCTAGCGATACGTGGCAGGATTGAATTGAGTAACAGGGATACCGGACGACATAAGAACGACTCGAACAGCGACACGCGTCCACTCCATGGCCTTGTCGTACAGAGGCCGTACAAAAAGTACATCCGCCAATGTACTTTTTGGTACTTTACATTATCTTGATTGGAGCGTACTTCAGTAGATAGGAGTTGTGAGAGAGGGTTTGGGACTTTGTGGATTTTGGTAGATAGCACCTCTCTCTCTCAGAGAGCTTGTATAAACTTGGCATTTTTGCCGACTCATAACTTATCGGCTGGTTGGCCGTTTTCAGTGATTTTTTTTGCTACGGACTCAGGGGAGTCCAGGCTGCACAAGGGTCTAGTCAAATTGTCATTTTGCCTTCCTGGACAGCAGTGGTTGTGGCTTGAAGTGGGTTAGTTAAATACTATCTAGAGGCTTCTTGTATTCTGTGGTTTAATGGAGGACACATAATTGCAGGTTATGGGCCCACCCTCTAGGATGCCCACCTTCAATGGATCTGGGTTCATCTATTGGGAAGCCATGATGATGGGAGCTTTGTGCGAAAAACGATACTGGGGTATCGTCAGTGGACAAGTGAAACGTCCACCTCCGGGAACTCCACCAGGATTTGGAGAAGTAAGGTTTCTTGCAGCGACGGCTGCCTCAACGGAGGAGGCAGATGATCGGGACAACAATGTGTCCAAAAAGGGGAAAGGGAAGGAGATACCCCTCACTTTTATTGCCACAGTACCGGGAGCAGCGACGGTGAAGTCCGCGGAGAACGCTACTCAAATATGAGAGGATGTAAACATGGCTGCTAAGAACTTCATTCTGAGGCATCTCACTCAAGATCTGGCCACCCCTCATCTTAACATTTACAAGGCCGAGGAGTTGTGGGTGAGTTTGGTGGAGATTTATAAAGCTGGAACTATTCAGAAGCTCGAGTTAGCTGAGCAAAAGTTAGTGAGTTACACGTACAAAGGAAGAAAGATGTTAGATTACTGTAATGATCTTTCTTGTTTGTATATGGAGATGGAAAGTGCCGCGTGGATAGGTACAATGAAAATGAAAGTTAACACCCTTATCATGAAGTTACCAGATGAGTACGAGAACATAGTGTATCGAGTAGAAGAAATGCCTGATAGTTCATGGAAATGGAACACAGTGGTTAAGATGATACTTGTGTAGAAAAACACAATGGATATTAGGAGAGGAGGAAAGAGCATTTAAGCTTTGGCAGCAGGAGGGGACCGATGGTGGAAGGATCCGAAGAAACCCTACAAAGGGGAAAGAGATCATTTGGGAGGACCAAAGCCCCCAAAGGGTCTTTGTCATTTTTGCAAAAAGTCGGGACACTTCATCGCAAATTGTGTCAAGCTGTCAGAGCTGAGGCTCTAAGAGAACCGTGGAGGGGGTACATCCGGAGGGAAGAAAAAGGCACTTGTGGTTACAAAAGTGACAAGAGAAACCAAGGATGAGTCCTCTAACGAGGATGGGGAGCTTCTTCTTGACGAAAGTCTGGAGGAGAATGAGATCCCTCGGAGACAGAAGTGTGCCCTTCAAGCAATTCGGGAAGCTCCACAGGAAGGATGGATCATCGACTCAGGTGCATCCATGCATATGTGTCGTGATAAGAAACTCTTCACTAAGCTAAGAAAGATCCCTACTGTAGAGATAGATAATGGGGATGGAAGAGTGAATACTACAGATCTTCTGGGGTCAGTAGATGTGAAAGTCTTAGTGGAGGGTAAGACTTCTATACTTACATTCTCAGATGTACTCTACATTCCTCAACTGAGTAAAAATCTTGTCTTTACGTCTATGTTGGATGACAAGGATTTTGATACCTTTACTAGAAAGGGAGTCTTTAGAGCTAAGTATGGGGATGAAGTTTACTTCACGGCAGATAAGGGTAGCCAAGGAATATTTAGGTTTAACCTGAGTAATGAAAAGATGAATGCTTACTATGTTGGTGCTCCTAAGGTGATGATTTCGCATAAGCGGTTGGCGCATGTGCATTTTGATAGGTTGAGGGAAATGAAAAAGCTTGGGGTAGTAGAAGGATTCGGTTTGGGGATAATGAAATGATGGATGATTGTAGTGGCTGTGCTCAAGGTAAGGCTCAGAGACTTCCCTTTCCCAAAGCTGCAACATATAGAGGTGAGAAAGTATTAGACTTGGTCCACACATATAATTGGGGACCTACAAAAGCACCTTTGGTTGGAGGAAAGAGGTTTATGTTAACAATAACAGATGACTGTTCTAGATACTCTAGAGTCTACTTTCTAAAAACAAAGTCTGAAGCATCAACTTACTTCAAAGAATATAAAGCCTGGAGTGAGAAGTTGCATGAAACCCCCTTTAAGAGGATAAGGAGTGATAATGGGGGGGAATATACCTCTAACCAGTTTGAGGAATATCTGAGAGATGAGGGAGTGCAATACCAGAAAACTGTACCATATAACCCGAAACAAAATGGGGTAGCTTAGAGGTTGAATCGAACACTAAGAGATAGTGCATGCAGTATGTTGAAAGAGATTTTGGGCAGAAGCAATGAACTGTGCCAATTACATTCAGAATAGAGTCCTTACCTCAGCTGTAAAGGGAGTGACACCTAATGAGAGATGGGTTGGAAGGAAACCAGATATCTCACACCTTAAAGTATTCCGTAGCCAAGTTTATAGTCTTAACACGGATAGGAAAAACTGGAAACTAGATGATAAGAGAAAACCTGGATACTTTGTGGGATATGATGAGGATGTCAAGCGATATAGAATCTACGACTTAGCAAAGAAAGATATCATCCTGGTCAAACACCTAGTTGTCATGGATGAAGGGAAGTCATTTGACCATTTCAAATATACAAAGAAGATAAATATCAGATTTGAGTTCGAAAGTGAGGAGAACTCCGTCTTTCCCGAAAAAGACATGAATAAAAACCGTGATTGCAAATTCAGGGGAGATCCGAGATACAGCAGACTTACCGGAAATCTCACATACTCCTAGGGACTTCGAGGAGATAGAAGAAGTGGGACCAGAACTGGCTTCCATGGACAAGGGAGCCATGGACAAGCGAGCCAATGAGACAGTGAGGAGAAATCCAAGACTTCCATCCAATTAAGCTTCGGAGTTTGAGGGAGGAAGAAGGAGCACCAAAAGGATACAAGAAAAATAGGCCGCTCATAAGGTAACTTAGTTATCTCACCCATATGAGTCTTAGTCTTTCTCGGAGGCAATAAATAGTCTTGAGAAAGAAAGTGAAACTCTGAGACCTCCATTGGCACTCAGAGTATGCAGATCCAAAAGAAGCTAATCTAGATAGTGCCGACTCCAAGTTGATATAAACCCAAGTGACTGACCCCTTGACAGTCAGAACCCCAATATAGATTCACCCCTGTGAAATAACACTTTTTGTGTGCTCAATTCCACCACAGAATGCAAAGTTAGAATATGAGATTTGGATATATTCACCCACTTTGACTTTCCCTTAGAAATGAAGCCACCCTGGCAGACAAAAACTCTGACTAACTACACCCCTGTGTAGCGTGGACTCCCCTGAGTCCGCAGCAAAAAGAATCACTAAAAATGGTCAAGTAAATTGATAGTTATGGCTGGCCAAAGTTTGCCATTTATACAGAGTGCTCTCTGGGAGAGGCAGCTGCCTACCCAAAATTTTCTAAGTCCTATTCCCTCTCTAAAACTCTATCTACTGAAGTACGGCACCAATCAAATTACTGTGTTGTACCAAAAAGTACAGGTGCCGGTGTGCTTTATGTACGACCATTGTACGACATTGCCAAAATGTCGACACGTGTCAAATCAGGATTAGTTCCTGTAATCTCTTGTATTCCCGTGGTCCAATGTTATCACGCCACGTGTCATCTGACGTGGCAAAGACCGTAAAACGCCAAAAATGTCTTTTCCGTGATCACGGCGCCTATCGTGGCCGTCCAATCAAAACCGGCTATAATCCTAGCCGCTGAAGTTCGACGCGCGGTATTTGTTTCGCTATCGAAACAAATGCGCGGTATCCGTTCTGTCCACATACCGTACTTCGTACTAAATCAAACTGTATCTATGTACTAAGTATCTATTAGCCGTTAAACGGATTAATCTACATATGACGATTTATATATTTATCAAACCCTATATATCGTAATATCTGTCCTAGACTTAACGGCTAGAGCTAACGGCTAATGCAGATTGACGGACGACATGTACCAGGATCAATTCCTGGGTCCATGAACTAACTTTTGGTAAGTCTACCTAATTTACCCCTTGTCTTCTCTAGAGAGCCTAGGCAGCCATGGCTCTAGCTCCCTATCCAGCCTTCAGTGACTACAACAAGTGTGGGGGCTTGGATAGGGGAGTTAGAGGCAGACCGCCTCAGCTCTTTTTCTATCCTAATACAGACCTAGAAAATATTCAAATATCAACACTCCCCTTATTTTCTAGTCTATTTTCTTTCAACTTCCACAAACAAGTTAACAAACACCCCCACCCCCTTTTTTTTTTCTTTTCTTTTTCTTTTTTTCTTTTCTTTTCATTAAACTTAAGTATTTAACACAGTGTATTAAATGAACTGAAATGATAATTGTATCACACATTTTATTTAACATCCCATTTTTCATAAATCCGAGCAAAGATTTTATCCACTTCATCACTCTTTCATCCACACACAAACTGATTTCCCACTTGTGATCCAAACAGCCAGCCCCATTTCCAATCTGCAACATACACCCAGATGCTAACCCTTTTACAGGCACATCTTCACAAGTGACGTCACACCAAGTAGTGATGCCAAATCCATCCACCTCCAAATATTCCCAAAAAACACTAGTCCCCACTCAGTTCCTCATAAGATCTACATCTTCCGTACTCATATTTTTATCCATGATAATTACCCCATTTTTTGAACTTCCCTCACTCTCTCCCATGGAATTCTTTCCATTATCACTTTCTATTTTAATTCCCAATAAATATTTTTTCTCCCCTAAACCTTTAGTCAAATATTTCTCTTCTCCCCTATCCTTTAAAACCCCCTCTAGAATTAATTCTCCCCTCTCCTCGGAATCCGTTGAAGTCTCCCTTTCCGACCAGTTTTCTGTTTCCAAAATATCTATGAAACTATCCTCAATATTTTGAACTCCCTCAAGTATCTCCTCTCTCTTTACTTCCCTTATACCTCCAAAAGCACACTGTTGCTTTCGTGGAATTTCTGTGTGCTTTTCTCTCTTCCCCATACTACTAATCCGGAGAAGCTCTACAATATCTTCATCCTCTTTCTCTTCTTCCCCTTCTTCCTCCTCGTCCACATTCCAACTTCTAAGTTTTTCCAAACAAGGGCATTCCTCCATATAATGACCCTGTTCCCTACAAAAGAAGCAAACCCTCTTTTTCCAAGCTCCACTTTCTTTTCCTCTCCCTCTCTTTCCACCAAAGTTCTGATAAGGTTTAACTTTGTCTTTCTTTCTCTCATCACGCTTCCGCTCGTCACCCCCGTTCCTCTCATCACGCTTCCGCCAATCACCACCAGCTGAAAATGCATTGACCCTGTCCTTTCCCCTACGAAGCTCCAAAGTGCTTTCCTTCACAAGAATTATCCCCATGGTAAAGCTCCAAGTCCATGAGGAGCCATCCATTGCCTGCATACGACAAATGATGTTTTCGTACTCATCTGGGAGTTTCATAAGTAGTGTATTAATCTTACTCTCCTCAGATTCTACATATCCCGCACTAGTAAGCTCAACGTATAACGCAACAATATCATTGCAAAACTCTATCATGCTACCGCCTTTATAAACGTAGGCATCTATTTCTTGTTTTACTAATTGCTGCCTTTGAATAGTCTCACTCTTATAAATCTGAATTAGTGCTTCCCATATCTTTGAAGCTTTGGTTAGACTTAAAAGAGTGATAGCTATCGACTTAGACACATATCTAAGTATGAGATGTTTTGCTATAGTGTTTTTGTATTCCCATATTTTTGTGTCATTTTCTTCAGTTTTAATCCCTACATGTGGTACCATAGTTGAGAGCCTAGCTCCCCTCACCATAGGTGTCCCATTTTCCTTCTCCCATATTTCTCTATCCACGGAAAGATTTTTCCCTTCACCTTCCGTTGCATTTGAGCTCCGGTTGATATTCTGGGCAGCCTCAGATGAATCTCCATAGTAAGCTCCTCCAAAGCCAGGTGGCGGACATCTTACTTGTCCCGAAACAATTCCCCATAAGTGCTTCTCGAAAAGCAATCCCTCCATTGTAAACGCCCAATACGTGAAGCCTGTTCCATCAAACATAGGCACCCTAGATGGTGGGCCCATAACCTGAAACTCTGAGACCTCCATTGGCCCTCAGAGTATGAAGATCCAAAAGAAGCTAATCTAGATAGTGCCGACTCCAAGTTGATATAAACACAAGTGACTGACCCCTTGACAGTCAGAACCCCAATATAGATTCACCCCTGTGAAATAACACTTTCTGTGTGCTCAGTTCCACCACAGAATGCAAAGTTAGAATATGAGATTTGGACACATTCACCCACTTTGACTTTCCCTTAGAAATGCAGCCACCCTGGCAGACAAAAACTCTGACCAACTACACCCCTATGTAGCCTGGACTCCCCTGAGTCCGCAGCAAAAAGAATCACTGAAAATGGTGAAGTAAATTGATAGTTATGGCTGGCCAAAGTTTGCCATTTATACAGAGTGCTCTATGGGAGAGGCAGCTGCCTACCCAAAATTTTCTAAGTCCTATTCCCTCTCTAAAACTCTATCTACTGAAGTACGGCACCAATCAAATTACTGTGTCGTACCGAAAAGTACAGGTGCCGGTGTACTTTATGTACGACCATTGTACGACATTGCCAAAATGTCGACACGTGTCAAATCAGGATTAGTTCCTGTAATCTCTTGAATTCTCGTGGTCCAATGTTATCACGCCACGTTTCATCTGACGTGGCAAAGACAGTAAAACGCCAAAAATGTCTTTTCCGTGATTGCGGCGCCTATCGTGGCCGTCTGATCAAAACCGGTTATAATCCCAGCCGCTGAAATTCGACGCGCGGTATTTGTTTCGCTATCGAAACAAATGCGCGGTATCCGTTCTGTCCACATACCGTACTTCGTACTAAATCAAACTGTATCTATGTACTAAGTATCTATTAGCCGTTAAACGGATTAATCTACATATGACGATTTATATATTTATCAAACCCTATATATTGTAATATCTGTCCTAGACTTAACGGCTAGAGCTAACGGCTAATGCGGATTGACGGACGGCAGGTACCAGGATCAATTCCTGGGTCCGTCAACTAACTTTTGGTAAGTCTACCTAATTTACCCCTTGTCTTCTCTAGAGAGCCTAGGCAGCCATGGCTCTAGCTCCCTATCCAGCCTTCAGTGACTACAACAAGTGTGGGGGCTTGGATAGGGGAGTTAGAGGCAGACCGCCTCACCTCTTTTTCTATCCTAATACAGACCTAGAAAATATTCAAATATCAACAGAAAGGTGGATTAGAGCCATAAATGATGAGATGGCTTCGATCATGGAAGCAAATACTTGGGAGATAACGGATTGTCCTCCAGACAAAAAACCAATTGGGTGTAATTGGGTATTTAAACTAAAACTGAACCCAGATATTACCATTGAGAGATATAAGGCTCGATTGGTAGCGAAAGGATTTACCCAAAAGGAGGGGATTGACTATGAGGAGACCTTTGCCAGAGTTGTTCGGTTCCCATCAGTAAGGATTCTACTTAGTCTCGCAGCAACGGAAGACATGGAAATACACCAGATGGACATAAAGACTGGTTTTCTTATTGGTGAGTTAGAGGAAGAAATTTTCATGAGGCAACCCGAGGGGTTCGTGGAAGAAGGAGAAGAGAGCAAAGTCTGTAGGCTCATAAAGTCTTTATATGGACTGAAGCAGGCACCCCGACAATGGAATAAGAAACTAGATGAGTTTCTCACCGGTTTGGGGTATATCCGGATCAGCTCTGACCATTCTATCTATATGTTTGAAGATGAGAATGGTGTCATTTTTATTGCAATTTATGTAGATGATCTGCTTCTGTTGAGTAAATCTCTGGAAAAAATCAATAAGTTAAAGAAAGATCTTAGAAGCAAATTTGATATGAAGGATTTAGGGGAGGCAAGATATATTTTAGGGATTCAAATAGAGAGAGATAGGGGGAAGAAGATTATCAGACTTACTCAGAAAAAAACAATAGGTAATACGCTTGAGAAATTTTTGATGGAAAATGCTAACAGTTGTACCACTCCCATGGACTTGAAAAAAATAATTGATGGGAGTGTAGAAAGAGGAGTGATGATCTTAGATGATCAGATGAGTCCAGAGGAGAGAGAGTTTATGAAGTCTATCCCTTATAGACAGGTTGTAGGAAGTTTGATCTATTTTACGAATTGTACCAGGCCAGTCATAGCGGCAGCCGTTGGAGTACTCAGTAGGAGTCTTAATGATCCTAAGAAAAGAGACTAGGAGGCAACCAAGAGAGTCATGAGATATCTGGTGGGAACCAGAGAGTTATGGTTGCATTTGGGAGGGGAGCACACAGACATCACTACTTCGAGTGATGCCAGCTATGGGGACGCACCTATGAGAAGATGCACTTCTGGGTATCTGTTGTATGTGGGGGAAGGTGCTTGCTGTTGGAGCAGTAAGCAACAAAAGGTGGTTGCTCAGTCTACTATGGAGGCTGAGTACATGGCCTCTTGTTCTGCTGTATAAGAGTTGATGTGGGTCAAGTCCTTGTTGCAAAAATTGGGGTATATGAAGAAGGGGGTGCATGAAGTGTTATGTGATAATCAAGCTGCCATCGAAATTGCAGCCAATCCAAAGCATCATTTCAAAGCTAAGCATATGGACATAAGATTAAGTTTTTGAGAGAAAAAGTTGAGAATAAGATTGTTAATTTTGTATATAAACCAGATGAGGAAATGTTGGCTGATATGATGACAAAACCGGTGCCTAAGTTAAAATATTGTAGAGAAAAGTGTGGACTGAAGTTAAACTCGGTCTAGAAAATAAGGGGAGTGTTAAAATTATTAGATTTATAAGGTATTTTCTAGGTCTGAATACATTAGTTTAAACAGGAAAAGTAAAGCGTAGGCAGCCTGCCCCCACCTTTTCCCTCCATCCCCCATACTTGTTGTAGTCATTGAAGGATAGAGAGGGTAGTGGAGCCATGGCTGCCTCACCTCCATAGACAAGACTTAAGAGTGACCTAAGTCACTCTCAACAAAAGGTTGAGTCCGACAGGACTCGAACCTCCTCCCGACAGAGCGTGGCATGGCTGTCAGCTCTAACCGGTCTGTCGAAGAAGTTCGTTACAGTACATAGGGTACAATATTTATTAAAACATTGAGTTGAACTTTAATCCGATTAACGTAACTATGAAATAGGATACATAGAACACATCAGATTCAGTGCGTACAATCCGCCGCACGAAACAAATGTATCGGACATTTATTTCGATGGCGTAAATTAAATGTCGGTCTATATCCGACGGCGCTAATTGTCGCTTATGTCCCAAAATGATCATTTTGGCAGTTTTCGGACGTGGCGTGACGTGGGGTGACCTAGCAATACGTGGCATGATCGAATTGAGCAACACGGATCCCGGACGACATAAGAACGACTCGAACGGCGACACGTGTCCACTCCATGGCCTTGTCGTACAGGGGCCGTACAAAAAGTACATCGGCCTCTGTACTTTTTGGTACTTTACAGTCTCCTTATTATAGCGTACTTCAGTAGATAGGGGTTGTGAGAGAGAGTTTGGGACTTAGGGGATTTTGGTAGATATGACCTCTCTCTTTCAGAGAGCTTGTGTAAACTTGGCATTTTTGCCGACTCATAACTTATCGGCTGGTTGGCCGTTTTCAGTATTTCTTTTTGCTACAGATTCAGGGGAGTCTAGGCTGCACAAGGGTCTAAACAAATTGTTATTTTGCCTATTTCGACAACAGTGCTTGTGGCTTGAAGTGGGTTAGTTAAATACTATCTAGAGGCTTCCTGTATTCTGTGTTCCGATGGAGGACACATAATTGCAGTCTCAATGTCACCTAACCCTAAACGTCTACAATTTCACAAAAATCTAAACATCTACCACTGTCGCTAATTTTGTTGGCGTGACTAATCGTCGAAAGTTTGGTAGTCGCCTTCAGTCGTCACAAAATGTACCTACGTCTACAACCGTCACATATCAAAGTTCCGATTTCATTTTTTGCAAATTGGGGCGCTCTCCAAAGTAGTACTAAGAATCCTAACTACAGTCCAAAATACTTTATCAAAGTACCGATTACATGGGGACACCCACTAAATTTTTTGAAGTAAGGGTATGTTCTTATGTGAATATAAAGGGTTTTTTTCTGTCATTTTCCTGTAAAACTTAGCGCCGTATTGCCTAAGTTGCAAAATTACGAAGGAATTGCAAATTTGTAGAGTATAATTTACGTCGCCTTTGAACTTAAGATCTATGAAAATTTGTCGTCTTGTGTTTTTCGTCCCACTGCCACGACAAAAAACGTCATCCTCACACTTATATTCAAAACATACCTGCGATATGTTTTCAAACTAGGTATTTTCGATAATCAAATAGAAACGCATTTTCGCAAGGTGCCGTAATGTTCAAAAATTTTCAAACAATTTCCAACGACAAAAAAATACACAATTCGCTATGTTTTGTCCGTTTGCATCTAGTACGACGAGAAAAGTACACAATTTGTATTGTTTTGTCCGTTTTCACCCGGTACATTTTTTTTTTCAGGGGTCTTCAAATTCTGATGCTTTTTCACGTCGACCAAACACACGACGCAAAATAAAAACGCATCTTTTCAAACCGTGGTACGACACAGGATAGAAGGCGGTGTGTCTACTGAAACTCTGAGAACTCCATTGGCCCTCAGAGTATGCAGATCCAAAAGAAGCTAATCTAGATAGTGCCGACTCCAAGTTAATATAAACCCAAGTGACTGACCCCTTGACAGTCAGAACCCCAATATAGATTCACCGGCAGAGCATGGCGTAGCCGTCAGCTCTAACTGGTGTATCACAGAAGTTCGTTATAGTACATAGGGTACAATATTTATTTAAACATTGAGTAGAACTTTAATCCGATTAAAGTAACTATAAAATAGGAAACATAGAACACATCAGATTCAGTGCGTACAATCCGCCGCACGAAACAAATGTATCGGACATTTATTTCAACGGAGTAAATTAAATGTCGGTCTATATCCGACGGCGCTAATCGTCACCAACGTCCTAGAATGATCATTTTGGCGGTTTTCGGACATGGCGTGACCTAACAATACGTGGGAGGATTGAATTGAGCAACGGGGATCCCGAACGATATAAGGACGACTTGGACGGTGACACGCGTCCACTCCATGGCCTTGTCGTACAAAGGTCGTACAGAAAGTACATCGGCCGCTGTACTGCTTAGTACTTTACAGTCTCTTGATTGGAGCGTACTTCAATAGATAGGGGTTGTGAGAGAGGGTTTACGACTTAAGAGATTTTGGTAGATAGCACCTCTCTCTCTCTCTCTCTCTCTCTCTCTCACAGAGCTTATATAAGCTTGGCATTTTTGCCGACTCATAACTTATCCGCTGGTTGGCCATTTTTAGAGATTCTTTTAGCTATGGACTCAGGGAAGTCCACGTTGCAGAGGAGTGCAGTCAAACTTTTATTTCGCCTTCTTAGACCGCATTAGTTTTGGCTTGAAGTGGGTTAGTTAAATACTATGTAGAGGCTTCAATATTATGTGGTCCAATGGAGGACACAAAATTGCAGGTTATGGGCCCACCCTCTAGGATGCCCACTTTCAATGGATCTAGGTTCATCTATTGGGAAGCCATGATGATGGGAGATTTGTGCGAAAAACGATACTGGGATATCGTCAATGGAGAAGAGAAACGTCCACCTTCAGGAACTCCACAAGGATTTGGAGGAGTAAGGTTTCTTGCATCAACAGTTGCCTCAGCGGAGGAGGTAGATGATAGGGACTGCCGTGTGTCCACAAAGGGGAAAGGGAAGGAGACACCCCTTACTCCTATTGCCACAGTACCGGGAGCGGCGAGCGTGAAGACTACGGAGAACAATACTCAAATGTGGGAGGATGTAAATATGGCTGCCAAGAACTTCATTCTGAGGCACCTCACTCAAGCTTTGGCCACCGCTCATCTTCACATTTACAAGGCCGAGGAGTTGTGGGTGAGTTTGGTGGAGATTTATAGAGCTAAAACTATTCAAGAGCTCCAGTTGGCTAAGCAAAAGCAAGTGAGTTACACTTACAAAGGAGGAAAGATGTTAGGTTAAAGCAATGATCTTTCTTGTTTGTATATGGAGATGGAAAGTGTCGGGTGGACAGGTACAATGAAAATGAAAGATAACACCCTTATCATAAAGTTACCAGATGAGTACGCGAACATAGTGTACCGAGTACACGAAATGCCTGATAGTTCATGGAAATGGAATACAGTTGTCAAGATGATACTTGTGCATACAATGGAGATTATGAGAGGAGGAAAGGGCATTCAATCATTAGCACCAAGAGGGGAAAGATGGGGGAAGGACCCGAAAAAACCGTACAAAATGGAAAGAGATAATTCTGGAGGACCAAGGCCCCCAAAGGGTCTTAGTCATTTTTGCAAAAAGCCGGGACACTTCATCGCAGATTGTGTCAAGCTTTCAGAGTTGAGGCTCCAATAGAGGGGATTTTTCCAGAGGGAAGAAAAATCCACTTTTGGTTACAAAAGTGATAGGACAAGGATGAGTCTTCTGACGAGGATGGGGAGCTTCTTCTTGACGAGAGTTTGGAGGAGAAGGAGAATCCTCAAAGACAGAAGTGTGCCCTTCGAGCAATCGAGGAAGCTCCACAGGAAGGATGGATCATCGACTCAGGTGCATCCACGCATATGTGTTGTGATAAGGAACTCTTCACTAAGCTAAGAAAGATCCGTACTGTAGAGATAGAGTATAGGGATGGGAGAGTGGTTACAATAGATCTAGTGGGGTCAGTAGATGTGAAAGTCTTAGTGGAGGGTAAGACTTCTATACTTACATTCTCAGATGTACTCTACATTCCTCAGCTGAGTAAAAATCTTGTCTCTACGTTTGTGTTAGATGACAAAGAATTTGATACCTTCACTAGAATAGAAGTCTTTACAGCTAAGTATGGGGTTGAAGTTTACTTCAGGGCAGATAAGGGTAGCCAAGGAATGTTTAGCCTTAACCTGAGTAATGAAAGAATAATGCTTACTATATTGGTGTTCCTAAGGTGATGATTTGGCATAAGCGGTTGGGGCGTGTGCATTTTGATAGGTTGAGGGAAATGAAAAAGCTTGGGGTAGTAGAAGGCATTTAGTTTGGGGACAATGAAATGATGGATGATTGTAGTGGCTGTGCTCAAGGTAAGGCTGACAGACTTCCCTTTCCCAAAGCCGCCACATATAGAGGTGAGAAAGTATGACACTTGGTCCACACACATATTTGGGGACCTGCAAAAGTACCTTCGCCTGGATGAAAGAGGTTTATAATGACAATAACCGATGACTGGTCTAGATACTCTACAGTCTACTTTCTAAAAACAAAGTCTAAAGCACCAACTTATTTCAAACAATATAAAGCTTGGAGTGAGAAGTTGCATGAAACACCCATTAAGAGGATAATGAGTGATAATGGGGGGGAATATACCTCTAACCAGTTTGAGGAATATTTGAGAGATGAGAGAGTGCAGCACCTGAAAATTGTACCATATAACACGGAACAAAATGGGGTAGCAGAGAGGCTGAATCGAACACTAGGAGATAGTGCTTGCAGTATGTTGGCCTACAAAAAAATAGGAAAGAAATTTTGGGTAGAAGCAATGAACTGTGCCAATTACATTAATAATAAAGTCCTTACCTTAGCTGTAAAGGGAGTGACACCTTATGAGAGATGGGTTGGGAGGAAACTAAATATCTCACATTTTAAAGTATTCGCTAGCCAAGTTTATATTCTTGACACGGATAGGAAAAACTGGAAACTAGATGCTAAGGGAAAACCTGGATACTTTGTGGGATATGATAAAGATGTCAAGGGATATAGAGTCTATGACTTAGCAAAGAAAGATATCATTCTGGTCAAACACCTAGTTATAATGGATGAAGGGAAATCATTTGACCCCTTCAAATATACAAAGAATATAAGAATTAGATTTGAGTCCGAAAGTGAGGAAAACTCAGTCGTTCCCGAAAGGGACATAAGTGAAACCGTGATTGCAGATTTAGGGGAGATCCGAGATATAAGAAACTCACCGGAAATCTCACATACCCCTATGGACTTCGAGGAGATAGAAGACGTTTGACCAGAACCGGCTTCTATGGACAGGGGAGCCGATGAGACAGTGAAGAGAAATCCTAGACTTCATTAATTCCAGCTTCGGAATTTGAGGGAGGGAGAAGGAGCAGCAAAAGGATACAAGAAAAATAGGTCGCTCATAAGGTAACTAAGCTATCTCACCCATATGAGCCTCAGTCTTACTCGGAGGCAGTGAATAGTCCGGAGAAAGAAAGATGGATTAGAGCCATAAATGATGAGATGGCCTCTATCATGGAAGCAAATACTTGGGAACTAGCGGATTGTCCTCCAGACACAAAAACCTATTGGGTGTAAACGGGTATTTAAATTAAAAATGAACCCAGCTATTACCATTGAGAGATATAAGGCTCGATTGGTAGCAAAAGGGTTCACCCAAAAGGAGGGGATTGACTATGAGGAGACCTTTGCTCCAATTGTTCGGTTCCCATCACTAAAGATTCTCCTCAGTCTCGCAGCAGCGGAAGACATGGAAATACACCAGATGGACATTAAGACTGCTTTTCTTAATGGTAAGTTAGAAGAAGAAATTTTCATGAGACAACCAGAGGGGTTCGTGGAAGAATGAGAAGAGAGCAAAGACTACAGGCTCATAAAGTCGTTATATGGACTGAAGCAGGCTCCCCGACAGTGGAATAAGAAACTAAATGAGTTTCTCACCGGTGTGGGGTATATCCGTATCAGCTCTAACCATTCTATATATATGTTTGAAGATGAGAATAGTGTCATTTTTATTGCAATTTATGTGGATGATCTGCTTGTGTTGAGTAAATCTTTGGAAAAAAATCAATAAGTTAAAGGAAGATCTTAGAAGCAGATTTGATATGAAGGATTTAGGGGAGGCAAGATATATTTTGGGGATTCAAATCGAAAGAGATAGGGGGAAGAAGATTATCAGACTTACTCAGAAACAAGCAATAGGTAATATGCTTCGAAATTCCAGATATAAAATGCTAACAGTTGTACCACTCCCATGGACTAAAAAAAAAATAAGTGATGCGAGTGTAGAATGAGGAGTGATGATCTTAGATGATCACATGAGTCTAGAGGAGAGAGAGTTTATGAAGTCTATCCTTTATATATAGGTCGTAGGAAGTTTGATCTATTTTATGAATTGTACCAGGCCAGACATAGCGGCAGCCGTTGGAGTACTCATTATGAGTCTTAATGATCCTAGCAAAAGAGACTGGGAGGCAACCAAGAGAGTCATGAGATATCTGGTGGGAACCAGAGAGTTATGGTTGCATTTGGGAGGGAAACACACTGACATCACTACTTGGAGTGATGCCAGCTATAAAGACGCACCTATGAGAAGATGCACTTCTGGGTATGTGTTGTATGTAGGGGAAGGTGCTTGCTGTTGGAGCAGTAAGCAACAAAAGGTGGTTGCTCAGTCTACTATAGAGGCTGAGTACATGGCCTCTTGTTATGCCGTGAAATAGTTGATGTGGGTCAAGTCATTGTTGCAAGAACTACGGTATATGAAGAAGGGGGTGCATGAAGTGTTTTGTGATAATCAAGCTGCCATGGCAATTGCAGCTAATCCAAAGCATCATTTCAAAGCTAAGCATATGGACATAAGATTAAGTTTTGTGAGAGAAAAAGTTGAAGATAAGATTGTGAATCTTGTATATAAATCAGATGAGGAAATGGTGGCTCATATGATAACAAAATCGGTGCCTTCTCCCAAGTAAAAATATTGTAGAGAAAATGGTGGACTGAAGTTAAAGTTGGACTAGAAAATAAGGGGAGTGTTGAAATTATTAGATTTATAAGGTTTTTTCTAGGTCTTAATACATAAGTTTAAGCAGGAAAAGTAAAGCGCAGGCAGCCTGCCCCCACCTCTTCCCTCTATCCCCCATACTTGTTGTAGTCACTCAAGGATATAGAAGGTAGTGGAGCCATGGATGCCTCATCTCCATAGACAGGACTTAAGAGTGACCTAAAGTCACTCTCAACAAAAGGTTGAGGCTGGCAAGACTCGAACCTCCTACCGGCAGAGTGTGGCGTAGTCGTCCGCTCTAACGGTTTTTCGTAGAAGTTCGTTACTGTACATAGGGTACAATATTTATTTAAACATTGAGTAGAACTTTAATCTGATTAATGTAACTATGAAATAGGAAACATAGAACACATCAGATTCAATGCGTACAATCCGCTGCATGAAACAAATGTATCGGACATTTATTTCGACGGCGTAAATTAAATGTCGGTCTATATCCGACTTCGCTAATCGTCGTCGAGGTCCCGGAATGATCATTTTGGCGGTTTTCAGACGTGGCGTGATGTGGCGTGACCTAGCAATACGTGGCAGGATTGAATTAAGCAACGGGGATCTCGGACGACATAAGGAAGACTTAGACGGCGACATGCTTCCACTCCATGGCCTTGTTCTACAGAGGCCGTACAGAAAGTACATCTGCCACTGTACTTTTTGGTACTTTACAGTCTTCTGATTGGAGCGTACTTCATTAGATAGGAGTTGTGAGAGAGGGTTTGGGACTTAGGAGATTTTGGTAGATAGCACCTCTCTCTCTCAGAGAGCTTATATAAACTTGGCATTTTTGCCGACTCATATTTTATCGGCTGGTTGGCCGTTTTCAATGATTTTTTTTGCTACGGACTCAGGGGAGTTCAGGCTGCATAGGGGTGCAGTCAAATTGTTATTTTGCCTTTCTAGACAGTAGTGGTTGTGGCTTGAAGTGGGTTAGTTAAATACTATCTAGAGGCTTCCTCTATTCTGTGGTCCAATGGAGGACACAGAATTGCATAAGGTACAAGAACGTACAAGTACCACTGACTTCTTATACGGCCCTAGTACGGCATGGCCGCTCCACTAACGCGTGTCAGTTTCGGTAATGTAGTTGCTCCCCCCATAATAGTCGTTGTCCAACCATATCGCGCCACGTGTCGTCCGCCGACATTGGCTTGTAAACTGTGAAATGTCCACTCTAGAATTTCGGCTCCTCTGCAAGCCGTCGATCGCAAACGACATTTGATTTCTACTGTTGAAAATTGAATGTCTTTTCGTATGGTATAGTATTTCGTGCGGTACTGTACGTTTCACGTTTATTTTGTTCGTATGTGTCCTCGCGTCACTATTTAAATATCTATCACACACGGCGTATGTAACGCTTCATCAAGACCTGGAGAAGGCGAATGGCTACGTGGTACGACAATTATCTTGTAGGTCACAACATCAATTCCTGCTGCTAGCACGCTATCTTTTGCAGGGGCTTTGTCTTCTGCTTGTCTTGTTATCTGTCTGTGAAACAGCAATGTTTGCGTTCTCAGTGACTACGACATGTATGAGAACTATAAAATAACCATAGACCAAAAAAGATAGAATATAAAATACCCTTTTTCAACAACAGTAAGCAACAAAAGGTGTTTGCCTAGTCCACTATAAAGGCTGAGTACATGGCTTCTTGTTCTAGTGTTAAAGAGTTAATGTGGGTGAAATCTATGTTGCAAGAACTTGGGTCATGAAGGTTGGTGTGCAAAAAGTGTTTTGTGATACTCAGGCTGTAATTGCAATTGCAGCTAATCGAAAACACTATTTTAAAGCAAAACATATGGACATAAGACTTAGCTTTGCGAGAGAGAAAGTTGAATATAAAAATGTCAGACTGGAGTATAGGCCAGATAGAGAGATGGTGACAGTCATGATGACAAAGCCAGTCCCATCTCCCAAACTTAAATTTTGCTGAGAACAGTGTGGACTCAAACCAAAAAGTGACTAGAAAATAAGGGGTGTTGAAATATGTGTATTTCTGATTGGTATTTTTTTAGGTTGTTTTTATATTATCTCTTATCATTTCTAAAGGAAAAAAATAAGAAGGTTTTAGCTAGGCTCTAACCTCTCTCTCTTGTCTCCATAATTGTAGTCATTGATGACCGGAGAGAGAGAGAGAGAGATAGATCCATGGCTGCCTAAAGAGCTAGATATGTACCAAAAAGATACGGACCAGCTACGAATTAATCCTGGTCTTTATGGTTTGCCGGAATAGCCGGCAGCCTTGTCCTATAGTCTAAGAACCGTGGTAGGATATATAGGATTCCGGAAAGAGAGAGAGAGAGATAGATCCATGGTTGCCTAAAGAGCCAGATATGTACCAAAAAGATACAGACCAGCTAGGAATTAACCCTGGTCTCTATGGTTTGCCGGAATAGCCAGCAGCCTTCTCCTATAGTTTAAGAACCGTGGTAGGATATATAGGATTCAATAGCTATTTAAAGATGAACATGCAGTCCAAACTAATTAACTAGACTTACGGGAAATATCAAATAGAAACAGTATAAATATCGTATGCACGCTGGTATCGCACTAAACATTTGAATGACGGACATTTAACTTCAATTTAGATCGACAATTATTAATCAAGCCAACATCAAAGAATATTTGTTTTGGCGGCTTATGGACAATGCATCATTGGATGACACGTGGCGCGACATCAATAGAAAGCGGAATTTCCGGGGAACATCAGGACGAGTCTAAGTATGACAGGATCCTCACCATGGTTATGTCGTACATTAACCGTACAGAAGGTACCACGAGACCTGTACCTTCTTGTACGATACAGTCATGTGGTTGGTGCTGTACAACAGTTGATAGGGGTTTAGAGAGGAGTTTAGGACTTAGCAATTTTGTAGGTAGCCGCCTCTCTCCCAGAATGATTATGTAATAATATGCATTTTTTCCGCTTTATAATTAATCGCTTGTTTGAGCGTTTTCAGAGATTTCTACTCCTGTGGGATACGGGGAGTCTAGACTACACAAGGGTGTAGTACTTCATATAATTGGTCCGCTAGGGTGGTAGTGATTCATAAACAAAAAAGACTATTGAAAATTCACTAGAGGCTTCATATACAAAGGAAAATTGTTTGATCCCATGGGGGACACAGAATTACAGTGCACTCTTTCCGCCTAATGCCCGAAACCAAGCGCCACCCTTTCCGTCTTTTATTGCCGACAATAACTTCCATTTACACTAACGCTTATCAGAGCAGTTGGCAGCTGCTGAATTCCATGATCTATTAAATGTGCTTCCCTTCAGCACAATCGCGTGCTCGTTTACGATCGTGTTCTGGGCCGGGGCTTTTGTGTGGTTACAAGCAACACCCATTTTTTCAACGCTTTATCTTACAGCTGACCAGTTTACCTCTGCTTCGTGAAACTCTGTGTGCTCCATTGCCCGTAGAAATCGCAGATCCAAAAGAAGCTTATCTAGATAGTGCCGACTCCAAGTTGATATAAACCCAAATGACTGACCCTTTGACAATCACAAACCCATTATAGCTTCATCCCTGTGAAATAAAATTTTTTGTGTGCTCAGTTCCACCACAAAATGCAAAGTTAGAATATGAGTTTTGGACACATTCACCCACTTTGACTTTCCCTTAGAAATGCAGCCACCCTGGCAGGCAAAAACTCTGACCGACTACACCCCTGTGTAGCCTGGACTCCCTTTAGTCTGCAGCAAAAAGAATCACTGAAAATGGTCTAGGAAATTAATCATTATGGCTGGCCAAATTTGCCATTTATACAAGGTGCTCTTTGGGAGAGACAGCTACCTAACCAAAATTTTCTAAGTCCTATTCCCCTCTAAAATTCTATTTACTGAAATACGGCACCAATCAAATTACTGTGTCGTACAGAAAAGTACAGGTGCCGGTGTACTTTCTGTACGGCCATTGTACAACATGGCCAAAATGTCGACACGTGTCAAATCATGATTTGTTTTTGTAATCTCCGAAGTTTCCGTAATCCAATGCTATCACGCCACGTGTCATCTGACGTGGCAAAGACTGTAAAATGCCAAAAGTACCTCTTCCGTGATTGCGTAGCCTATCGCGGCCGTGCGATCAAAACCGACTATAATCCTAGCCGCTGAAATTCGACGGGCGGTATTTGTTTCGCTATCGAAACAAATGCGCGGTATCCATTCCGTCCCCATACCGTACTCCGTACTAAATCAAACTGTATCCATGCACTAAGTATCTATTCGCCGTTAAACGAATTAATCTACGTGTAACAATTTATATATTTATCAAACCCTGTATATCGTAATATGATTCCTAGACTTAACGGTTAGAGCTAACGGCTACGGTAACTTGACGGACTGCAGGTACCAGGATCGATTCCTGGGTCCGTCAAGTACCTTTTGGTAAATCTACCTAATCCACCCCCTGTCTTCTCTAGTGAGCTTAGGCAGCCATGGCTCTAGCTCCCTATCAAGCCTTCAGTGACTACAATAAGTGTGGGGGCTTGGAGAAGGGTGTCAGGGACAGACTGCCTTTGCTCTTTTTCTATAAAGACCTAGAAAATACTCAAATATCATCACTTCGGCCTTCGTTTGGGTTTGCCTCACTGTCCACTTCTTGGGCGCCCCAACTGCATTCGCAACCAACCTATTGACTCTGACGACATCCATTTACTTTGTTGCTCGCGGGGGGATAAACGTACAGTCGCGCATGATTTTGTTCGAGATGCGATTGCTACGATTGGCGACGAAAGAGGATACACTGTGAAGAGGGAAGTTTCTCATATCGCACCTCCTCGTTCCCAATCTAGTGGTCTCCAAAGTCCTCGGGTTGACTTGGTTTTCCTCCACGGGAGTGGGCAGATCTTCGGTGATGTGGTCCTTACTGATCCGACTAGGACCCACGTTTCATCTCGCGTGATTTGGTTCAGGATGCGATTGCTACCATTGGCTTCGAAGCAGGATACATTGTGAAGCGGGAAGTTTCTCATATCTTAACTCCTCGTGCCCAATCTAGTGGTCCGAAGTCCTTGGGTTGACTTGGTTTTCCTCCACGGGAGTGGGTGGATCTTGGGTGATGTGGTCCTTAATGATCAGAGTGGGGCCCACGTTTCATCTCGCGCGGCAGTGTTTACGGGCGTGGAGGCTCGGGACGCAACGCCTTCTAAGAAAAGGGATTACGCTCACCTAGACCCAGCGGACCAATTTGTCCCATTTGCAGCAGAGATTTTTGGTTCTTTGGACAAGTCTTTCGATGATTTTCTCTGTAACTGTGTTAAGAGAGCTTTTGAATAATGGGGTCCAAGAAGTCCTCCCCAAAGCCTTCTCGTTGCTTTTTACCATCAGCGTGTTTTAGTTGCCCTTCAAAGAGCGCAAGCTGTGGCCCTTTTCTGTCGAAGCACGGTGGCGGATGATAGACGACACGGTGGCGGATGATAGGCGGGGCCCTCCCAGACCTTCCTCCACGCGATCAAGTCCACATCCACGATCTTCGGGGGTGTGGAATTTAGTTTGTTAGGGTTGTGGGGCATCATATAGAGTGGGTTTCTCTTTTTTGTCTAGTCATCTTTGGTTTTTTGTTTAGCCTTGCTAGTTAGCCTAGTTGCCTCTGTTTTCCTCATTTGTTTGTTTTGTTTTGTTTTTAGACTTTGTTGGCTCTTGTAGTCTTTAAATGTTCTATTTTTTTATTTTTTTTTACCCGTTTCTGTACTTTGATGGTATTTCCATTGCACTTTGTAATAAAGTTTCTTTCTCTGTTCCAAACTTGGGATTCGGGACTTTGGGAGAAAAGAAAAGCTGCAAAATATACCGTACGATGGCAATGCAAAAAAATGTATACTGAGTTAAGATGTGTATCGCTTCAACAGAACCAGTACACGACGTGTCGATACGCTTTCTCAATCGATTTTGGAATAATCACGGATACGTCAGTTTGTATCTGATGTTGGATGCGATACGAAATCATTACTTTGAGGAAGCGATAGCATAGGTCGCAAAAGTCAAAATTTTAGATACCCGAAACCGACAATTTTTTTTTATTCAAAATCTGAACACCTGATACCCGACCGGGTTATGTCACGCTCCTAAATTTTTAACCATTACCCGATACGCGTTTACAAAAACAAAAGTTAACCGAAACTCGATTTCTCGCGACTACCCATACCCGGCCGTACCCGAATAAGTTACAAAATTAACGGTACATCTCCCTCATACCTTCCACGACACCAAGAGTATAAAGTACAATAACATCGAATAGTAAAGACAGAACAAAACCTTCAATTTTTTTCGTTTTTTGCTTACTCGACCATACCTGCTTTTTTTTTTTTGTGTGAATCACCCGCCTGAATCCGTCCGGCCCCCAAAATTTGGCACCCGAATCCGTTCCGGATACGAGCGGGCGGTCGGATAACGGTCGGGTACGGATTCGGGTACCCGATTGCGACCTCTGAGCGATAGAGTTTTCGATGTTACAAATGAGATCGGCAACGTTAATAACTTGATGATGCGGCCGGCCGGCAACCTGGCCAATTCAGGACTAATATCCTCGGTTGGTGCAAAAATCAGATCTGTCGAAATATATTCCTGTTGGATCATCTCACTCAAAAGTTAAAATACTTTTGCGGCTCGGTTGGCAATAATCGACATTGCCATGCTATGTTGCGCGGACGTTACCATGCAGAAGTGTTATCTTCAGTGGACTACTTAGACTAGGTTTAGTACAGTACACCGTGAATCGTAATTAGAGTTATGTATGCTAATTCCGTCACCCCAAATTTTCACTCTATCACTATAAATAGGGTACACTATTCTAAATTATTCTTTACGTTATTTAACGTACTTTTTGAATGAGCGTTAATAACTCTAATACAGTGCCGTTTTAAATAGTGTGGCGTACGGTCGGTGTCTGACCGTGCAAAATTGTACTTTATTAAGTAAAAAAGTACAAATAATGATTTAGTACAGGCCGTTTTCCTGTAACTGCGTTTGAACAAACCGCGTAATGCAAACGTCATAATGACGTGAAACTGTACGTTTTGTCAGATTCTATACTTGTACATAATTTACAGTGGATATATTCAGCTCCCAAATTTACGCCCAAATTAGAGTTATTGATAAATTAGAGTAAAATTCCGTTTTGAAAAAGTTGTATCACACAAACTAGAGTAAATAACTCTAATTTTTTTTTTTTTACTTTTTTTACTCTAATTTTTTCTTTAATCTAATTACGATTCGCGGTGTACAGTACTGTAATTTCCAAAATCCAAATCATTTTTCGACCACGTGAAATAAAATCGCCATCCGCACGCTACACCTTGTATCGCTATTAGTGTTAATGTTAATTTTGCCACTTAAAACATTATTTCTCCGTATACACTTGTCGGATTATGAATCTGACTCCTGCAATTGAAAGCTAAGATTCTCACCTTCCGATTGGCGGTCTCCTTGTAAAAATAGGACAAGTGTGTACGGAGAAAAGATGTTTAAAGTTGCGAAAAAATTATTACCACTAATAGCGATACCCAGTGTACTGTATATTTCTTAAAAAGATAACCGATCTCGATTTTGGTGTTGCATTCTTGAGACATTGTAGAACCATATTAAACCAAGATATGCGTAATTCCTCTCTTCAAACATTTTTTGTGCTATTATAAAAGGCTTGTGCTAGGCTACATTTTCATCGGTGGCAAAGACCAAGGTACAAATAATACGTAGGAAGCACATTGCTACAATTCGTTTCTTGGTATTCAGAACAGTCAGATGAAAGTATGAACTAGTGGATAATTTTGCAAGAATTCATATAAAGATTTGGTATTGCAAAACACTCCATTAGTTCAAATTTAATGTGGATTACGTCAAAAAATTGAGACTGAGAATATGACTTCAATGTCATCTATGGCTTCACCCTTATAAAAACTAGGCGAATACTAATAGACATTTCTGTACAGTTATTTTAGTTGACATGGTGCCAAAAAAAATTATCAGCTCCACCTACAGTAACTAATACTATCTACAAATAGAGACACTCCTCTCAAAACACACTGGAAACTGACAGTAAACTACAGCCTCGCTAATCAAGAAATAAAAAAAGGGTAATGTCTGAATGCAGCCACAACCAACTGAGTTTTTAAAGTTCCATTTTGACTTTTCTTTTTCCCGTTAATATGACCTCTGATGGTCTACCATCGCACTGTTTCAATAAAAAAAATTACTTCACAAGGCTAAGGAACAAAAACTGGTAGAGGATTCGATCTTGGGTGAGAAAAAAAAAAAAAAAACAACGATTTCAGAATAAAAAGAACTTCCTAAAGAAAGTCCAGTGAGAGTTTGTCATCATCCTACAAGAGTGGGAGTACTACCCAAAGCACTTCAGACGAACATGTGAGAGGAAAAATAGTGTGACGAATTACTTTTAAAATTACCTGATTTGGCAATCTTGACTCTTGAGCGAAAAAGTCACTTACAAAATGGAACGAGGACATATGATCAAAACTTTGAAACTTATTATCGATGCTCATTTGAAAACATCCTCTCCCTGCTCGGAAACCTACCTCCCATACTTGTACTTCTCAATCGATTAAAAACAACCTGAAAAATAAACATCTTAACTGCTTATTTTCCTCAACCAAAAAGTATACTCACTGCCTATTTTCCTTTCGTAAAAAAGTATACCTACATCGATGCTGTGTGGTTCAATTGTATAACAATCGACAAACGACAAAAATCACATAAAAAGGATTTTAGATAAAAGATGCCCTACTATTCCTGTTTCTAGCTATTCCTGTTTCACATCTCCTAGAGGCGATTAAGAATCCAGAGTCAAGAAAACAAGTACTAAATTAAAGTTGGTTTTTTTGGTTTTTTTTATGTGCACCCACTACTACGAAGCTGAGGTCGTGAGAGAGGAGAAGAGACCGGCCGCCTGAGAGGGAAGCATTTCTCCCAAAGTTGTAATGTTGCGACCCACTTGGCCCTCACTCACCATGGAGCCCAACTTTAAGGCGCCACTCCCGACCTGAAATCAGGCAAAAAAAATTGAGAAACGATCAAAACTAAGGAGCGTTAAGAAAGCAAAGAGAGAGGTAGAAGAAGAGATTCACTTATCGTATTCTTCACTATCATTATCATTATCGGTAATGCTTATATTATATTATAATCTCGAACTCAATGCCCAGTAATAAAGGTTGAACCACCTATCACTGTTTCTCCAACTCCTTTCTTCCCTTCATTCCCTAAATCTCCACTATGTTGAAAATGGTTAATGAGAGATTATACTTCCCTCTTTTGTTTCACAACGGGACAAAAAAAACCTATCCAGCTTCAAAATACTACTGAAAACACAAAAATAACCACCAAAAGCCCATCTGTTTCAAGAAGGTTTAAATGCCACTAATCATCACCTGAGCCATTATATTGAGGATACATAAAACATTTACAATATATAATGTAGTCCTTTGAATTGTGAACATCCATTCCCACATAAACAATGATGCCTTTCCATGTATCATCCTCCCTTACCTGTCCCATGATTGACTTGAACAGAGGATTTGATTTAAGTCCCAAGCTCGCCCCAACTGAAGCAAGGGCTGCGGAATCCGAAAATGAATATTTGGAGGCGTCTCCGTTGACGACTCCATCCCATTGGCTCGACTGATGGTCCAAAACACTTTTTCTCGGACGATTATTGGACGTGATTCCGTTTGAAGAAAGCAAAGGAGCACTGCAAAAGACCACATGGGTTTATAGAGAAATAGAATAACTTCAATTAGTCTTCCAATGCAAAGTATGCTGTGTATCGTTATTAACGTCAATGACACTATATCGTGTCCCTAAATTTTATCCCTCAAACCTAAAACAGTTTCAGTGATACTAATTGTTTTTTCCTTAACACTTATTCTTTAGAACAGCTTAATAATTCGGAACTGAGTTAGAATTGACACTAATAGAAACCCCCCACTAATTTCTTTACCCTAATGACAATTCAAGGTGTAGTGTCCAGAAATGCCGCAACACCCATAATAATGAACCGCTGGTGACTGTTCAAATGAACTTTTAGCTGTTTGAACAATTACTATCAGAATTTTTTGTAATTTGAACAATCCCACTATTTTCATCTCAGCAAATGAACACTATATCACGACCCTTAATTCTTTTCGGTGCATACTGTATATGTCATAACAAGTTACGATATGTTATGCACAGATAAAGAATTGTTATTACTGTTATTATAACATTGTTAGTTTAACCATAAGCCATGGAAAGGGTAGGAAAACCGTAGGGACCTATGGGTAGGGTCGATTGAAACTTTCCCCCTACCAAATTTCCAGTCATTTGTACTTCGAAGCTCGTAATTTCTCAAACTTTACCCATAAACACATATTGAACAAATCACTAAATAATTATTGAAAGTTCATCATTATGAGTATTCCAGTAGACTAATAATGGTCTACTTTCTCAAAAAAAGGAAGATTTCTCAAAATTTGGTTTGAAAACTAGAATGTTAATCACATAATAAATGCACCCTAAAACTCTTAAGAGCTCATGAAGCGCCAATCAGAACAACTGTGCCAATAAAATCAATCTTGAAGTCAAACATCTGTCCTGGCTTCTCAGTCCAATAGGCTTTACCTGGGTGAAGTTTTCCCATGGCCAAAGAGGAAAAGAGAAAATGTTGAGCATACGAAAAAAAATAGCTAAGTTTGTCTTCTTCCCAAAGACCAGCAAAGCTTGGAGTGAGTGCACACAAAACATTGTCAAAATGGGCTCAGGCATCACCATTACATATCCAGTTATTGCATTTACCCTTCTGACGGTATTGTAAGGGAGAGAGAGAAGGGAGAGTGACAAGATGGATCTGGACCTTACCCAATGTACTTCAAAACCAGCTACATTATAAACCTCAATGGTATACTTCAGATCTTTTCCTCAAAACCCCCCTCAACAACCTAGGAATCACAAGGCTTCACAACAGTGCTCTCATCTGAGATGTCAACATCCCATTCAAATAATGCACCAGTAATGATAAAAATATAATCAGTAACAGTAGTCATACATAAGTAAGCAATATTAAACATTTGCAACAATAACAAGCCATCAGCAACAACATGAATCCACAACTAATGCATCTAATCCATTGGAAACAACAATAATCCAATCAACAATCCATCAGTAAGAATAACAATATAGTCACATTTATCGAGGAGGATTTCCCAATATTTAATAATCTGCATTTTTGAGGGTTCTGATATTTTATACATCGACGAAATATCTCGATATCGTCGTAAAGCAAAAATGTCTGAAACGTGGTTTTGGTGCCAATTTCTAATACAGTAATCCATCTGTAAAAAACCCGTCAGTAAAAATACCAACAATCCATCAACTATAATAACAATAACGCATCGGTGATAGCAAAGTTATAAGTCCCTAGGACGTTCCTGAAATTCCTCTTTTGAGACGTGTCAGACACTTTTACCTAATTGTCACCTTTTTGAGACTTTCTGTACATTTAAACTTCTCACACATTGCAACTAACAAAACTTATGAAAAAGTTTTCAGACATCGCCTGTGTGTTTCCTAGTCACGCCCCTTCGGAGAACATTGTTTTCACCTCTACATTGACACGTGACATCTGAGTACGTTTTTACAAATTGTCCAGAGAATACAGATGATATTCGTGTAAGCCGAAGTTCACAAAAAAAGCCAATTTAACAAATAATTTTGAATAACCATAGAAATGGCAATAACTTCTCGTCCACCAGCAATGATAACCCAACTAAATGTTTAACAGCTATAACCTATCAATCATAATAACAGTAACCCATGAGTAAAAACAAAAATCCATCAGCAATATAAAAAACAGTCGTTGAGTAACACAACACTAAACCATCAAAAACAGCATACATCAGTAACAGCGATACATCACCAGTAAAAGTGATATCCCATAAGTAACAATGAAAACAATAAACGTTTTACTGACAATAATACACATCTTACTGACGGCAGAACACATCATACTAACAATAATACACGACTTCCTGGCAAAAATTACATATCATACAAACAGTTACTGACAAAAGTACACATTATACTAACAACAATACACGACTTACAGACAATAAGCCACAGGTCACCATAATAGCAGTGGTTTCACCTGATGGGCAGCAGTGTGAAGCGTTGCACCGAAGGAGCCATATTGAGTGTATTGGTGTCGGCCGCATGCGGATGCTTGGGCGCCGTATCCATGTGAAGGCGGTTTAACTGAATGATGGCACCATAGAGTACAGCACATCGGTTATAGCACCGCTTCTCATGCTCCCAGAGAGCCTCCTCATATCTGCAAATTTGATTTTGATTTTCTTGTTCAAAGTCAATATCACAAAAGAAAACACAGAAGACAGGACAGACGAAGGCAAAAGAGGCCCCGAAGAAAGATCACACAGTGCTAGACATGTCCAGGAAAGACTTGCACGTCAAAACATCATACAAAACATCGTTAATATGTCACGCGAGATTGTCCTTCCCATCTACCAGATCGAAAACACCTACAAACAAGAAATCAAATCGTCGTCAGAAAGTGTTTGTCTTTCACTTACGTGGCCCAATCGATAGGATCGAGGCTCTCTTTAAGTGAGTCAATCAAGGCATTAACTTGGGCCTTCCTAGCTATGGCTGCTGGATCCGTTTGGGGAAGAGGTCTCCATCGCCGACTCGAGCTATGACTAAATCGAGAGGAGCCTCCTGACATCCCACTTTCTTCCTCTTGAAGTGACTCTGGAGAGATTTCAGCTCCACCAGACAAAACATCAGCCAGAAATTTGACGTCAAACAAAAGCTGGAGGATTCCTTTTTCTGACACACGCTCGTTCATTATTGCCTCATCCCGGAAAAAGTCCTCATATGCAGCAAGAACCTGAAGAAAAAAACCCGAAAAAAGGGAAAAAAAACAGTTTTAAAGCAGACATTTGAAGCAATATCAGACACAAAGAAAGGGAAAATAAAAAGCATACTTCAATTTTAACTAGCTTCTTATGGTTTATCCTGTTGATACTGGCAGCAGGCAATAACTGACCAAGGCAAGAAAAAGAAAACAATCACCCTCCTTTCCCAAAAAAAACATGGGAAGGAAAAATGACGTTGAGGATAGACCAAGTAGCAATCTCGAGTTTCTTTAAGTATTAGACGCCTCGACCAGTCGGCAAGATTCAATTATACGTGTTTCCAAATTCCTTTCAACCAACATGACTTTTACGGAACAAAAAGATGTCACAAAGAATAGGTTTTTGCTTACAAACCTTCGCTGACATTTTCCATGCAAACACTCTAAGCACCGCCCTATCTAATGTATGTGACCCGACTCGATGAATCTCCTTTGCACCGGAAAAGAGAAGAGAGAGACAATAACCCGACGGCATTGCCGGAAGAGCAATAGACAATTCTACTTCCCCGTCTTCCATCACCGATTTTTGAATTGTCTCCTCCCATCCCTTCAAGGGTACTGTCGTCGCAAGAGTCTCATCCTTCCTCAAATTTTCTGTAAAGGACTTCGCCAATTGTGTACTGCTCCATTCCACCCACACTCGATGTGCCGCAATGCTTACTCTTCTCAATTCTCTTTGAACTTCTTTTAATTTCACAGTCCCGTCATCTGTTCGAAGCAACGATTCTTGCCCTCCAGAACGAGAAAATGACCTACTACGAGTGTTTGCCTCCAAAAATGTGTTCCCTTCCACAGTTTCCAACCAACTAGGAGAAACTTTACGCACAAAACCAGGTGTACCTGCAACGTAATAGAGCTCCAAAAAGACCACGGTCTAAAGAAATTAGCATGAACTTCACAAAGCTTTTTCACACAAAACACTTAAAATCACCTTGGATTTATTCACAGAACTGCTCTTCAATATGGTACAAACAGCGAGAGAAACCCACGCTCACCTGCCGTGGCTCCTCCCTCCATGGTTCCCACGAAGTTTTTCCAGTTTGAAGGAGGTCCCAAAACCACAGGGAGACAGGTAGACCACTGTCCAAGTGCAGCACAGAACCGTCCAATGAGAAGAGCTCTCTCTACTGTCAAAAATGTCGTACTCTCGCCATTACTCGTCTCTTGAGTCAGGCTCTCCAACTGCTTCTCCAGCCCTTCCACAATGGTCTTAAGGGACAGAAAGCATTGTTCTTGAAGATATGGAGCCAGTTCTTGTGACCGTAAACTTCCCGCAGGTCCTCTCAACATGTGAAGGACATCTGTAAGGATATCGGTAAGCTTATGATCCACCTCATCCCGAAGTAGTGTAACCTGGACCGCACAGAAAGACAGGAAAACAAATTTAAATATTTTCAAGCCCACAGTTCTAAGACATCGATAGACTTAAACAAAGAATTAGCTTCACATGAGAGATAAATAAACACAAAATAGATTCAACGGGGAGCAAAAACAAAGAATACAAAATACTGAGTCCAACACTTTACTGCGTTTTTGCAGTAAAGATCCATCATTCAATGTGGCATTCTATCTGATAAAAGGTCAAACAGTATTTTCCTGACAAAAATCTGTCCGAATCAATTCCTCACCTCAGGGCTAAAAAATGCACTTTTTGCACTCTCCCACTCTTTATCATCCACTCCCACTCTCCACGCCAAGCCTCCACTTCCTTCCGATTGCAGCAATGTCCCCCAAGCACTGAGATCTACTGATTGAGGAGCTTCTATCTCTGTCAGAAACTGCTCTATTTGATCTGTAATAGTGAGAGTTTGGAAGGCCGAATCCACGACACTCTTACACCTCTCTGCAAAGGTTTTTTCAAATAAGGAATTCCACAGATCCATGGGTTCCTTTAAAAGTAACTCCCATATGCAGTCCCATGGGGAATCGGGACGAGCTCCAAAGGCAGCTGTCAGCCATGGCATGGATTCGGCGAAAGTTTCCGGAAGAGTCATGGATTGTCGCACTTGGACTTCGATTTCCGCTAAGTCTTTTGCATTTTTTATGTGACCTAAAATGACTTGCCCTTCCACTGCAACATAAATGCCTCGCAAACGGGAAAAAAAGAGTTACAAGAGGAGAAGCTGGGCTACAGGAGAAGTTGGTTTAGGGAAGATATTAGGAGAAAACAGAGCAAAAAAGTATTACTTTTAAATGTCAGTTGCACTTTCCAATACGGCCAAAACTGACATTGGCAAGTTAAGCAATGTGAACAATACAATTGAAGAGAACAGAGTCATCGGAAACAAGAATCTTTGAGCAATCGGTGTGACAATATGCAAGACAACAAAAAGGGGGAAAATGTATGGTAAGAGAGAAACGTTCCAAATCTTTTCGGCCGACTTTGGCTCACTTTGGACAAGAAACTGAAAGATTCCGCCTGACAGAGGGAGTCACCAAGAAAACCTAAATGGGTGCCTTCTTTCTAGAGGTAGATAAAGAGCAAAATGCTTTGATAATCATCACACTTAAGGAGTTTTCACATTTTCACTGCAGCAATAACAAATAATGACTGCAATTTTGACATTGATGGAAAACAATTCAATGGAAGATCTCATGCGTTTGTAAAATTCTTCTGCATGTCTCCTCCCTCCCTCCACATAGCTACACCGCTCATCGTTATTTGCATTAAAGATTTATTAGTGCTAATACGAAATTAGAATTAATAATATTAATTTATTGCAAGGAGACGTGGCAGATTGTAGTCCACGTCCTTAAATAATGTTGTTAACTCTATTTTGTGATTTTTGGCCAGAAAAAGTCGCGACCGAATTAGTGTTATTAACACTAATAACGATGAGCGGTGTACTTTCTTGTGCATGTATCCTCCCTCTTTCCCTCAAAATTCTCTCCCTCACCTGCGATATCATCTGCCACAGTTCTCAGCCATGTCTGACAAGCCTCCTGCACAACCTTGGCCGGTAAGGGGGTCATGGCTTCCTCCAATTGTTGACGATGTTCTTTCCAAAGCTCCACTTCCTTCTCCGGATTAGGAATACCACCAAAAAGCTGTGATCCTGGCATCGCCACGAGCACAGTTCCAAAGAGAAGAGGCATCTTTCCAGTAGAAACCTCAAGAAACAATTCACCGACGTGACAGAGGGACTGCTCAATGATGGCCACTAACTGACAAAGGGAGGTTGCGAAAATTGTCGCATCTTCAACATTCCCTCCAGAGCGAGCAGTTGCCGATCGGAGCTGTGGAAAAAAGAAACCACAAGAAAGGAAAAAAGAACAGAATAGAACAAGCTTAACATTGCTATTAAAATGGACTCAATCTATTATTACTTTTCCTCCTCAATGACAAAGTTGCTTCAATAAGTTGAACCTTGCCTTCCACTAATTTGCTCTCAGTATTCAAACCAGAGAAGGTATGGGTCAAATCAGAAACAACTGAGTTCAAGAACCTGTAGATAAGGATAGTTTGCCCATACAAACATCCATGATTCATAACAGTGGCATCGTTCAGAATTCAATTACACTGCCCATCATCATTATAGTTAATAACACTAATTCGGTCGTAACTTTTCCTTGCCGATAAAATCACAAAACAATGTTAACAACACTGTTTAAGGAAGTGGTCGACAATTTGCCACGTTCCTAGCACTAAATTAGTATTATCTATTGTAATTTCCCATGAGCACTAATGCTAATAACTATGGGCAGTGCAGCTTCCACAGCTTTCGCTTATCCTTCCAATGCCTCCATGCAACAATAAGTCGGCAGCTGCCAGTTTTTGTTTTTCAAGAACCGCTCACCTGTGCGCGAACCCAAGTTCGTCGAGATTCTAAAAACAGCGAAAAAATTTGAACAGAGTTTAAATTATCGATGACAGCAGCTCCTGCCAGAGCCACTGCATATTGTTCCACTGGGAGCCCCAAATCCTGTAACCGATCACGACTCCGTTGCGAAATCTATTGCCAAACAACCTCCATACTTTTTAGTTAAACACACACTTTTTGGTTAAACACACTCCAAGTTCAGTAATAGTGACAGGAAAATAAAATGTCAGCTCGGCCTCTATTCATCTCGAAAGTGTTGGATGTGCTTGGACATGATCAGCCAACATTATGATCACTAAAATAAAAACATCATAGACCATCTAGAAGTATATAATCCTTCATCGTGTTACAAAACTTCGGTAGAACTTGAACTTAAACAGCTTTGCCTCAACAGAATTTAATTTCAAAATTTTAATTAACAAAATTTAATTTCATCCAGTACCCTTGTTGGATACAACCGATACCACCTTAAACTCACATTATGACTCACCATTTCTTTCTTCCCAAGACAAATAAAACAAAAATCACAGATACTACACTCCCAGAAAGAAAAGCAAGTTGTACCTGGTTTTTAAACGTTTCTACAAGTGGCCATTGGTGACGAATCAGTGGAAAGGACGCTAACAACTCCTTCAAGTCTCCCTTCTCATGTCCCATAAGAAGTGTGTGAACTTCTCCTGCACGCATATATCTCTCGGCTCCCTCCAAATACATATGCTCATCAAGGCAACCCCAAATCTTTTCGGGAGTGTCCACGAGGTACTTCACTCGAGTGCCTAATCCATATAACTTCTCACGTCTCTGCATAAAAACATAAGCATATAAACAGAGCAGGTCAAGCACTTTTCAAACATTGGAGAGAGCGATCCAGCAAAAATTAGATTTAGCCTAACACAAAAACATTTAGAGCGTCAGTAACGCCCAGTTAACTGTTGGAAACAGTTTCACAAAGAAATGTCAAGTTGATTTGGAACTACATAGATTTTCCCAATCGCAAAAAATTCCACCCCAAAGTTGAACAGAATGCATAAGAATGGACGCACATGCTGAGTTATTTTCTCAATAAATGACGAATGCAGTCAGAAAATTTGTTGCTTTGCACATCGAAAAGGTTATAGAATGCATACATAAAGTTCAAACAGAAAGGTTAACGCTGTGTATCGTAACTGAGTGGTAAAAGTATATAAATCCATATGAAACGCTGTGAACCAAATGGCATTAAATATAATATTTCACGAGGATCAACGATGGCAAAAACTAAACATCTCTGAGCAACTACACTGCCCATAGCTATATTGTAAATGCGAAATTAGAATGTCTAATACTAATTTGGTGTAGGAAGATGTGACAGATTGCAATCCACTCCCTCAAATAGTGGATTAACTATATTTTATGATTTTCGACCAAATGAGTGTTATTAACGCTAATAACAATTGGCATTGTACCTGTACTGCATGCAAAAGGATGTGTATAGAAGAGAAAGTGGCTGCAATCCCTCACTGGGAGCACTGAATGTTAATTATGCCATAGTAGCCGAGATGGAAAGAGGACAAGAGAAATTAATAAATTCTGTCGAATCAAATTAATCATTACTGTCGGACAGTGAAAGATGTAAAAGAATAGGGTCTCAGAAAGCTTTGAGGAGCATGTTCATGAGGGCATCGTATGAAAACCAAGAAATGGAGACCAGCTCGAAGACATTCTCTTAAGCACCATTACATGAGTGGTCATGAAAAGAAGTCTGATGGTGAGGGAATAAAATTTGGAGGACAAAAGAAGGGAGAACAAGTGGAAACGGCAGAGCATGCTGTAAAATAAACTGACGAAAGGTAGAAGGCCACCAAGAAGGAGCACACTGAGGAAAAAAGTGTTGAAAAAGTAACTAAAAAAGAGAAAGAATAAATAAAATAGGGTGGTCGCAAAATGAGTATGGCATGCAAATGCAGCTTTGTGTTGGCCACACATAAAAAAAGTGCATCATGAGGGAAGTTACAAGATGATAAAAGCTCCAACAACCGTTGACTCTTAAAGCCAACAAAAAGTATCGCCTAAACAACAAAACTAGGACATCGCTATAAGTTACCATGAAGTTTATGATGAGATGGGGCCCAACGGAAAACGATAAAGACAGGATTGCAACACTCCCTGCTCAGAATCCAGAACAGGACGAACGAAGCCTTGTTTTTACCTGTCGTAGCTCATCTGTCCCTCTAGCTGGAACAGATGTCGCGATGCTCTTGTGTAAAGTTGCAAAGCCTTCCTCCATGGCCGCTATGTTGGCAACTACTGCCTCGCAGGATCTGTCTCACAAACCCATCCATGAACCCTTCACCAGTCACTTGTAGAGAATAGTACAATTCTCTAAAATGTTAACTAACCGACATCTAGTGCAAAAGAACATTTTAGATGAAACATATTCTGAGGCAATGACAAAGCCGAAACAACATATCCAATAAATTAATTAGGACTCTGTTCTCCTCAGCTTAAATATGTAGCTCTGTTTTCAAAGTTTCATGGTCCAACGATATTAGAGGTGATACTAGGGGTGAGTACACATGCTTATTTGTAAAATGAAGAGATGCCTGACAACAAGTGTGGTTAATCGTATTGTTGATTACAGCTGAGACCGAAATGAAGCAAAGGTGAAGTCATTTTCTTTTCTGAAAGTGACTTCCATTACTTTCATTTTGAACAATTTCTAGTTGATTCTCAAAAAGTGAAATCTTTGCGTACACTGTCTATTTTCCCGGTCACTGGTCAATTCTGTGGCCAAAGATTGACATTGGTTGCAATAGTGCCTTCCTGGCGCATGCAATAGTATGTGGTAAAGGTGAATAGTCTTCCACAAATGACTAGTGTTCCACACACAAATGAGTTCTGATGCGTAAACGATATTGAAGAGTTAAAAAAACTATGTAACAGGAAAGCTCCTGAGTAGTAATGGGCTCATTAGATCCAGAGCAAAAGGAGGCTATTGGTTTCCTTTGCATGAAGGCCTCATTGTTCATGAACTATGGAAAAGCACATGACAGCATGTTCACATCTATTTTCTGAGTCATGTGTACCAACTCTGAAAGAAGGGGAAAATTATTGCACTAGACGTCACGATTAGATAAACGGTTCTACACAGAAAAACATTTGAGTTTCTGCTTAATATCCGGGAAAACGCAAAACAAAAAATTCACAAGAAAATGACGTTTTGCATCCTGTGTAGGGACGAAAAATCTCTGAAAAGACACAAAAAGTAATGGTGTACTGGAAGGCCTTGGCGTCAAAAACTTGACATAAATCGCGTCTCCGTTTTTACGGAATTCTTTCAAGTTCATCATAAAGCTTCAGGAATTAAACATCCCCCCTGATACTTGTCATATTGTAGGCCACAATGTGAACTACTGAACCATATTCACAACAATTTCCTAGCGTACATGGACACCGTTGAGGCTCAAAATAAACTCCCTCGCCAACTCCTTCCCTCCCTCCCTCACTCCCTCCCGCTCTCCTCCATTCCGCTCTCCTCTTGTACTCTCGTTAAAAAGAGGAAACTCTCCCTAATTTCCTTAGTCCGTCACCAATTCACATTGCCACGCCACAGCAGGAAATCCTTCCAAACAGTCCCACACATAAAACCATTTCAGAATGAATTGGAATGGCTTTTCTGCTTGTTATGGGACATCTTCTTTTGACCGGCGTGGCCCTTTAATACACTTTCTTGAGTTTCTTCTCTCGTTCGTACTCCGATGGTTTACCGTCGCGAGCTTTGCAATAAAGCCTTTGTTTATAAGATGCCAGACCGAAGATCCACAGGTACTAAGAATAATAAGTATACATCCAAGCCATGGCATTGCCATACCGATATACATGGTCACGGCATGGTACACACATACATGGTGTGTCATTTCATATTATTGTCAGGCTTGTGAGGATTCCTGGACCATAGATCCACCTCAAAAACAAACAGCTTTACCTTTGCATGTCGAGAATCGAATCAGCCGACTCGATTAGGTCACGGTAACTGGCTCCGACAAGCTGTCGAAGTTCCTCCTTCTTCTCCTCGATGTCGCGTCTTGTCCGAGATTCCACCTCCCGAATCTCCGCCACACTCCGTGTCTCAAAAAGCCCCTCCGCATTCCGGGAGCTTCCAGGCTCCGAAGATTTCTGCTGAAACTTTCCGCCTCTCATTTTGGATTTTCGGCTTTACGGATCGCACAATGCAGTACCTTTAAGAAAAATTGTAAGATGCCTCCGAAGAAAATCAAGGAGACTCGGATTGCGATCTATGAGAGAGGCGCGGGATATGCTTAGAGTAGTTTCTTCATTGTCTTTAACAAATAGATGATGGAAGTCAAGAGAAAGGCATAGCTTTCATGGCCATGGTCCCTACAAGTTGAATGGTGGAAAAACAAAAGTTCAAATGTGCGAAAACGACAGAAAACGCTATGAGTGATGTTACATGAGATTATTCCGTCAAGAACTGATGGCCATCGGTCAGGTAGGTGTAAATATGAAAACTGACCTCAATGTAGTTCAGAACACAATAATTGCCATGATTGAAAAAATCGACAGCCAATGATATCGGTTTTCGCAGGGTTAGGTATCGGAAGCCCTTTTACCAATAAACCAGAGGTCGCAAAAAAGTCAAATTTTTACATAACCGAAACCGACCGTTTTTTTTTTTCAAAATTTGAGTAACCGACGCCCGACCGGGTTATGTCACGCTCCAAAATTGTTAACCGTTAACCGACCGGCGTTTACGAAAATAAAATTTAACCGAAACTCGATTTCTGGCGACTAACCGTACCCGCCCGTAACCGAAAGAGTACAAAATTACAACGCTCGTTGTTATTAGCGTTAAGCATTTATTACACCGCGAATCGTAATTATCGTAAATAAATAATTAATGTTGTCCATTCTAATTTATATTTTTTCGTTTTTCAAAAAATGTTTTACTCTACACCGCGAATCGTTATTAATGTCAAAGTCACTAATTTGGGTTCTTAAAATTTTGATTTCTTTCCTCAAATAGGATACATGATTTTAATTTTTCCTTGACGTTAATTAAGGTACGGTACAAAATAGCGTAGAGAACGAAAGTACAATATTTCTAAATAGTATGGCGTACGGTTGATGTCAACCATAGAGAAATGTACCTTTTCAAGTGAAAATTTTACAAGAAATGAATTAAATCAGATGCGCACGCATAGGAACGTGCGCTAAAAAAAACGGGATTGGTCTGACATGTAAATTAGTATGGCATGTACGGATATTTTAAATTCGCGACGGCGTACGATTTCTAATATTTTGTAGGGATACAAATATTAATTTTATATAATCCTACGGCAAAAATTCCATTTTTGCTGTTCCAAATTAGCATTAACGCCGAAATTAGAATACACTTTTATTTTTTAATTTCAAATTCTTAATTAGGGTGAAGTTCCATTAGACGAAAAGTGAGATTGTTTACAAAAATTCGGACCTCTCCGTACTACGCCGTACCTCTTATTTTGTTTTTATTAGGTAAACAACATTACAAAGAATCTTGCTAATATTCTCCAAAAGTCTGGGAGTTAACAATGACCGTTGGATATTTTTTCGCGAAGCATTCGCTTCAAAAGTTTCTGTAATTGGTGATGTACCTCACGAGGTACATCACCAATTACAGAAAAAATTGAGCCGCGACACGCTGGATAATGAGCATACGTGTCAAGCTGACGACCAACGGAAATCAAAAATTTCGCATACGATTTTCACATTCAAAAATCCAACAGAAAATACAAACGAAATGTCGTAACGCACTTTCGTCCCACTATTTCTGGCAACGCTCATTCGTCACGCGAAAAAACAACAACCATAAAAAAATGAGGTGGCATTTGACAAGGCATCTGCAAAGAGTACAAAAGTGGTGTTGCACGATGACCTAGTACGCACGTACATGGTACCCAAATGGAGATTTTTGGTAGGTGTGAAAATCATTGACGGTTTTCAATATCAAATCTATATTTACGTGGTGCCACTATTTTGCTAACACGTGGATTACAGACTCTGCGCAATGGAACTTCGTTCAAAGTGTAGCAACTTGTAATGTTGGCCGTACGATTACAGAATGTCGTAATGGAACCTCACCCTTAGCATCGAGTACAGTAAATTTTCTTAAACACTATTTAAACTTTGACACTAATAACGATTCGCGGTGTAGTTTATCAATAACTCTAATTTGGGTTTCTATCCGTAATAATTATCCGCTTTAAATATCTTTTATGTACAAATACAGAATCTGACATACGTACAATTTCACGTCATTATGACGTTTTCACTACGGGGTTTTTGAAAAACGCATTCTGTCAAAACGTACAATTTCACGTCATTATGACGTTTGCACCTCGCAGTTTGTGAAAACTTAGTGTTACATCATAACGACATGTATTAAACATTTTTGTATTTTTTTCGTTAATGCGGTACAATGTTGTACGGTCAACCACACTATTTAAAACGACACTATACTACACCGCGAATCGTTACTACACCGTGAATCGCTATTAGCGTAATGAAATAGATAGCGTAATGAAACAATTAGCGTACTTTACGGTAAATTGTGTTTTTTCGGGTACACCATGATTCTAATTTATCATGTACTCTAATTTGTAATGTTTAAACTCTTATGCTAATGTTTTTTCTCTCGTTGCGCTTTCAATTTCGGTTTTCGATACCCCAATAATTTCAAGCTTTTGTTTTTGTCGGGGATCTAAAAGAGCCACGACAACATAATATTCATGAAGCCCCCACTTCAATAGTGCAAATTTCACAAAAAGTTGCTTCAATTTTTGCAAGTTTGGGGAATCGGCGGGGCATTCCTTTTCACTATTATTGTAAGATGCTTTTTCTATCTTATAATGGTTGTGGAGATATGATAGTTCAAACAAAACCAAATGTAAAGTTGGTTCTTTGATTTTTTTCAACTTTAGGGTCTCTTCTTGAAACCTTTCCAAAAATCTTATAAGTTTGGTAAGGCGAGTCTCATCAATACAAGCAAAAAGTAACAATTTAGTTTTTGCTTGAGCGATTGGTGGTATCTCATTGAATGGATCGTAAATGCTCTTAAGCATTCGGAGCAAAGAATTCCACCGCGTTGTATTTTCTTGTTTTAAAGTGTTTTTCAATTTTTTTTGTAAATTATTCAGTTTGAAAAACGTGACCAATGATTTATACACGTCAATTAGATCAAACAACTCAGGAACTTCCGCAGCGAATTTATAATTTTTGGAAGCTCCGCTCTTGTTCAAAATCGTTGTCATAATTGTAGCAATTTTATGGTACGCGCAAGGTATCCAAGTAAACATACTTAGTAGACCTTCAGCCGCACACATGTTAGAGCCACTGTCGATCACAACAACGCAACGATTTTGAAAAACATTAAAATTTGACATTTCAAAATTGGTGAAACAATTTTTGAAAGTCGTTAAAACTTTTTTCGCGGTTTGTTTTTCCTCGGGAAAATGATTGACTTGAAGCGTCAGTGCATGAAGTTTAAATTCTTTGTCAATAAAATGAGTGGTCACTGACACGAATGAGGTTCTTTTTATTGTCTCGGTCCAAAGATCGGTCGTAAATGCGACAAAAATATTGTTATCAGTATATTCTTTAAGTTTTGGGATGATTGAACTTCAAATATCTTTGGCATAAGATAATTTGTAGTTTTTCAAGCTATTGACGCACGGGAGTAGCTGGTCGATGTCAACACTTTTGTTAGATGAAACACCAACATCAAACAATGCTTGACAAAATGCTTGAAAAGTTGGGAACAAAAAACAAAAAGTTATCATAAAATTACTAACCATGATCAATAAATAACTTTTATACCAAAGCAACATCATGACAAACCAAATAATAATAAAAAATAATATAGCGTACAAATTATAATATAGCGTACGAACATATATTATAGATGAAAAAATAGTGATGAGGCTTAAGAATATGAATTTATTAACAAAACAAGTTATAATGACATATACATTAAAGCCATCTTAAATGGATTTCAAAATAAATCATACTTGAACCGTCGTCCATAAAAAATGGTCGAAGGTCCTTGCAACACATCAACGCCACCATTTTTGCAATATATTTTTGGTCACTTGTTTTTGCCTCCGTTTTTGAAAGAAACTTACGAAGAAGTCCTCTATAACTATGCGTGTCGGACAAAGCTGAACATGTGTGAGCGTTAATTGTTGAAGTACCGTTTGCTGACTTGTATTGATAAACTATGAAACATGTATTACAAGCCACAAAACCTCCCCCCTTTACTATGTATTTGTTTGATGTTTTAGTTTAGTTTCATACACATGTTCAAATTTGTTGCAACAACTTAAAGTGGCCCTACTTTATTTCACTAGGTATTAATGAGCAATTTCACCATTTTTTTTATTTTTGAAGTTCGTTTTGGATTCTAGTTTTAAAAGAAGCGAGAATTATTTTCTCTATTTTGGTGTATAACTAGGTTTTGTTTGTATTGTGGTCAATTTTCTCTAACTTAAATAGCAATTACATTTATCAATTTATAGTTTGAAACATGTGAGTAAGCTAATAAATAGGATTTGTCGTGGGAAATTGACGTAATAATTTGATTCCAGCTGATTTATTAACTAATAATTACTACATATCGCATAACATTGACATAATAATATGATATATTTGTGGAAACATATACCATGTATCAATTAGCCAATGATTGCGATATGTCACGTGATGTAGAAATTAATGGTCCGTTTAAAGTATTTTCTAGGTCTAAATAGAAATATAGAAAGAAGCCGAGGCAGTCTACCTCTAACTTCTCTCTCCAACTCTCAAACTTGTCGCAGTCACAGAGAAATTGGGGAGGAAGCTAGAGCCATGGCTACCTAGGCTATCCTGAGGTTTACGGAAAACATATAAACTAGTTTATTTACCGTTAGGGGTTTATTTTAAAAAGAATGTGTGATGCCTCCAAAATTTGATCCTGGTACCTGCCGGACAGCAAGCAGCCGGTAGCCGGTAGCCTTATCCGTTAAGTCTGGACCTAGTGTTACGTACTATATGGTTTGATATTTAATTAAACATTTTCACGTAGGATAACTCATTTAACTGAAACAGTTTACAGGAGACATAGATCCAGTAATGTAAAAGTACGGATTACGGTATGGACAAGAAACGAATACCGCGCATTTATTTCTTTAGCGAAACGAATACTGCGCATGTATTAATTACGGCTAAAATTAAATGTGAATTAAATCGGACGGCTGGAATTAACGTCGAGATCGCGGAAAATGATTTCCGCGGTTTTTTGTCATCGCCACATCGGATGACACGTGGCGGAATGACATTGGATCGCGGCATCTCCGAGGATTAAGGGAGCGAATCCGGATATACCACGTGTCAACATTTTGGCCATGTCGTACAATGTCCATACAAAAAGTACACCGACAGCTGTACTTTCGTGTATGGAAGTGTGATCTGATTGGCTCCGTACATCAGTAGATAGAGTCTGTGAGAGACATAGGACTTAGAAAAATTAGGAGATAGGACCCTCTCTCCCAGAGAGCTTCAGTACAAAAGGTCAACTTTGACCCTCCATAACTTACTGCTCAGGGGAGCAAATTCTGAGATTCTTTTTGCTATCGACTCAGGGGAGTCTTGCCTTTACAGGGTTGAAGGTGGTGAGAGTTATTGTCTGCCAGGGTGACAGTTGTTCTTGCTGAAACACAAAGGGGTCAGGGTTATCTTAGAGGCTTCTTGGAAGCTTTCCATTCTGAGAACTTATGGAGGTCTCACCGTTTCACGTTATGGGCCCACCCTCTAGGGTACCAATCTTTAATGGAACTGGCATCATATTCTAGGAAAGTATGATGATAGGAGCTCTATGCGATAAAAGGTTTTGGGGGATAGTGAGTGGACGGTTGGGGCGTCCATCAAGTCTTCGAATCCCTCCAGGGTTTGGAGGAAGCAGATTCACCAGGAAAGAGGATCCACCTTCAACGGAGGAAACAAAGGAAGGAGAGGTGGTGGACAATGGAAAGGAGAACATCCTACGCCATCTCACTCAAGGACTTGCATGTCCTCATTTGCAGGTAGAAAGGGCATCCGATCTTTGGATGGCTCTCATAGAGATGTACCGAAGTGGTACGATTCAACAACAACAGTTGGCTGATCACAAAGT
>JBBHKE010000638.1:0-34017 GCA_037447655.1 Zygnema cylindricum | reverse complement strand
CACATATATATAATATGTATATATGTATGTATGTATCCCAAACTTTTACAAGAGACAAAAGTGATGGCAATAGGGCACAAACTCCCTAAATAAGCAATGGGTGCCACATTAACTTTTGATGTGAAACCCTACTCTCGTACGAAGAGGGGTAAAGATGCCTACATGCTAGTCGTAGGCCCAAACTCGCGACCAAATGCCCCACGATCCAATAAACTGTAGATGATATCTTGACAAACCAAAGGCAAAAAGGGATGAGACAAAAGTTGGGGTGGGGAAGGAATTGCAGGTAAGGTAGAAGGGGTGGTGGGGGGAACCATTTGTCAAAAGAGTAATAGCCACTTAGGAGCTAAAAAGGTTGCGGGGGTCATCTATGGGGTCAAAATTTAGATGAATATCAAAATTAAGAAATTAGCTCGAACGACCAGTCAACCTAACAAATAATTGCCATCCCATTGCTTAGGAGTCTGGAAAACTTGAAAGGGCGTAAATGGAGGAGGAATTTTAGAAGGTGACGAAGCAACTCACTCGCATGGTTAAACATAAATGTTGGGTTTTATTAGATTTTGCGAAACAATATGTCAAATAGTTATAGGTTGTCACATCTTGGTCCCTAGGGTTGATAATGTGGTTTAGTCCTCCACCAAAATGAAAAGGTAGGTGAAGCCAAAGGTGATATAGCGCGGTAATGAATAAAGTGTGAACAAAAATCTATCGAAAAGGTCAACATAACAATTTTTGGTTATAGAGGAAAGTGGAACCAAAAAACCAAAAAATCGGCTGTATGTCAAGAAATGGAAGTGGTTGGCTAGAGAACAAAAGGCTTGCAAAAAGGGGAATATTTTTAACGGTTTGAACAAAAAGAAAGAAACCATAAGCTGCGAGAAGAAGATGTTGCGATCCACAATATTAAAGGCATTTGAAACATCGACTTAGAGGACCGAATCCTCCAGTCTAGAACCTCAAAACCCCCTTTGAGCTACCACTCCAAACTGATGAGGAGAAAAACAATCGTGAAATCTGTGCAGGGTTCGAATACATAAGGGACATTTTTTTTTAAATTGGTATAATACATCTCCAGTAGCTTATCTGTGTTCCCCTTCCCCTCGGTCTCCTTAACTTGAGATGCCTTAGGAAGGCTAGGAATCGGAGGAGGAACATTTCTCTTCGCTAAAAAAGACCACACTAAAAAAAAACAAATCAAAACCCCATGAATTCTATTGAAAGGGAAAACTTTATGTTGTGTAACCCTGGACGCAATAACTAGGTCGGATGTACGGGCTCAAACTTGTCAAGTTTGAGGCATGTATGAAGTGTACCCCAAATCCGGAATAATTTTTGTTTTTCAAATCATTAGTCGAATACTATAGGATCTGTCCGTGTACAAAAAAACCAATAGCCCAATAAAAGCTTAACTTAGCTTTGAAAAGTGCTTAAATTCTCTTAAATTGCCAAAAACTTCTGACTAGATGGAAGGAAAGTCTCTTGTGTCAACTTTAACATTGACCAACTTATTATCATCCCCTCAATGCTTACGTTCTAGATTGCAACACAACGATGTTACAAGTCAATGGTTCATGTACTGAAACAATTATTTTGATATAGAATACGGTATATGATTATCCAGGACAATGTTGCGAGTATTTCTAATGAGGGAGGATATTATGTTTAATGGGAGGTTTCACGTACTATGTTTTCGTGTAAGATTGATACCATATTGCTTGAGGGTGCCTGTCGTGTATTTGGTGACATGTTTGTGGGGATGTTTGTGGGGAATCTTGCCTTTTAGGGAATACAATCTTTGAGCTATTTTGACATGTTGGTGTGACCGTTCACTATGTGGCTAAGAAAGAGCGCTATTTTGCACACCGTAATTGTATGGATGAGTTTATCTTTAAAAGTTAAGTCATCATTGTTATATTTCTTATCATGGTATCTGTCTGATATATAAGTAAAATATATCGACCGATCCTTTACACATACATCAAACCAGTTTATTTGTTATCGTAGGTTAGAAATAGGTACATATCGATATCAGTAAATGGCTTGAGTTACATAACTATACATCGCACCGCGAATCGTAACTAGAGTTATATACGCCAATTCCGTCATCCCAAATTTTAACTTTATAACCATAAATAGAGTACATAGTTCTAAATTATTCTTTACATTATTTAAGGAACTTTTTTGAATGGCGCTAATAACTCTAATACAGTGCCGTTTAGATAGTGAAGCGTATGTCAGTGTCGACACAGAAATTGTACTCTTTATTACAGCATACCACGATTTAATATAGCCGATCATGTAACCGCGCTAACAAACATAATTCAAACGTCATAATGAAGTGAAACTGTACGTTTTGTCAAATTCTGTACATGTACCTAATTTACAGTAGATATATTCAGCGCCCAAATTCGAGTTATTGATAAATTAGAGTAAACTCCTTTTTTGGAGAAGGGGTTGATTTCCCAAAATAGAGTTAATAACTCCAATTATTTTTCTCGTTTTTTTACTCTAATTATTTCTTTACTTTAATTACGATTCGCGGTGTACAGTACACCCTGTATCGCTATTGGTGTTAATGTTTTTTTCGTCTCTTGAAACAACTTTTCTCCGTACACGTATGTCGGATTGCAGATCGGACGGTTGCGATTGAAAGGTATGATTCTCAGCTTTCAATTGGCGTTCTCCATTTGAAAATCGGAGTAGTGTGTACTGGGAAAAGATATTTTAAGTGACGAAAAAAATATCAACACTACACCGCGAATCGCTATTAGCGTCAATGTTTTTTTCGCCACTTAAAACATTTTTTATCCGTACATATTTGTCGGATTGTGGATCTGACGGTTGCGATTGAAAGGTAACATTCTCACCTTCCGATTGGCGGTCTCATATTGAAAATCCGACAAGTGTGTACGGAGAAAAGATGTTTTTAGTGACGAAAAAAACATTGACGCCAATAGCGATTCGCGGTGTAGTAGAGATACAGGGTGTAACACATACTATACGATATTTTCTCACTGTATGAAATTCGAATTACATACAGTACGAAGTACGTTTCGGCCCGATAATATTTACTAGAGATTTCTGGTTGTTCACGGCTTCATCGATCCTGTGTAAACTCATCTGAAATCTTAACCAGTTCAAAATTAAAAAAAACGCAGACCGTTTTGCCAACCGAAACGGGCGTCAAATAGAAAAGCCCGAAAAGTTGTGACTTGTGTGACTCATCGTAAGACAATGCTGCGCCGTTTTTCTATTACGCGAACAGTATGAAAGTTCCAAAGTGTATCTACGAAAGTCATTGCTTTACTGCATAATTGTTCAAATCGTGCGATTTTTTTATTCTTTCCGATTTTTACGTATTATTCATGACTTCTGAAAAAAACGCGATGTACTTTCTGTCCGGTAAACTGAACGGGTAATTTAATGAAAGTGTACGGTATTTTTTGGTAGCTGTCCGGTTTATTACGTGAAATGTACGGAATTTGACGAAAAGATACGCTGCACGTATTAGTACTTTCTGACCATTAAACTGAACAGGAATTTCACGGAAAATGTACGGAATCTTATCGTTCATGTACGGGAGATTTCGAACGTTGAAGCGTCACACTATTTGCGCGCGGTTAGTTTGAAATGTGTACAAACGTACGAATATGTACGAAATTATACGGTCATAAATTCAATGACGATTTTTACGATTTTTTAAAATCGACCTCTCCGATTTTTACGTATTGTTTGCCCGTTTAGATCGTGGGTAAAATACGATTTGAACAACTATGCTTTACTTTTACTGCCATTCTTACTAAATTTTTATACTTTTTAACTTTTTATCGTACGTCTGTTCTATGCATCCCAGTATGAAGAATAAAAAAGTGAAAAACAACGGTGCCGGCAGTTATTATGTGAGCGAAAGCTTCGATTTCCTTTCAGATGACAGTATCGGATTGAATAGCGATACTGTTGGAGATCGCCAATATAAAGTCCGATCATGTTTGCTCTCTAACAGAAATTCCAGCCTGGAATCCAACGAGATCTCGAACTGTGTTTCCATTTGCATGCAGAATTCTTCTCCCCATCCGCCTAACACACGAGTCAATATTTGACAATAATCACCTAGATAGGGACGTGGACACTGCAGCATCCAAACAAATGTCACGCTGCTATCTCATCTCCCGCGGTCCAGTATGTACCTCGAGAAAGTGTACTTTTTCGGTGCATTACGTACGGATTATTGATTTGTCATGCATTGCATTTGCTCCTCCAGATGCCGAATCGCGCTTTTGATTTACACGTGGCTGGGACTGTCGGGAAAAGTCGGTCGTGAAAAGTGACTTCCGAGTTCCGACACTAGGAAATGTGATGGTGTTATCCGCGGCAGGATCTGACACAGCAATAGAGGTCTTTTGGAGTGCCACGTGTGATTTTCTTAAACCTCCTATTGCAGGTCAGAGCGTACCAGACTACCAGTGATTGCAAAACCATCTCCGATTTTTTGAATTTTGGATAACGAGAGGATCTGCAAGATTTGGTATGATTATCCACTTCGGTTGTCGGTCAGGGTACAGTTCTTGAATTCTTCGCTTAAAGATTACATAAAGGACATGTACAAACGGAGGCACATGTGTTATATCAACTGAAACTATTTTTGCAGAGACTCTTTCTTTCATAAGACAAATAAATATGTATATTAGTTTGTACTTCTTGGACAAAAGGTTCAAATTTGTAGCATATGAATCATAGGAGAGCACCATAATTTTCGACGGCAGCATTTGTAAAGATATCAACTTTTGTTCGTCAACTGGACCTAAGTTCTCACAAATTTTCTGGAGACGGAACAAAATGTTTACGATTCAGAATGTTTGTCGCCTCGAGAAACACTCTGAAATTTATTAACGCCATCCACGTGGAACCCTACAATAGAAGAATCTCAACCAAAATGCTCAACAGGAGGGCTCCACGTGGAGCTGCTGAAACTTTCTGCTGTAGGGTTCAACGTCGTGAAAAAAAAAACATTTTTTAGGCAGGCGACAAACATTTTGGAGCGAAAATATTTTGTCTCCTGAAATTTGTCGTTACTTGTTCCAAATTTTCAACGATCTTTTTACACGTGCCGCTGTGGTGGAATATAAGCTATCTAATTTTTTACATGTACGTTTATCTATCTTAGGGTATGTCCCCATGTAATTGTAATTTAGCGAACTTAGGGTATTTTCGCATGTTCTAAAGTTACAGTTGTTTTCTGTCGTTTTCCGAAATAACTTAGAAAAAAACGTGAAAATCCACATCCGTACCAAAAATTGGAAATTAACACCGTACAAGTTGCGTTAACCTAAAACTTTATACTTACAGTAGCTTGTCGTTTAGCACGATACAATTTGTCGTTTAGCGCATTTCGACCCACTTTCGCGTCCTTTCAACACATGTTCAAACTCTACATCAAATCACCTCGCGAGGTGATTTGAAATAAAGCCCAATGAAGTGAGCGAATAGGCAGACACTGTCGCAAGTGTCTGAAGTATTTTACAATTTTCGTGCGCGAAGTACCAAAAAAACCACACTGCATGTTTCCAGCCTGTGTGTAATGTTTTGCGATGCGCTGATTTCCGTACAGGGGCCGTCTCTCTCAAAAACACATGTCTTCACGCATACGGCGTATGAAAAAAATTGGCCACCTGTCGGCCAGTGGAAAGACAAAAAACGAAACCGCAAATTTTGTGCGACAGCGAAAGGTATTTTAGGGTTTCGACATGTCGACAATGTGGCGTACGGAAATTACGAAGTCACAAAATTTGTACAGCGTGCGGAGAAACGCCTCAAATTGAAGCCGAGTGGAAGTTTCGCCTCATTTTATGTATCACTTCATCTGTCACAATTCTTCGTACACGTCTATGTAAGTCACTTTTTTAAGTGACAAGTCATTTGCGTTTACATCCGAATGCTCCGAAAGCTGTACAGAGAATCTTCGCTAAAAAAAACAGTAGCAAGACTAAGTTTCAGTTACCCGCTAAAGTACCCTTTCTTTGTATTTTAGCGCGGATCCGTCGGACTCGGTTTTCAAGTGTCCCTATGTCTGGAAGGACGAAATCGTAACTTACGCTTGTGACGATTGTATATGTCGTTAATACCTGTGACGACTGTCAACATCTACAATCTATGGTCGCACATTTTTTGGAACTGCTTGTGACGTCGCATGTCTTACCGTGACAATGTAGACGTACCGCTTTCCAGCCTGTGCAGTGTCACGGTTGAAGAAGATGCGATTTGCCTTCGCGTCGCCTGTCCTGTCGACGTGAAATGGCATCAGAATTTCGAGACCCATGCAAAAAAAGTATTCCGTACTGGACGAAAACGGACAAAACCAAATAAATTGTGTACTATTCTTCGTCGTATTCGAACGCAAACGGACAAAACATAGCAAATTCTGTACTTTTCTTTGTCCTTGGAAATCGAATGAAAATTTTCGAAAATTACGGCACTTGCGAATATATGTTCCTATTTGTTTATCGAAAATACCTAGTTTTAAAACACATCGCGCATGTGTTTTAAACGTAAGGTTGAAGATGCCGTTTTTTGTTGTGGAAGTGGGTCGAAAAACACAAGACGACAAATTTTCATACATCCTAAATTCGAAGATGACGCAAATTGTAGTCTACAAATTTGCGATTCCTTCGTACGGTTGCAACTTAGGCAGTACGGCGCTAAGTTTTACAGTAATTCGACAGAAAAAAACCCTTACTTATGCACATGGGGACATAGCCTAAGTCACGGAACGAAAATCACGTCGTACGTAGCGTATCAGACAAATTGTATTTTTCGCTAAAAGAACATATCATATTAAAATAGAAAATATTATATCTAAAAAATACTATATATCGCGATGATTTATGTTGGTCTCGGTCAGAGGTCGCAAACGGTCAACCGAAACCGTGACCGACCGTTAACCGACCGCCCGCGCTGGATCCGGAACGGATTCGGTTGCAAATTTTTGGGGGTCGGGCGGTTACGGTCGGTTGACTCACCAGGAAAAAAAAACGGTCAGTTACGGTTGGTCAAACAAAAAACCAAAAAAAATGAAAATTTTGTACTCTTTTTTTCCAACATTATTGTTCTTTGTACTTTTGGTATCGTGGAAGTACGTGGCATCATGATTAGCGTCGCAAATCTGACACGGTACTGTAGTAAGCTATTTATTTCGCAAATCAAAGGGAACGCGACAAAGCGTCGCAAATCTGACACGGTAGTCACTATTCATTTCGAAAATCTTAGGGAAAGCGACAAAGCGTCTCAAATCTGACACGGTAGTACAATATTCATTTCGCAAATCTTAGGCAACGGGACAAAGCGTCGCAAATCTGACACAGTAGTACACTATTCATTTTGCAAATCTTAGGGAACGCGACAAAGCGTCGCAAATCTGACACGGTAGTAACACTATTCATTTCGCAAATCTTAAGGAACGCGACAAATCGTAATTATTGGCTTATTCCGGTGTACATTGATTAATTTTGTACTTTTTCGGTTACGGGCGGGCACGGTTAGTCGCGAAAAATCAAGATTCGGTTAATTTTTTTTTTCGTAAACGACGGTCGGTTAACGGTTAACAATTTTGGAGCGTGACAAAACTCGGTCGGGCGTCGGTTACTCAGATTTTGAAAAAAAAAGACGGTCGGTTTCGGGTATGATTTTTTTTGACTTTTGCGACCTCTGGTCTCGGTAGGATATATCGAGAAGTCTGCTCGTTCGATATTCGATCTATTGAATATCGAGATTATCGCGATATGAATTTACCCGATACCCAACACTAGCAATTAATAGTGTGGACCCGTTTTTCCGTATTCCTAACCTAGTGCACCGACAACAATATAGCTGCACCGACATCAACCGAAGAAAGCTTTTTCCGTAAACTGGCCAAACGTATCACCACATCCAAAGTTGATCAAATGAAGAAAGTGAAGTGGGAAAGTACCTGCGCGCAGCAATTTAGTTTACATGTGGTTGCCGCAGTTTTGTTACCCGTTAAACTTGGCCGGCCGTGTGAACTGTTGTTTTTTTATTGACGGTCGTCGTTCACAAGCGCGGCCATTTTTTAACCGGTCGTTACAATATTTCGCAAATCAAAGTTGTTTGACGGATTGACCGTCAAGCATAAACTCAAAGCTACGTAACTTGTACTATTATGTACTTAAAATGTACGATTCTTGAAAAGCTGACGCGACTATCTGCGCGCAGCAAAAAATGTCGTTGCGATTAGCAATTCCCTTTTTTAATAATAAAAGAAACAAAAACAGATAAAACAACCCTAAACATACGGTCGCGCGCAGAATGCGGTCAGCGCTTCGACGTGTGCGAGTGGACGAGTACAGAACTATACAGTACAGTACACTGAGTACAGTACTACAGAGTTTCTCTTTCCGATCTCGTTTCCGAGCGCGCCCGTCGCAGCAGCAGCAGGCCTAGTCGTCCACAGCTTCGCACCGCGGGCCACTGTACTGTACTGTACTGCTGTGTGTGGGCCACGTGGTCGGGAGACGGCATGGACGCAAGGAAGCAGCGCAAAGGTCGCACGAAACGCCACGTGTCCTTCGCCCGTTATGGAGGTGAGGACGTTCCCTGCATCCGACCGCTGCTGCCATGGCTGACCGCGCTTCTATTCTCCTCTGGTGACGTCGGCTGGAGGCGTGAGTGCAGGCGTGCCGGATGCTGCGTTGTGCGCCTGCCGACCGTCTTCGCCGCCCCCAGGAAGGCTGGCTGCTGAAATGACGTCATGGTTTGGGATGCAGCTTTGCCACTCACGCGCAGGGCGTTGCCGCCGGCTCCTGCGAAAACGCCAACGCCGACGACTCCCCATTTGGCGCCGGCTGGAGGAAAGGCCGAAGACGTTAAAGGGGTTAAAGGGGCTGAACTGTGTCCTCCGACGAGGCAGTCTTTGCAGTCTGGTACGGATGGCAAGGAAGGGCAGCTGCAACGAGATGCCGAAGGATGGATAACAGTTAAAAAAGTAGGGATATTAAATCAAGAGAGAGTTTCTGACCCTCAGCCATCCGCAGCCAAAGCCAGTTTGTTACCTGGCGCTGCGACCGGAAGTGAGCCGTCCGAGAAACCGAAGCCGCCATCTTCGGCGGCTGCTTCCTTCGAGGAGCCTCCTATACCGGAACGATCGAGCAGTCGGAGATTGTTCGAGGGGTGCTCTTTTGGCTTCGTGGAGAGTTTGCCTATGAATACTGTGAGTACTTTTGTCAGTCGTCAGGAATTATGTCTTGTGTGTTGTTATGTGTTATGTCGTCTTTTTGTCTTAGGTGTTCCCCTAATCGACCTTTGTCGCGTAAGCTTTGACTTAAAAGTAGCTGGGAGTGTACAATTGACGCTTTAGGTGTGTGATTGTTTTGGCGGAGAGGATTGTCGATATTCTGCTGTGACCAAGGACTGGAATAGGGATAGGTTACGAGTTTAGAGTACTCCTTCACATAAGCTTACACATGTGCAGAGGATGTCAAATGGAAAAAGTTGTTTTTTACCAAAATTGTGTGAGTATTTTTTCTTTTCTAATGGGCGCCTAATTCTCGTGTTTTGTAATGACAGCAAAGTTCTGCCAAGGAGGTTATCCAAAGAGAAGGAGGTGTTTTATGTGAATCTAGCAAGGATGTTCCAACCTTTACTATTGGCAGCCATTTAAAGTCTTCCATGATGGAGGACAAGAATACGGTCTCTTATCACTGGCTCATAGCTTCTGTACATGTAGGTGAAAAAATTTGCAGTATTTTTCTTTCCAAGTTAGGGCTGCCTTCATGACCAACGGTCGTTGAGTAGGCCATTGCAAATCGTGGGTTAATTTATTGAAGTCTTGCTCAAGCTTGTCTGAGAGCTAACTTTCATCAGCAAATGATGATGAAAAGGCTTTCCTTCTCGCTCACTTCATATGATGCATTCTGTGCAGGAGGGGAAGATTCTTGATCCTTCACAACATGTTATCTTCCGGCCTTTGACCTGTCAAATTCCACTTCCGGGTTTCCCCAGCTTTTTGATCTCTGTGTCATTATATAGCAATCCAGAGCGGGATCTGATGCAGAACTTAAGTTATTGCCTCGGCGCTAAAGTGACGGAGAAGTTAACTCGAAGCGTGACTCATTTATTGTGTCCATATGCCCAAGGAGAAAAGTATAAGGCAGCTACAGTGTGGGGCATCAAGGTCGTCAAAGTTGATTGGCTGTTTTCGTGTGTGTCAAAGGTACGTCTCAGCGTTTTTTCAAAAACTTTTGAAAGAACAAAAGATCGTATTCGCAGCAATATTTGGCGGCTTCATATTTGGGCTTAATTTCTCATTAATTGGAAAACTCCCTTCTTGGGTTAAAACATATGCAACTCCTCTTCTCGGACTGAAGATTTTGGACCTTTGAGCTTTTAAAAATCCCTGGAAGCCAGGTCATAACACTGTGAATTTGATTATTCTTCCTAACTTGTGAGTATGATTATCCCCTTTGCAGAATTGTGTGGTTCCAGTATCAGATTTTCAGCCCCATTCCGTAATTGACGGGGAGGAATTGTTATCCCCACAATATCCAACACAGGCAGCTATTTTGCCACGTTCAGGAGAGCTCGGGTGTCAGACGGAACCAAGTACTCAAGGAGGAGCTTCTCAAATCCACAGCCTGATTAATTCTTCAAAAGGTGATTCAAGTATTCTTATCCAGCATCATTCAATCATAGGCAATGTCACTACTGAAATTTACCCTCGTTCTCTGGGTAATTGTACAGTTTTACGAGTAACCGTACGTACGATTACTCAAAAACTTGTGTGATATTGTAAACGAGGATAAATTCAATAGTGTAATTCCATATCACAACCACACAAAATACAATTGGTTAAATGCAATGAAGTCTAAGCCTTAATAGCAGAGTGATAGATGTGGTTGTTTTTTGAAGCTTAAACCGTAGAAACTACATACTTTCCTTGCATATTGTGATTCCATGACAGCGATAGTAAGCTTACTTACCTTTATTAAACCTTTGTTTCTCCTGTTTCTTGATTATCCTGTTACTTGTTGACAGGTCTGACTGGAGCAATGAACCAGCGTGTTTCCAAAGGGTTCCTTCCTCCTTTGTCTTACAGCAGCAGTCAACATATAACTAGAGGGGTTACTGAGGGAAACAATAACTTGGGAAAACCCTCTATAGGAAAACGGGCAATGCTTCCACCTAGGCCTTTTGCATCATCCGGTAGGAAAAATGATTATGTTTCCACAAGAGTTGGAAAGAGTGTTACATCAGGCAATTCCATTTTCTCAGACTTTACCCTGTCTTCTGAATTTGCAAAAGACACTAGGGAACTACTTAAAGATGAGGATTCTGTATCTCGAATAACTTTGAAGGATGCTTTTGACCAGGCTGAACGAGTTACAGGTGTTGACGCAGAGGCAGGTGAGATAGTTTTTTTTCCTCTTTACCCAGGTTGCAATTTTTGGCAGTTAGTGTGAGATGAAAATTTGGTTGTTACTGGTTGATGAATGTGCTGGAAGTAAAGTGGCACAAGTTCACATGAAGATCGAAAGTCTATGGGTTTTTATTGCAGGTAATTCGACTGGGAAACTTGAGCATGTTTACTTAACAGAAGTTCAAAGCACGTCAGCTGAGCGTTTGAATGCAAATGGGTCTATTATTGGAGCTCAGGAGCCGAATGCTTTGGCGGAAGAATTTCCTCCAGATGTCGCTGATGTCATCAGCAAGGCAAGCTCTTTACCCAAAGATCCTGTTGTAGGCTAGTAGGCCGAGCAGATTGCAGCTGATGGACGGTTGTGAAGGGAGTTTGAAATTCCTATTTTGTTTATTGTTCCCTGTTTTTGTTGTGCTTTGGCCTGCAGGTGTTGATGCATATGTTTGAAAAAGAGACAGAAGTTCCGAAAACTCCATGTGAGACATGTGATGTGAGTTTGTTGATCTTTCCCTTTGACATGTGAATGCTGGATTCGTGATTGGTTTTTTCTTATGAGCCCCATAGCTCAGGCGTTGTTTCATGTTGTAGCTAAGCCGGATAAATCCGTTAGTGGTGAAGTTTATGTTTCACAATACACTGCCTATCCCTATTAGTGCTCCGATCCACAAGGGGCCTGAAGTGCTTATTTCAAGGCCGTTTTGCAATTATTGGCCAAATTTTGAGTGTCTAGATCAGAATCCTCTAGAATCCTACGGCAATAAGCTGACCAATCGTTGGAAAAAGCCTTGAAATGACTACTTTTTGCCCCTTTTGACCACTGATGGAGCGGTGGCCTTAATTTTTAAAAACACTAACTCGGTCTTGACTTGTTTTGGCCAAAAATTATAAAAGAGTGTCAATAACACTATGTGAGGAGCAAAGCCTTAATTGGCTGCGTCACTCTGCTTTAAGCTAGTCTTGTTCGTACTATTTTGGCTATAATCCTTTTACACTAATAGTGATGGGCAGTATAGTTTACAGGTTTTTGACGTTCCAGTTCGAATTTAACAGCATTATAGTCTTTACATGGCTACTCTTCAAGTTTATCCCTTGATCAGTTCAACTCTGCTTGGGCCCGTAAAACCTTTTTTTTTTTGTCAATTTTTAAAATCCTCGTTCTTTACCGTAACTTCTTATACCTTCAGTAGAGGGGTTTTCTTTGCAGCCGGTTTCACCAGATTCTATACCATCTAATGAAAGAAGAGACCCCTTGGGTCGACATCTTGCGTCAAAAAGACAGAAAACAAACACCGCATGTTCGAGTTTTAACAGGTAAGCAAGAAAGAAATACTTAAAGAAGTTTAAATTCAGAAAGTTGATGCTTTTTCCAGTAAACAGGAAGATTGAATACACTGTCCTTTTATTTATTTAGATGATCGTTAAAGAGGGGCCACTCTGCTTTTCTGATTCCTACCCCCATGGTCATTTTGATTACCAGAAACCGAGCCATAGTTTTCCAGTCTTATTAGGACAAGCATTGGAGTTTAGATGCCGCTGCAGATTTTTTTCATTTGTAGAGATCCTTCATTTTTTTTCTATTATATCGTTTGGAGAACATAGTCTTGTTCCGTTTGCATACACGAATGTTTGAAAAGCAAAAAATACACCATTTTTTGTTATTAGAGATCAATTTTATCTGGCAGTCAAAGTCATTGGAGGCAACAAGGCTAAAGGAAAGAGTCTTACCTTTCGATCAAAACCAGACCTGTTTACAAATATGAAAAACTTGAGCAGTTTAACTTCTAAAAGCTTTCTGAATTGCAGAGATAGAGCAGAAAGACCTATACCACTACTTTGTTGGCATATAACTTCTATTTGAAAATGGTTTAAGTGAAGTATTGAAATTTCGCTGCTGGGTTTTGGTGCTATCTAGTGAACCGGAACCATCCAGGAGAGATGATTGGAGCTCAAAGTGTCTTCCTAAACAGGATGACGATTACGAGCAATTTTAGGAATCTCAAGTCTCATCCCAGGTGATCACTATACCTTAAGTTGATGCCTGCTTAATTGATGTGCCTGTCTAAATAAACTACCCGATTTTTTTTTGTATTAATACACATTTGAGCCTATATAACTTGTACCGTTGATGAGAGTTAACCGACTTTCTTATTTGAGGTTATACATGTGTCTCAGATACTACGATATAAAAGCCTCAGTGGTCTTTGTCAGGATCTCAAGCTCTGACCTACTGTAACCTAATTTATTTCTGACCTACACTATTTTTGGTTCTCAGATGGTGGGATATGAGGAGGACATGTCGGCCCGGGAACAGTTAATAGAAAAGGTTCAGCTCAATATCAGGAATAAAGCAAAAGCAAATTCATCTTAGTCTGGATCTGCGCTCGAGTCGACCACAAGTACGAAAGAGCTAGCTCAAACCGTTGTCACCGAAGCGAAATATCTTGTTGAATAATGGAATAAGTGTCTAGAAGAGTATGGTGTGCATATTTTTGCTCCTTGACCTAAGCAATATAATGTAGTGCCTCTCCTGTGAACTCTGAAATATTGAGGTTTGCCCGGTTGAGCTTTTCTGACATTGATTTTGTGGACAAGTTAAAAATCGATTAAATTTGATAGTGCCCAAATATTCCATTTGACATCCAGTTATTACTAATGTGAAGGAATCGAAAGAGACGGAGGGGGGAGAGGGGAGGGGCTCTCCCTCTCCCTCTCCCTCTCCCTCTCCCTTCCTCTCCCTCCCTCTCCCTCTCCCTCTCCACTCTCCTCTCCCTCCCTCTCCTCCCCTCTCCCTCTCCCTCTCCCCCTCAGTTAAGTAGTATATGTCTCGTAAAATACTAGGCTGTTCTGTCGAGCCTTTGACTGCCATGATGTGGCCAACAGGATTTAGTGTGCTGAGTTGCTGATGGGGCTTCCACTGGCACGTGGCCGTACAAATGTGACGGTTTTACCTCCTTTATACTTATTCCAGTGGCTGGAATCATTCTCGCAAGTTACAAGGTCTGCGCAGTGGGTGATGTCGATCCTGGCATAACTAAATGTTGTTGCTTTAATTTTTCCATAACTGGAGTGCGCAACAGCACATGTGTATTCCCTTTTTGGGACTAAATCTAATCACTAATCATCAATTACTAACCCCAAATTACTCATTACTTGTGCTGCTTCATGTTATCATTGTAGGAACGTAGAATTAAAAAGTGCAAACGCCGCTAGAGAAAACTTGAACCACTTCATTAAGTTCATCCGTAAGACAAACCTTTTCTGAAGTAAATTCCGAACTTCTCAGCAAACCTTTTCTTGACAATTGCGTTTTAACTATTTGATAATGAGATTAAATAAAAGAGTTGTAAATATTTTACTCATAAGGAATGTGTTCCTTAAGATGTACAAAACAATAGTAAGATTACTGTGTGAAGTGCTTTACCCAATTATTTTATACCTGAGTGCATTGCATTATTGTCCAGACAAAGCTGCCAATACATGCTAAGGTTTAATTTTGCACTCGCCTCTTTTCCTCGTTTTCTATTCTTGTTTCCTGCGCGAACAGTACAAAGACAAGAGAAATTAAATCGCCTGAGATACCAAGCCATCGAGGCTTTCCGCTCGTTGCTTTCAAGAAAATCACTTAAAATGCATTAGTGTAAATTTCAAGATTGACAAGAAGTAACTGCCTGTTCTACCCCTAACAAACAGGGATTCTCTACACACAGTGCCTACATTTCAAAAGATGAAGTAGAAATAACAACACACCTTTACTTGCTCCACATCCTTGAGGAGGTTCTCTTTTAGACGAAATGTGGCCTGCTTCACATGCGCAGCTGCCTTGTCCTAAAACTTGTCTCAGGCGCTGCGTTTACCGCAGCCGTGTTTTCACCGTGTGGAGCCCCTTTTTCTGGTTTTCATTTACAAGTGCCTTTCCTATTTTTTTCTTTTCACTTATCCACAGGGCCATGGAATCTGCTATTACTCTTTTGTCCATCAACGGTAAACCTTTCGTGTTACTACAAATTTGTATTCCAAAGTCCAGCTTTGATTACTCACGAAGAGCGTAGTTTTGCATACAGGCCCTGAAATCACACATATTTTGCAAGAGTTGTGCAACCTCGTGTTTGACACAAGCAGCACTAAGGTGTTGATTCACATTCAAAAACTACTTTAAATTCAAACTCGAATTCAAATTCAAATTCAAATCCAGATTCGAATACAATTAAAAATTCAAGTTCAAATTCAAGCTCGAAATCAAGTTCGGATTCAAAGTCAGAACAAATTCAATTGCAAATCCAAATTCAAATTCGGATTAATATTCAAATTCGAATTTGAATGCAAATACAGATTCAAATTCAAATTCCAATGCAAATTCGAGTTTGGATTCAAATTCGAATCAAACTTCGGACTAAAAGTCAAATTCATATCCGGATTCACATCCAAATTCAAATTGAAAAAAAATTCCAATTCAAATTCAAATCCTAATCTAAACTCATTCAAAATTAAAAACAAATTACTTTCAAATTCAAATTTAATTTCAGATTCAAATTCAAATTCAGATTGAAATTCAAATTGGAATTCAAATTCGAAGAGGAAAACAGGGAGATAGGAAGAAGGGAGAAGGGAAGAGGAGGTGGAGAGGGAGAGAGAGGCAGAGCCAGAGAGGAATCAGAAGGAAACAAAGGAGGAAACTTGAGAGGGGGAGGGGGCTTTGTACCTGAAGAGCTCAACCAGAGGCAGTAAAGGTGCTTCCATACTTGCAGAAACTTCAAAAACCTACACCAAAGAAACGTCATCTTCAGTCAGTTATACTGTTTTACTACAATTCTCAAACTTACTCGTCCATTACGTGATTGAAACCGCTTAGTTCTTACCTAGCAGACAATGTTTAGACAGCAGAACCTACTCAAATCGAATAGCTTTACTATTTTCAGGAAAGAAAAGGTCTAGCTCCACCATAGGTACAGGTAAATAAAAGCTATTGTGAAGTATTGCCTGCCTACAAATTAGAGCCAAACAAGACGGCGTTGTGAATGCCATTCGACTTTTAGAATGGATGTGTAAAGAAAATATTACAACAGTATCACACTAAAACAAGCAAGTTGAAAAACATATCATATACCTGCTAGTTAACGCCTCAATTTGTACAGGCACAGCTGTTCAATATAGTACCTTGTTTTCAGAAGCAGATATATTGGAGAGGGCATTCGCTACCACTGTAGCCACTTGGAGTTTTGAAATCTGAAAAGCATAACGTTTGAAGAAAAGAAAAAAGATGAGCTTCACTTTAAAAATGAGGTAAAAGAGTTTAAACCCGAGACGTGTGCTTTTTTGAAGTAATAAACGCAGAAACAGAAACTGCAATGTAATCATCTTAATATGTGTCGTCACAACTGGCGGAGTACACTGTAAAGATGAAGATTAACATGACTCCATGCCAGGCATTCTCAAAACCTCAAGTGAAAAGTACAGCTCCTCCAAAAAAAATTGTACAAAAAAATGCAAGACTTCTACAAGAACATTCACGGAAATGTTTACTGAGCCAATGTGCATGATACTTGGTAACACTTCAAAGTTTGGCAGTAAAACTGGAAACAAGACAAAGGAAAGCATGTAAACAGATATATTGCCTTGACTGAAAACTCTATTGCAGAAGGACTAATCTGCAGCCTTTTATCCCGCTCGTGCAAAACAGTTTTGTCATTACCTTGCCACCCAGTTTAGCTCCCTCACTGCCAATGACAACATTGTGCGTTGCTCCATACGTATCTGGAACTCCATCTGTGGCACTAGTCTGAATCAAGGTATAGTTCACATCGCTCTCCACTATCCTATCAATAAGGTCTGACAGAGTAACGTTGTTTTTTTTCTTAAAAAACCCCAAAAATGAGACGAGTTTAGCAAAAAATCCTGCGGGTCCATCACCAAGAGATTTCAACCCACCGACTTCTGACACAAGAACAAAGTTCTTGATCTTCGCTAACTGAGCTGCTTCAAACACTTTCAGAGCATCTCCAGCTGTAAGCTTTCCAGTAGGGCCCAATTCTCCTGATCCAATAGTAACCACTACTTTTCCTGCATTGCCTATAGCTTTGGCTGTAAGCTCCGAGTCATCTACGGAGAACTCCACCACATTGAGACGTTTTGCTTCTTCAGTGCTGATGATCTGCAATCAAAATCAAACACAATTTTATTCATTTGACAACAACCAGGAACTAAGTTGAAACATCTCCAGCATCAATAAAAAGCAGAAATAGAGAAAAAGATTATAAACGAACTAAAAGCAGCCCGCTTATTGCAAATCTCTTAGCAATGTAAATACGGGCAAGCTACTCGGGGTAACCAAAACTTGCCTGATATTCTGAAGCAATTTGTGCTAACATCTGTGCCTCTCGGAGTTCAGGAACACCAGCCCTGACTCGAAATCCTTCGTGCAAAAGCTCTAAAGCAACGCGAGCTCCAGTCTGCCCACTTCCTCCAGCGACAAAGACTGTCGTTGAATCAAGTTGACGACGTCCAAACAGCTGAAGTCCAGGAAATGCAGCTGGTTTAGGAATCAAAAAGCCTCCTTTAGCAGGAGGATCCACTTCCTCTTCCTCTTCAGTTGTCTTTTTAGGTTTGAAGAACTGTGTTTGAAATTTTGACTTTTTCCCACTATTTCCCTCCTTGAGAGACTTGGTTCCGCCTGCTGCTTGCACTCGGAGTCCATAACTCTGAGGCGAGTTTCTTCGCGCTAAAGGTGAATTTGACTTTATGAAATTTTCAGCACCAGCAAAAGCAGCTCTACTTGAGACATCTGAAGTTCCTTTGCTCTCAACAAGGGCATCTCGAGGCGGAGAGTGGATACTAGGCACAATTATAGCGTAAGAAGTAGCACTAGCTGCCATTAGAGCTAGCTAGTCGATGGTAACAAGAGGAAACAAGATTTGAAAGATATGCTTTGCTTGCGGATATGTTAGGCAACTCCTGCCTGCTTTAACTGTTTCTGAAAAACACTTGAAAACTGTGCGCAAACAAAGTTGGAGTACCAAAAGAGAAGGGAGAAGCTCCAATGCTGTCACCACAGATGAGACGTAGTCAACGATCAAGCAGCCATGGATGCACAAGAGTCGGCCATAGCAGCGGTTTGCACGTTTGGCGTAGGAGAAAAAACGGGGAGTACAATTTCCTGACACGTGGCGAACACTCGTGGACCGAAAAAAGAGATGTTCGTTGGTTCTGGTTGGGCCATTTCGTAGAGCTATCCTTTTCGACCAATCATATTTCACCTTTGATCCTGAACAATACTCACTCTTCTTGCGGACTATTGAGCGTTTTCGACCACGCTGTCTTGCTCGTGGAAAGGACAGCCATAGCTTTCCTCGCTTTTTAGTTTTGACAAAAGCCTTCGTCGCAGTGGGCGTCGTAGGATTTTTCAGGATATATTAAACCATAGCTGAGCTTGGAAGGCTCCCTAGAGGAGCCATCTAACGATGGCATCCTGCTCGGTATTGACAAAAGCCTATACGGTCAATGGAAAACATTAGGGATGTTTCTATTAAGCCAACATATACAAATTCACTCCTTCCAAAGCCTAGCTATGGAAGTTATTTGAGGATAACAGAAGCTGCAGGATCACAGAAAATAGTTAATTGCTTGAAAACTAAGGACGGCTTGGTTGTTTCTGCAAAATTGGGAGGTGAGCTTTCAGCTGACACTTATTGATGGCTTACCTTTATGAAACTGGTGCATTTGAATGAATGTACATTTTTTCGAAAGGATCATTGTATGAATGAAGGTACACATAAAAATTTAAGTTTTTGAGGCCATGCATGTCTAAACTGTATCTTTGTTGCAACAGCTCCTGCTATTGATATAGAATGCAAATTCTATCTGGTCGATTACCCAAAGTCTGCACTTTTAAGTATCTTCTCTTACTGTAGTTGATGGGCCTACTTTCCGCACTGAGAGTGTGTGAGATGCTGTTTAACATCTGCATTTGTGCCAGTAATACGTATGCTCAAGCTACTAGCTATGGACCTGAGTCAATCAAAGGCGCAGGGTTTCTTGGCCATGTTAAAGGTCAACAGAAGCGACTATCTCAACCATCACTTACATAGATGGCAACACCTGCTGGTAGATATGTTTCCTTTTTCATTGTGAAATTTCTGGAAGGTTCGGACGCTAATGGCCAAAAATGTCAATGATAGCTCAATTTTTTCTCACACCCGGGCCATCCCTTGACACTTCTTCATTGAGTCGGTTTTTTGTTTTTCATCAGGTCTTCTTGGACGTAAGGTAGAAGAGGAAGCTAAGACCGCTGGTACGAAGAGTTCCACTGTGTCTAATAGAGGGACAACAAAGCTGTCAACCAAAGGTGGAACACAAAAATTGGCAGGAACTTTAAAGCTCCTCTTTGGTGGGGTTGATGATAGACCTGCCCGAGAACTGGCCAGGGATGATTCATTAGTTTTTGTTGCTGGAGCTACAGGCCGAGTTGGTTCCCGAGCTGTCAGGTATTTGATGTCTTGATCATGTATTTTTTGACAGGATAGCTCATCCAATGTGCTTCATCAGTCATCGAATCTTTAACAACCATATGCTTCCTTCGTTTCTTGTGACTGTCAATATCGTCTGATAAACCAGAGGTCTACATTCACGTCTCTATTTTATATTGAGCATGTTTCTTAAATTTGCGTCATGCAGGGAGTTGGTCAATCTGGGATTTAAGGTCCGAGCTGGCGCTCGCAATGTCGAGAAGGCGGAGGAAGTCCTTGCTGATGTATGATTCTTACACTTGACTGTGGTGACTCATTTGCAAACGTTCCAGTCTTAGTTTTGTTAGTTCTTTAGGAATTGCGTTTATATGCCTTTATATGTTATCCAAGTCGCATCGTTCAGAATGCACTTGTCATAGGTACAACATTGAATTGTTGCTTTCAATTTGTGTCTCATGTGTCCTGCAGATAATTGAAGAAGATCGTCAGCGTGGGATCTTTGCACGCCTTTCCAGTAAGTACATTAACTAAACTTCAGCCTGGGACTCGTGCAACTAGTTTATGTTTTATGTCGTTTGTCAGATTTTCTGGCATTTGTTGTAGTTTTTAAATCCCGGAAGGATCAGATTTTACTTGCATGATCGACGGTCTTCACAGTTTATGATCCTGGTTGTGATATTTCAGTTCTGGTGGCAAGTTCATGTTGTTTTTCTCCAGGCATGTTCCATATTTTTTGGGGATCAGCCAGGCTGAATGATTTTAAGCTGCATGAAGTGTGTTACAGCTTCAATGCAACATGAGTTATTTGGATAACGGCTTAAAATTTTCTTTTTTGACTCAGTAATGGTTCAACTGAATGTTTAAGACATTTTTGACTGCTGAGGCCGATTTGTAATTGGATGTTTTTTTTTATCATCCAGCTCTTTGGCGGGAAACAAAAGCAACTGGAAATTGTAGAAGCGGATCTCGAGAGTGCGGACAATTTGGAGGAGGCTATTGGTGCTGCGGGGAAGGTTGTCTGTGCGATTGGGGCAGCGGAAAACGATGCTTTGAATATAACTGGGCCTTTCCGTATTGACGGCAAGGCCACCAAGAACTTGATTAGAGCTGGTCAGATTCTTGAAGCTTATAATTAGCCGAACACTGTTGGTGATTATATTGCATCTGTTTCTCACAGTCGGATGTAATTGAAGAGAATGAGAGGTTTGCATTTGTTCTGGCACGCCACAGATAAGCGATGGACATGTCTTGAAGTGAAGTTCATGGTTTCATAGTTTCTGTTTGATCTTATAGCTTTTTCAATTTAAAAAACACAGTCGAGCAAAGTTGCGATTCTGACTGTGAATGTGAAACTGAAACTGACGACCTGACGGCAAGCTGTAGACCAATGCCTAAGTTGTTATCCTGGGCCGTTTATATGGCCGGATCCACTTTGAAGTTATTGTTGCAACATTTTGACAGAATGTCTTCCTTATAGACTTGGAACTTTTGGCAGTCTTTTTAACGACTACACATGGCATTCTATCTGCATGTTGGTTATTGTTTCTAATAAAAGTTATTAGTCTTTTAACAACAAGAACTTGACCTTGCTCTTGATGCTTTAATGTCAATTGTGGGGCTTGCAGCCAAGGAACTGGATGTCAATCAATTTTTACTCGTTTCATCTCTCGGTACCACGAAATTTGGATTCCCTGCATCTTTGTTGAAGTAAGTTTGAATATTACTGTGTTGTACTAAAGGGCAACTCAATTCCATCTTGTCACTTAAATTTTGTTTTCAAACCGCATCCATGAACATGTATCGTTGATGTATTCACTGGAAAGGGACATTTCCACGAATACACATTATTTGACATGAGTTCTTTTATTCTTTGACATGAGTTCTTTTATTCTTTGACATGAGTTTTTGTTATGGATAGATGTTATTTTAAGGTTATGATGTATAACTATGTGCTATTGCATGCTTTTTGACTGCTTTCCGTAATTGTTTGGCAGTTATGTGCAATTGTGCAGTGCATCTTCTCCTCTTAACTGATTACTACCCTTGGTTCTGGTATGGTATTTGACAGTCTATTTTGGGGAGTTCTAATCTGGAAGGCACAAGCGGAAAAGGAGCTTCAAGACAGTGGGATCGCATTCACGGTATTCTCGCTTACCCTTTTGTATTCTGAAACACATGTCTTTTTAGTATAGAAATAAATTGCGGCAGCTTTACAATTTGGTGTGTGGTGAAAGCGGCTGTACTTTTTACTCTTCCAAAGTTTACCCCCTTGTTTGGGGACCTCCTCAAGGAGCCTCTTATCTCGAGGATTACGATAGTGTCTTGTTTGTTTCATCGTTCTGTAAACACGGTGATTTCCTGAACTTCTTGAGATAACGGCAAACATTCATGACAGTGAAGTGCGAGTTACAATTCGAAGGAAGTGATTTTTTTTTTCAGAACTGCGCTTGGCCTTCGTCTGAAACTTGATGTCATATCGTCGACTTCTGAATGTTTCCTATGTGGCGTTGTGAGGATTGCGCTGGAATGGCATGCAAACTGATTTCGCTGTCATCGTTTTAGCATTCATTATAATGATTCAAACTTTTTTATAATATAAATCAGCATGTAAGAATTTCTAGGTACAGGTCCCAGCATTGTCTCCGCATACGTCGCTATCCCATTTTCTGTGGCGTTTATCTTTATCCTTTGGTTTCTGTTCAATGATATTGCGGTGTTGACTTGTTTCTTTTGTCTTGCATCTATTCTTGTCAGAAAAAATCACTCTTCACATGCCCTTCAAAAGTCTCTTGAATAAGGTTGTTAAAAGAAGGTTTGGGGTCATCTGCTGAACTTAGTGGTACCTTAGCGATGCCTTGTTGCCTTGTTCTCTTATCTTTTTTTTTATTTCTTGAGCATCGTGAGACTTTTTTGTAGCAAAGTGCTTAGAAAATTATTGATTATTCTGCCCGTCTCTGACCAGAATGGTGTATTCGTATTCTGACATATTAGATTTCTTAATAAACTGGTTACCATTCAAAACAAGTTTGGTTTTTGTGCCAATATCACCGAATTTTTTATTCATCATGGTGTCTTTTGTCCAGAATTATTCTTTTAAGTTCTCACACAGTAGTCGCCCCCAAGGTAGCAGGTCACAAACACTTGTGATGTTGTGTCATTTGTATCATTCATGTATTTTTCTTGTTGTTTTCACAAAGAGATAAATCTTTTATGTCATTTGTTTGGTCTTCCTGTTATGCTTGTTGATGTGTTCCTGAAAATTCAGCTTGTGTGAATTTCAAAGGGTGATTGTCAATAATCTGAACAACAATTAGATATTGCAGATTAGATTATTGTAGCTCAGTTACAGACTGTAAACTGAGAAGGAGGAAGGGAGCCAATAAGTTCACAAACGTGTCATGAGGGAACTAAGTAAGTCGTATACAGGAAATTTGGGCTGAGCATGTGGAATACTTCCCTGCTGATGAGGAAGCTACAGTCCTCAAATATTCAGCTCCTCAAGCATTCCATGTTTTTTTCACAAGACGTCCTTCTTCCACTATCTACTGACTTTTATGAATGTCAGTTGTTTTTTTAGTTTTATGGGTTCTGTTGTTTTTTTGGTGAAATTTTATTTCTCTCGTTTGTTCTTATTTTATATGATATGTAATGGTAACTCCTGAAATGTGTGGGGCTGCTCATCAAACCGGACTTGTTTTGTGAAACCATTTTTAAGATGTGTAATGGTTCCATCAATTTTAGCCCTTCAACATCATTATGTTCCTCTTTTCTGGATTGTTTTTTGAAAGAAAGGAGTCTTTGAAATTGCCCCTTGGCAACTGATATCTGCCACTGACCAGATTGTGGATTTTTTTATGTTTTTTGGAATCAATTCTCAGATTGTTCGTCCCGGTGGAATGGAGCGTCCAAAGGATGATTACAAACTGACGCACAACCTGCGATTAGCCCCGGCTAATTCCCTTACGGGAGGCCAAGTCTCAAATTTGCAGGTAGTTCAAATCTAATAGTTGCTTGTAAATACGGTATCCTACTCATTGTTTAGGCTTTTTTAGTCTTCAGGGTATTAAGCCGGGTAGATCAAGTCTCATATCTGTCATAGTTCAAAACTAAATTCTGTTATTGTTTTAATTTTGTTAAGCGGTTGCCAGTTTTGCAGGAATATAAAATATCAACTCTGCAGATATGTCCGATCTCAACTGAATTTGTGTTCAGGTCAAATTTGAATTATGAAGGTAGATCAGGTCTCAAAGTATTTAAGAAAATTAATCTCAAATGACTGGGTACTTGCAAATTTATAGACTGCATCTAGACCAAATAGAAAATAGAACTAGAAATTACATGGAACTCCAAATTTAATTCTTGCAGTCTATTCCCTTTGCTACAGGCGGTATTAAATATCAATTCAGAAGACAGATTCTCTCAAGTATATTAAGTCAAAGTAATAATTGAGATCTTGTTTCAAAAACTTGCTCCTTGGTCTGTAAAATTTCTGTTTGTATATTCCTGATTCACGTCCGATATCGTACAATCTGACTTATAATCGTCTGGTTTTGTTCTAGATTGCGGAGTTGATTGGAAGTATACTGGCAAATCCGGATATTGCTGAAAATAAGGTGGTCGAAGCTGTTGCTGAAACAACAGCTCCACTACGCACCATTGAAGAGATGTTGGAGGAACTTCCTGTAGTAGGACTTAAACAAGCTGAGCGTTTGGAGATCCTTAGGAAAAAGGCAGAAAAAGCTGCTGAAGAGGAAGCTGAGCAAGAAGCCCTGGAGATGCAACGACAAGACGAAGTAAAGTCAGAGAAACAACTTATTATTATTGTTATTCATGTATTTTTTTGCTTTGACACTTGAAATATTTAAGTCAAACCTGATTCCAGGCTTTGGATTTGTAAACTTACATATTGATTGTTTGCAACCACTAATTTTTGGGAGAGATTTTTTTTTTTTTTTTCTGAACAGCAAAGGGCGGCTTTGGAAACAACAGAGGCAAGAGGAAAAACAAGCAGAAATACGAGCAAAGCTCTCCAAAGAGTTAGCTGCCGCAAAGGAGAAGCAAAAAACGGCTTTGCTGGAAGCGGAAGAAAAATCTTCAGAAAAAGCTCAACTGGAAAAAAGAAAGGCCGAGCTTAAAGCAAAAGCTGTTGCTGCCGCTCAAACTGCACAAGAATTGAGGGCATTACAAGAAGCGGTACTTGTTGCAGCCAAGCAGGGGAAAATGTACACACCTCTCTCTCTCTCCCTCCGCTCCCTCCCTCGCTCCCTCCCTCCCTCCCTCCCACCCTCCCTCTCTCCCTTCCCTCCCTCACTCTCTCCCTCCCCTCCCTCCAAATCCTAAAGTTAAATGCAAAAGGAAAGGAAACGAGGGTGGTCAGAATGTTATATATTCATGCTCGTTGTGAACTCCTTAATAGGGGGCTGTTAGATTGGTTCAGATTTCTTGCATTGATTTCCCTCATGGGACAGCTTTAATACTTCCCGTCTAAAAGTTCATGTTGTGACTTGGATCATCATGTCACAAGCATTTTTACAGTTTGATGGCCTAAAACGCATTGAGTTTACTGTTACCTACTTTACTCGTGTATTTGAATCACTGCTTTTTAGTTTCCAACCAAAGTTGTTTGCTGTGCAATTGCAATTTGTTCAGGTGGACTCATTTTGGACACCTTGTGGCTTGGTAGACAGCTGGTTTTTCTCACATGTTTCAAAACTAAACAGCTAGTGTATCCTTTAAAACTGGCTATCTATTGCAGCTGAAGCTTTGATCCCTCAAGATTCCCCACTGTGTAGTAATATGTAAAAAATCAAATGTTCCAAGATGGAGCACTTGTTGAGGCACAAAAGTATAAAAAATGTTTTAACGTTTATGTAAACGCTTCTCTCTGTGCAGTCTGAGTACTAAGGAGAAAGACGCAGTACTCGCTAAGGCACGATCTACATTTCTGGAGAGTGCAGAAGCAGTTCCTAAGAAAGTCACAAGTGGTCTTTCTGCTAGTAAGTCACAACTTTTTGGTGGTCTAACTCCCTGGAATAGAGCTGCAGAAGTAGCGAAAGTTGCAGAACAAGCTGTTGTAGAGGACATAAAGCAGGAAGTTGAGATAACTCAGGAGCCAGAGAAACCAAAAAGTTCTCCTGCTCCCTCAGTTGCTGATGCAAGAGCAGCTGCAGAGAAAAAAGTGAGAGAGAAACTTGCAAAGCAAGCTGAAGCAAAAGCACAAAAGGAAGCCGAGGAAACGGCCGAAGCTGAACGAGTCGAGGCAGAAGCAGCAGCTGTTAAGGCGAAGCTAGAGGCTGAGGAGAAGGAGAAAGCGAAAGCAGAGGAGGAGATTAAGGCACAGGCAGAGGCCAAAGCTAAAGCAGAAGCGGAGGAGAAAGCAAAAGTAGAGGCTGAAGAAGCAATAGTGAAAGCTGAAGCTGACGAAAAGTTCAGAAAAGAAGAGGAGAAGAGGAGAGCAGAGGAGGAAAAGGAGGCTAAGGCTGCTGCAAAAGCTGCAGATAAACAGGCAATTGAAGATGAGAGAAAAGCTCGTAGCGCGGCACAGAAAGCAAAACAGGAACAAGATGCAAAAGCAGCTAAGGAAAGACTCGCAGAGCAGGCAATTGCTACTGCTCTTGCCGCAGATGCATCTTCCCAGAAAACTAGTGAGGCGACAGAGGCACCTGTTACTGCATCGTCATCGACTGACTTTCCACCGAGCCAACCCCACTTTCTCCATATACTAGGCAAGTTTTCTCTGCTGGGAAAATGGTGTCAGTGTATGAAGTATATTACTCAGTTTGTATTCATATTTCCAAAGGTGGTTCGTCTGCTTGCAGTAAGATGATGCCTCCTTGTCATTGTATTTTAGGATTTTATTCCTCCTGCTTGTAGGTGGCGAGCATTTTCCTCTTCTATTGCTATTGCAGAAAATCTGCGTGAGTCGTGTTGATTCCGTCTTAACAAAAATCTATAAAACTTGAGCATCTCTGGCAGCCCTTTAAATGCCGATTTCCAATTTTTTTGTTTTGGGCCTGTCGCCTCCTCCTTTCCCCTCTTAATTTCAGTTTGTATCTTGTGCAGATATGAGGACTTGAAGCCACCAACTTCCCCTACACCAAGTCCTCCTGGTCCTCCAACTATAACCGATTCTGCTGAGCCAGTTGCTGAAGCTGAATCCCCCAAGGCTGTATCTAGTTCGACGGATTTTCCCTCCTAGTCCCACTCCTTTGTCACCCTACACCAGGTAGGTTTTTTTTTGTTTTCTATTGTCCTTCTGGTCTTGTAATCGAAGGTGTTATCCGAGGCCTTAGCTTGCATGTGAAAGATGGACATGTAGTATGTTTTCAAACCAGATTTAAATTTTGAAGTATTTGAAGTATAAACATTCATTATGTCCTCATCTTCCACACTTCATGCTTGCGGGTTTCATGCGTTTAGTCTTCTTGTTGTCTGCTGTATGTTTTAAGCTCTTTGTTTATGTAAGCTTAGTCAGAATGTCATCTAATTCGGTTTTCGGGTTTGATTCTCTTGCCCACTGTCGGGTAGTCAGCCTCTCCTTTTCCTCAGTTGTTTTGCAACACTCTCGGTTGTTTTTTCAACTGAAGAGATTTATGATATAGGCAAATTCATGCTTTTCTGGAAGCTGTAAGGAATCGTGGTTCAAAGTCAAGCTTTGTACTGTGTGAATTTGAAAACTTCAAAAGAAACTGTTTGAAATAACGTGGTTAACATCATATTGTTTCTTTCAATTTGAATTAAACCACTATTCAAAAAAGCGGATGATAATTCTTAGACTGTTCAAGTTCTGATTTTCCACACGTTGACTGAGTTTCAGAAAGAGAGCCTTTTGGAATCAATTTCTTTCCAAGCTTAAAATAAGATAGAAGCAATTCAAGTTCACGTATCGCAATCCTGTTTGTCCTCTATATGTGTAATATGTAGGTATGAGGATCTCAAGCCACCTACTTCTCCGACGCCAAAGCCTCCTGGTCCAGTCCCTGTGGCTGCTGTGGAGGCCCCTGTTGTGGAACCTAAGGAGACTCCTGTGGAAACTACCAAAAAGCCAAAAACTGGAGGATTCCGCTGGCCATGGCAGAAGGCTGAAACAACAGCTGAGTCTAAACCAAGTTCTACAGACTTCCCTCCCAGTCCTACTCCTCTGTCACCTTACACAAGGTACTCTCAGAGTCCCATCAGCAAGTAGATCGTCATTTCATCGCTGGTTTTTTTAGCACCTTTTGTAGCATGTTATGAGTATAATAGTGTCTATGGACAGGCGCAAAAGGAATAATGTAGATTGGGCGGTTTTTCAAGTGGAGTCTTAGTATGAGGAGTGCCTGATGTGAAATTTAATTGTCTCCTTGTTTTCCTCCAAACAATACTAATTATACAACACTGCAAATAATATAAACGAGAGTGATTGTATTGAACAATGTAGTAAATTGCAATGGACAGTAGAAAAATGTTATCAGTCACTGAAAGTTGAGAGACATGAGCTAGGATAATACCTTGTTGCTCTCAGTTTATCTGAATTATTCTGTCTCAGGTTTGTATACTGGTTCTCTTTATTCCCTTTGGCTTTCACAAAATTTCAATGCACATGTAGGTTCCATGACGATTGGAATTAATCTAGCTTATGTTCCCAGTTTTGAGCCTGAAACTGGTCAAACGTTACTCTGATAGACTAGAAGTTGCTCGGGTTTTTACAGATTAGTATCATGCTTTTTTTTTTGGCTTGTTGTTAGGGAAGGGTTTGATATCACCCAGTTACGTTGTCTTCTCTTGAGGTATTGTAATTTTTATTCTGTCGAGAACAAGTGATCAGTTGCAATAACTTTTCATATATTCTGCCTAGTTGCATGTACCTAAAAGTAGCAGCTTTCCTACTGAGAATTTGCTGGGGTTGTTAAAATCATACTGGAATGAGTTGATTTTGGGATGCAAACACATCCATGAAAGCACGTATATGTTTTCTTGACGTCCATCAGCATATCACCTAGTAAAAATATGACTTTTTAGTAATCGTTTTGTCAGGTAAACCCTTGTTATTTGTAACTGCCTAAGAATCTTGGGCAAATTTTCAGGTACGATGATTTGAAGCCTCCAGCTTCTCCGACTCCTAATCCTCCTGTCACTGTCTCCGCCAAGACTGCTGAACCTGAGGTCAAAGCGAGCTCCACTGATTTCCCACCAAGTCCCACCCCTTTATCGCCATATACCAGGTAATTTCTTTCTGGCCACCACAGAATGTTTTCAGCCACTATTTTTAGTATTTTTTTGTGAATATATCTGTTGGTTCAGGCCACCACAAAATGTTTGTTGGAACTATTTTTTAGTATTTCTGTTGTTTATATCTACTTATATGTGTATTCTTGACCAATTCCCTGTGCCTGTTTGTGGTCTCATCATAACATAGTCATGAATTGTGGGTTTTTCGTTTTACGTTTTGACGATTGTGAATTTCTGTGAGGAATTGGCCTGGAGCTGTCTAATTTGATCCAGAGTCGGAGAAAAATTGTCCTAGAGTTGGGCGATTGAGTACAGAGGTTGACCTGGAGTTTGTTGATTAATACCAAAACTAATCTAGAATTGGCGATTCTGGAATGAAGCACGTCAATTTATTGAAGTAGGTTTAAGCTTTTTCAGGAAAGCCCTTTCACTTCTGAAGTTGATACATTGGTCACTGTGTAGATATTCTATTTGTCTATCATATTGTCCAGGACAAATATGACAATTTAAATGGAAAAGTATGTAGGTCATTTGTTTTCTTTTTCGAGGTCTCCATAAAATTGGTTTTACTTCTATAATAGGCGCGCATAAATTTGTGGAATTTGCAGATATGAGGATCTGAAACCTCCTACCTCTCCGATCCCAAAAGCTCCTGGTTCAGTCTCCACCGAACCTACTGTCGAGGCTGTGACCTCAACCGAACCTGAGGTTAAACCAAGCTCCACGGACTTCCCACCAAGCCCTACCCCTTTGTCACCGTACACGAGGTAATGTCCGTGGTCAGTTTGGGAAAAAAGAGACAAACAAACACACAAACAAAAAAAAACAAGATAAAAAAGACAAATTGGGGAAGCTGCCTGTTTCGTATGCAAATGATGAATCAGATCGAGATCGTGAATGAATGTGAGTTGGATGAATTTGATTTGGATACGGGTATGGATAGGAGGATCCTTTAGCAGTCGCCAATCGAATTTGAAATCTGAGAGAAAGATAGTATTCTGAACGAGTCATATTCCATGAAATCCATTTATTACCAACGATGATCAATCCTCATACATGTGGGAAAAAAAATTTGGCTTTTCCACGGCTTTTTTTTTTTCGGCTTTTTTTTTCGGCTTTTTCTCTCGTGACAGGTACCCCGACTTGAAACCCCCGAGTTCTCCAACACCGTTGCCTCCTTTTTCCAGTCGCCAAAGTGGAAGAAGTGGTAAAAGACGTACCTCCTCCCTCTCCCTCTCCCCCTTCTCCTCCAGCAGCAACTGTAGAAAAGACAAAAGACCAACGTCCCAAATGGGTCGCCCCTCTTTCTACCACGAAGGACGAGGAGACCGAGGAGGGCTCTCCTCCTCCTCCCCCTAAGGTATTTCGGTGGCCTTGGGAACCTAAATCGGAGGTATCTTCTACTACTCCTAAACCTGTGGAAAATTCCTCCACTGATCTCCCATATGCCAATAGGGCCTCTCAGTCCTTATACCCAATTTCCTGACCTCAGGCCCCCGTCTTCTCCCCATCCCTTACCTCTCCCGATGATCTTTAAGTTTTTTGTCTTTTTAGTTTCGTCTGTTTCCTTAATGACAAGGAGAGAAAATGGCAAGGTGTGAGATGTGCGCATTTAGAGTGCACCGAAAGGAAATGTTACTTAGAAACCCGTTCTGAAAAAATGGGGCCGTATGAGAAAAGAAGATTGAGAAAAGAAGATTTTTTTGTTTTTTGATTTTAGGGTTTTTGTTTTCATACATGAGTGCGGAATAGGAACTTGGGTTTTATTTATATCGTTGGTAGAGAAAGTGAAAGATTTGTAAAGGAGACAGCTTGGTTTGAAGATCTTCCTGACGAAACTTAAAAAATTTTGTTGAATTTTGTTTTCGTTTCTTGTATCGGGTATAAATGTCTGTCTTGTAAGCTGATTTTTTCCCTTTGTCAAATTGGGAGATAGTCCTTGACATGATGTCTCGTGAATGTGTTTTATTTACTCCGATGTTAATATTTTGAACTTTTTCTTTTACGTAAATGTTATTATTCGTCTCTTATTGAGTTTTTTTTTATGGTTTTAAGAATAGTTTTAGTGTACAAAAACAATTGCAGACCTTACATATTGTTCCACCGTACAATACGTGTACCATAAAACACCCATATAGTACACTTATTGTACAGTGGTAACAATATGCACAATTTCAACTGTTAACGCTTATAAAACTTATGGTTTTCAGTAAGGGGTCTTCAGTAGTAGTGGAAACTGAAATTAACTGGACAAGTCATGCCCTGGAATCACATTTTTTACGGCATGGAACTTGTTAGTTGTGGAACTTGTTATGGAACTTGTTTCGACTGAATGTTCTTGTATATCGTATTCTCGAGCTCTCAGTACTATACACTTTTATAGAAATATGGAATATGGCATCCTAATTGTTTATATCTCCATTTTCTGAAAGCTGTAACATGTGTATAATTAAGAGATAGACTGCACTGCCGATTGCTTTAGGGCCAATCACGTTTGTTCGAGTGAGGATTTTCGGAACCAAAGTCCTTTGTGTCAATCACCTTGTCTAGGTGAGTCGTCAATAACTCCATACTTAGAAACTTTGCAAATCGTGATTTTTGTGTAGCCCTAATTCTGCAAAGGATATTAAGTTACTTCCTCTACAGCCATGGCAACGGACACTTTAAATCGTGCAAATTAGTTAATGGCACTATTCTTGTACTGTTTTTATTTTGCCCTTTGAACGCAAAATGGCGTTATAAATTTATTTTCCTATCCTAGCCTTTTTTGCCTTTTAAAACAGTCCTTGCATTTTGGAAACAGCCATTAACACTAATAAATTTGTCGTGGTATTTATTTCTTAACGCTACACTGTTCATCGTTATTAGAGTTGATAATACTAATTCATTTGCCAATTTTATGGCCAAAAATCGCAAAATAATGTTAAGGATGTGAGCTACAATCTGCCACATCCCTTTGCATTAAATAGAATTATTAATTCTAATTTCGCATTGACACTTATAAATCCTTAACGCTAATAACGATGGGCGCCGTAGTACTGTAGCAATCCACCGTGTAATCGCCCAACCTCCAAGTGACTTGTCATGAAATAAGGAATTGATAAATTGACCATACTCATACTTAAAGTCTTTGGCAAATTCCGTGGCAAAAATGTTAGCGTAGTAATGGGTATAATGACAAATAGCGGGTGACGATGGATGACGTCAACCAAAAACATCGTTGCCGGCGTTTGGGTTTCGGATGTGACGTATGGGTAACAGACAGATGAGCCGATTCAATCCGTACAAACTAAGCTATATCGACCGTACTATCTAAGAAAACCATTGTAGTTTGTACTCACAATTGTATGAGAGATGTTTCAAGTCTTTATTGCAAAAATTGCGATGGCAAAACCATATGGGTACAAAAAGTGGAAAACCGAAAAAAACATTTGAAGACTACAAGAGTCACAAGAAAGTAATCTACATTACGAGAGGGGCCATTTGAGTGTCCGAGGAAAGCTACAAATCATTGAGATCTTTAGCTCTTTTTTAGACTGCGGATTCTGCATTCGTTGTGGCTTTTCATTCGACGGATGTCATTTTTTATGACATTTTAACTTTTATGAACCGACACAGCTGGCCTCCAGTTGGCCTGTCCAGCCACCGACAAATTTCATCAACGAAGTTTCGTACGCACGCCTTATTATGGGGGGCTTAACCTGAATGTTAATGACATTTCCTTTGTGTAACATCATTGGCTTAGCCCAATATCTCTTGGCAAGTGAAATAGGGGTACGACCCCATGTATTTGTAACTTAGTGAACTTACTTTGTTTTTTAGCGCAGATCCTCGTGTATTTAAGTGAACTCCAAAGTTAATGTACCAAACTAAAGTGCCCGGGGTACAATTTGTTTATTTATTTGAGTCTTGGAAACCTTAGGGATACAAGTTGATGTTGTCGAGTCTCATGCAAATGGATCCTGGTCAGATATCATCGGAGGGGCATAGCTTTGAACCATAGGTGGTGTCCGATGGTTTGAAGCAATCAATTCCTCATCTGAAAGTGGTTTCTGTGTGGTTGAACCATAACACGACATCTATCTTAATAGTCGAGGGCTATATTACAACTCATAGTGAAATATTGGAGAACTCGGCCCACTTAGCTTAGTGACGTGATAAACCACCCAATGAAGAAACGAAGGTGTGAGTGTTTGTGACATGAACGATCGCTAAAATCGGACGTACAGACTACCCTTGTAATGCATGTGGCAAATGACATGGAGATACTTGGAATGTCAAATAAAACTACGTCTAACACCCACTCCGCAACAAATTTATCAAGAATTTTCCAACCATTGAATATAGAAAAAAAAACAATCAAGGCGATTGTCCTTCCGTAATGATGAACGGTTTTCCAAATTCATTTTTATAAAGGTTTTTAAAAGATAAAAATGTTTTCCAAAACGGAAACCAATATGTTGAAACAATTTTACGCCTCAAAAAATTGTTCCATCTCCGTTCAAATAGTTTTTGTTGGGGGAAACAACCTCATATTTTTGTTCATGTTGACAAAAGGCATATTTTAACAACTTCTAATGGTTCATCGCTAATTGCGTTTAAGTTGTGAAGCAAAAATGCGTCCCACACCTTGCACATACCGGCAGAGAAAAATGATTATAAACCAACATTCATAAAGATTAAATAACCCCTTGCAAGTTTTTGTTTTGGATACATTTCGACGTTGAATTGCAATTGTTTGGTATATTGCCACGAATGTGGATTTTACCTAACAGTGCAAGTTGATATAGTTCATTTCACATGATCATACTGTGAACTATTGAGGAAAATTTTGGTGACGAGAATTTTAATTTCACACGGAGAGAAATGTTGGAAGCGTCCTCTCCCTCTCCCTCTCCCTCTCCCTCTTCCTCTCCCTCT
>JBBHKE010000637.1:0-22010 GCA_037447655.1 Zygnema cylindricum | reverse complement strand
CGTGTCTCATTCTAAAAAGTGTGAGATACAAGCGATAGTGTGAGAGGGAGAGAGGAGAGGCGACGACGGCGAAAAATTATGCAAAGGACCCATGAATGCAAGTGGAAGTCCGAGACCCCTGAAATTTTTTTTCCGTACATAGCGCGTGACGGGTACGGAGAAAAATAGCGAGGACTCTCCCTCGTCCAAAAATTTTACAAATCTTGTGGCGCGTGCGTGGTTCGTTTTTCATTCGCTGTTTGGGCGGTACTTGAACTAAAATCACCCCCTCCAGGTGATTTTGGATGAAGTTTTTTTTTGGGCTGGATTCTCTTGCCCGGGGGTCGAAAAGGGGAAAACACCAAAATGCGTTCACATAACGACAAACACCCCGTACATCCAAAGTATGAATTGACGTTCACTTTACTTTGGTAAAAATGATTTTCTCGTACGGCTAAAGTTTATTTCAAAGTTCTCTGAATTTTAGGGCAAAAAGACAGAGAAAAGTATGTACATTAATACATGGGGACGTACCCTCAGAGATGAAAACCTATATGGCTCTATATAAACTTTTTCCCGAACACCTCATGTCCGATTTTCGTTTGGAAACGGTAAACCGTAAAACTAACTTCTCCTCAAATCAGAACAACACTTCGAGAGACTTGAAAGGCCGAAAAACTATAAACAACGATAAATGTTGAAAGGTGTCCTGTAGCGCGCTTTAGGCGCAAGCACATACGTCATGTGCACAAAATAGTGAAATACTGTACTGTAGGTGCAAAACGCCAAAACCAATGATGGGCTGATTTCTCGTACACGGAGAGTACACCGTGTATCGCTAATAGTGTTAATGTTTTTTCGCCACTTAAAACAGATTTTCTTTCTAAACACATGCCAGACTGTACATCCGACGGTTGCGATTGAAAGATTATGTTTTCACCTTCCGATCGGCGGTCAAAACTTGAAAATCGGACATGTGTGCATGCAGACAAGATGTTTTAAGTGGCGAAAAGTTTTCAACGGCACACGTGACATGATTATTGTTAAAAGTAAACGCATCGCAGTTTACAAAACCTATAATGCTAAAGAAAAATAGTAGTTCAGAAATGTAGTCCGTACCTAGTCATCATTTCGTACGCTTCTAAAAAAAAATCGAACACATCGCGTGACACATGGAGATGACCTTCCTAACCTTTTTGATCCACAAGTGGTTATTGCACTTTTGACACGGTGTTTCCCCCATCGCCCCTCCTACCTTACTTGTACTTCCCCTCCCACTCCTAGTTTTGTGTCGTCCCTTTCTGCATTTGACGATCGCTTCATGGACGTCCTTCATACTTTGTTAGGCCGTGGGGCTTTTGATTGCGAGTCTGAGCCTACAGCCTGTATCCAGATCTCTCTTCTAGTCTCTGCATCCACGCCTCTCTTCCAGTCTCCGGTTTGGGTTTACTATCGACGGCCCGTGTTGCTCCCGCTGCCTATTTGGGAAGTTGGTGACTTGTTGCCTCTACTATTGTCTCTTGTTTTTTGGTCGGGGACACTCATATTCTTGCTACCGTTGTACCCCGAGTTTCGGCGATGTGCTCGCCTTACAGCAGTCCCTTTTCGATGCATTTCGTTCTCTTACTCCTGCTCCTATCGCGGGTATGCCACTTCAGTTTCGACATCAGTTGCACATGTTTAAGAATCCATTTTTTAAAAGGTTGTCGCCGCTATTAATTCTGAGCTTCTCAGGCGCTTCCTTCAGATTCTTCGCGTGTAAACTTTCTTTCCTGTGGCGGACCTTGCTCCGGAGCTTAGCTATTGGCTATCCCTATCTTATATACCCTCCGATTTACCCCGACTCTGTTCACCACGACCCTTAGGTTTCGGCTTGTCCTCCCTCACCCACCTTTGCTTGGCTCTCTTGTTTGCTCATGTGACCACGTTCTTGAGCCCGACGGCGTTCATTTTCTTTGTTGCTCCCAGGGGGGCGAGTTGATTCAGGCGCACGACACGATTCGAGACACCATTGCTATTATTGCTTTCGAGGGGGGGTATTCTGTCCGCTGAGAATTTTCCCACATTATTCCTTCTCGTCGGATTGACATTGTATTACTTCATGGTGCGCGTCATACATTTGGAGACGTTGTTTTGGCGAACCCTATTTCTGATATAGTCGTCAGTTAGGCAGCTCGACATATAGGTGTGGCTGCACGTGACGTGGCTAGGAGGAAGGAGCGTGATAATGGCCATCGCGATGCTATGGATGGCTTCATTCCGATGGCGGTCGAGATATTTGGTTGTTTGGGTGTGGCTTTGGACAAGTTCCTCCGTGCTTGTGGTCGGCGTTCGCTCTAGCGGCGGGGACTTGGGAGCCCTTCTGTTTCAGTACTTACTTTTTTTTACCGTCAGCGTTTATCGGTGGTCCTACAACGAGTGCAGGCATCGATCCTCCATGGATCGTCTATTGCGGCTATGGATTATCGACGTGTCCCCGAACTCCCTTCTTGTGCTCCTCCGGGGTTCGAGGACTTATGTGGTTGCTGTTCGTAGATTTTTAGTTATGTTGGGGTTTTGTTGATAGATGTTGGCTCTTTCCTTTGATGTTTCGTTTGTTGTTTTTTGCTTCTTTGGGTGTTTTCCGTTTACCGGCCATCTTTTCGTATTTTCGTTGCTTTTGCCTTGCTTATCGTTTTTGTTTCTTCCCTCGACATGTAGTTTTTCAAGTTTTGTTGTGCTACTTCCTTTTGTTCCCATGGACTCAGATGGTTTACCATCGCGCTTCTTAATAAAGTCAGCCATTTTTTTTATTATTATTACGAATAGAATGTAGTACTTAAAATGTGTGTTGTATCGTTATTTTTTTGCACTCATCACATTTTCAAACAGAATCATTCCAACAATTCGCAGGGAAAGAATCGCGATTCTTTGTACACGTTATCAGATATGACTTACATGAGAACGAACTTGTAGAACATTTGGCTATGGTTTGCAAGAAAAATTGAATAGATTGCAACCCATATGACAGGGCAAAAAAAACTCAAGAAAAAATTCTTATAGCAAACTCCTATACTTTGGATATATTTACATTGTGACTTTAATGCTAGTCAATGTTAAAAGTATGCACTGATCTATACATCAATAAAGGATATAATTTTTTTTTTTTTTGACATTTATATTGAAGTATAGGAAATTCTATTATACCATCCTTTTGTGCACTTTTCAAAACGTTGATATGGAAAGAGCTACAAATTTATGCTATGATCACGTCCAACATTGAAACAACCATATTTGTAATCACCTAACTAAAAACCTTGTTAAGACTGCAACGCTGTGTTACAATTGCTTTCCAAGTGCTGTTCTTCCTGGTTTGTTTCAAGCGGGCTTTATAATCGCATGTCTTACTCATTAGCAACAAGCCAGGAATGTTTCACATTGCACCCTATACCTACTCTGTACACTCCGCACTCCAATCCACTCGTCGATCCACTTAAACACACTTCACACTACTCAAAATACTACACCGCTCATCGTTATTAGCGTTAAAGAATTATTAGTGTTAATGCAAAATTAGAATTAATAATACAACTTAGTGCAAGATTGTAGTCCACGTCCTTAAATAATGTTGTTAATTCTATTTTGTGATTTTTGGCCAAAAAAATTCGCAACCGAATGTAGTGTTATTAACACTAATAACAATGAGCGGTGTAGCAATGCTCGCATGACGCGCAGCTTGCACAACAAACAAACTTGGTATGAATCAGATTCTTCAAGGGGATTTTGCAAATCTCGCAAAATTTACTGATGTGACTTACTTGACCCCCATACAGCGCACCTAATCTGCTCATGGGACCACCTACGAACACTCAAAACAGAAACAATACTCAAAATGACTACACAAAATATACACTGCTCACAACAGGTAGACATAAATGGGATTCTGCAAATCTTGCAGAATCTAGTGCACAAGTGTGCTTTCAGCTTGTTTGACTCCCATATACCTCAGGCCGTACCAACTTGTAACATGCAAATATAGACGACAACAACATCGTACTGTTTGGTTTAGAGGTTGAAAGTCAAAGGCTTATATATTTATTGATAACAATTACACATCATAGAGCAAATGAAATCTTCTTCAGCAGGCCAAAAAGTGGTGCAATGTCATGTAAGGGGAGAATGTGACGATCTAATCAGTGAGAGAGAGGGAGGGATGAATGAACAAAATCCGAATCTACAATAAGTCTAAATAACACAGATACTAGCCACATATTACCCTGAACTAACATATACAGTTTTGTTCATGGATCTGAATTTAGACAAGTTCTCTAATACATCCAGCATTTGGAAATTTCTCGCATCTACAATTGCTCTAGCAGGAACTATACTCACATGCCAGCAAAAGCTTGCTGGCAAAAAGGCCGATTTCTAACTTCTTTGAAAAGCTAAACAGGAATGACCTTCTCATTGAAATGTATCCAGCTATCTGTAAGTGTGTGTTTGTAGTAGGGATGAGGGATGGTAGGTGTCTCTGCGTTTATCTGTGTACCTATGTGTATGTGTGGATTTGTGTTCATGCACTTACTGTTCATGTACGTTACAGTGTAAACCCGTAGCCTCTGTTAACCCATCGCCACTGTTAACTCATCGCCACTGTTAGCTGATAGCCACTTTTAGCTCATAGCCGCAGCAGAAGCCGGTGGTGTAGCAGATGCCTGCCCTATAGTCGCATGAGAAAGAGCTGTTGGTCCATTTCCCGGTGTGATTCTTCCTGACAGTCCAATTGCAACCTCTGCCCCAGCAGCCCTTGCGTTAGCAGCTGCCTGGGCCTGCTGAGCAGCTTGAAGACGGTACTCTGTATCTGGACGCCGACAAATCTTCCGTAGCGGAACAACTTCCTGCACATCACAAACTCAGTTTGGAGTAGGTAAGTAAGTAAGCTGAGAGGAGATCGCAGTAGTACTGACTTTTAAAGTTAAAACATAACGGTGAATACTGTCGTTACAGGCCAATAATTGCAGTAGTTGAACAGAAATGTACGATCCGCACATTCTGTACGATTATTGCTGACCAATTACTGCGATTACTGGCCAGTAATGCCAGTATTCGCCTGTATGTAATCACCCTATTAGTAAATTTCAGCCATGGATGGGTATCCTTGGGCAGAACCTCATTTCCATCGTGGCGATAGCGAACCCAAAAGCGACATCGGCATCCTCGCACATCATGACGTCGTCTTTGCACATCAAGAATGTCGGCATCAAAGTACAGTGCCTGTTCATTAGCCTCCTGCACAACAGTGGGACAGTTTATCCATCAGTAACAATCATAAGACTTGTGATGGTCCCATGCCTTTTTGTTTTTGTTTAAAAATGAATTGAGGACTAGAGTATGTCGACCGACTTAGAGCCCAGGCTTATAAAATAGATACCTAAAGCCACAGACCCCTTCCTAGCTCGACTCACTCCAACCCTTCTTATTCTTGTTCTCTCTTTAACTGGGAAGAGTATCTGATTATAAAAAAAACTGCACCGCAGGAGCTAGAAACACAAAAGCAAAAAATCCATGAGATGTGACAATTGAAAGTTGCTCTTTAAATACACTACGGCAGGCTTCAAAACTTAGAAGCTATGCGCACACCTGAAAGCATAGCACGAGGTCTTGTGGAAGCACAGCCACACATTCCGTAGCTTCACACGGTAAAGATCGCTGCCGAACCGCAGTCTTAGCATTCACCCACTCACTCTCTTCCTCACTAAATCCGGCAAACTGGACCTTCACTTCCTGCAAGCACAAAAAGTCATCACAATGAAACAATTAGCAAGTCGTTCCAAAATGACGTAGTCATCATGATCAAAAAGGATGTGGTCAGGCTCAAAGGATCATTAAAAATATTCCTTTTCTATAACATAAACTGGCAATGTCCTTGTGGCAAAACAATAATTGGAACTGTATCCAAAGTTTATGGACGGAACAATCATAGTAGAAAATTTTTCATAAAGACATATGGGCTATCATCACCCATTGACGTAGCCAGTAAGTATAATGGTGTGCGATGAATTTTACACATAAAAAATGCCAATGAGCAAGCTGAAAACTACTTGGAGCAGATAAAATCATCAGACAGGCAGTAAAATCAGTAAGACCCATACTACTTATGGTGGTGTTTTGGACTTGTCAACCGCTTGTGGTAATATGCTGCTTGAGTCACTTGCTAGTAGTACTTCACAAAATACAAAATGCTGGTGCTAAAGTTCTGTAGCTGACCTGATCTCCTGCAGGGTTTTTCCGATGTCCACCGAACGCCTCTACATCATACCTACACTAGCCACAGAATGATATTAGCATTCATAAAAAAAAACCAGGAAATAGTCCGGAGCAAGGACTATCGTCATCAAATTACCAAAATTAAAGCCAAAACCTACTCGTGCTTTTCAGACTGTCTCACCATGGGTGGTACAGCAGGTGACCACATTATCCCCAGGAGTTCAAGATGAGCAGAAGACAAAGTTACTGACCATGCCCCATCTCTCAAAGATTTTGCTTCAAACTCCATACTCGCTGCAAGGGCCTCAAAATTGACTGCCCACCCACAGGTGTCACACTTCCTATTTGTCAGCAGGCACCTTCACCCTTTTTTGCAAACCTTTCCAATCCCTTAACTACTGTAAATTTTACTGTCGTTCATTTAGACTGGTTACGTCTAAAACATTTAACAGCCTAGATCTCATAAACAGCATTGTTATATTTGTCTAGCAGCTCAAATCAGCATCACTACGAGCACAACATGTATCAGGCACTCAAAAAGTGCAGAGGGCCAGTCGAGTTCTAGGCAAAGCACAACACATCTCGAGGAACAATCTCTAATCATGATGAAAATGATGATGAGAGGGTTGCTACCCTCAGGTTAAACAAATACGTTGACGTCAAAACATCAAAGTCCACCTACACAATTCGTTTTTTTTTTTCCTGGTTGAATGACATCCTAGACTTGTGAAATAATGTGTAAGCCAATTGTGGGTGCTACTATCATGCTTTAAGAAAATGAAAACTGCTCGATGCTTATCTATATTGGTGGAGCTGGCAAATGTAGCTGATGAAATGCCCTGTGCATCCAACAGAAGAGAAGTGTAAAAACATAGCAAAATAAATCACCTGGAGTTGCATCCGAGCCAGCACCTCCAGAAGGTCTGGGTGTGCCAAAGGGCTCCTCACTGCTGCTCCTTTTTGCACGGGTTGTTATAAGACCTTTGTTCCTCATGTTGTGTCGCTTGTTCTGAAACCAGTTCCATACCTGTGAAAGCGCCACAATGCACACTACATTGGGCGACTAGAGTAATATCTTTACTGACATAAGTATATACATGAACGTCGTCAAGTTCATTAATTTGTGACAGAAGAGTTGCAATGACTTAATTAGCAAACATTAAATAATGTAGTTCTTAACATTCAGATGCTTTTTCCAGTGTAATGTGCAATTCTAGTGAAATGCGTATTAATCGCATGCGTAAGGTGTGAAACACTTTGGCAGTGATCAACGGCAATAGGAATTAGAAGAAACAGATGTTCACACCTGCTTCCAAACAATAGGTTTATGCCCGATGTTGCCCTGGCTGCACAGAAACGATCTGCTATTGCCTCAATCATCTTTTTGGAGGGAGTGCGGAAGTTGTTGTCCTGCAACATCTGCTCCATTTCTGCTGTCTGCCAGAATCCAGAGGCCAACAGCACAAAAATTGGATATCCAAAACCTTATTCCAATTCAACGCACTATGCCAGGCTGCTAGAACATATACCTGGTGGATGAAACATGAACGACTTTTACATTTTTTCAATCAAAATACTAACTAAATCATTACAGCTATCCAGACGATGAAGGATGAAACGAATGTAATTCATCCAAACCAGCAAAAGACTAACACCATCCATGCCGTTGTAATTTGTCGACAGTATTACAAAAATAAATTCTGAATTAAGCAACAACAAAATAGGCCAAAAAAGAAAAACAACCTCCTGGGGCAGGAATCGAAACGCCATCGTGAGCTGTAAAAATAGCAGGTAACCACGGAGTGCCAATGTAAAAAATCAAAGAAGCTATCACATTTTGTGTATTTGGCGTGACATTAAAAATGAATGCAAATCGCTCAGGTTTCTAATGGATGAGGAGTCGCTTGTTCCATTGATTGCATAGCCTTCGGATGGAAAAGGCATGGTTTAATTCAAGCTTTTGTAACTAAACAGTTACCATTGTTTGTCATCCTTCCACGACCATGTCGACCCTAAGTCCCGAACCCTAATTTTGCATTGAATTACACACCGACAGAGAATTGTTTTACGTCGATGACGTGGAAAAGTCACACCATACGATTGCCGGTTTGGCCCATATGTACACCGTGCACATATGTCAAATTTCATTCGGAAGGTTTAAGTTTTCCAATCCATCCTAACCGTCGGATTCATAATATGGGTGAACTTAAAACTTTAAAGGCAGAAAAAACACTACAGTAATAGCGCACACGGTGTACCGTACATAAGTCAAAGGTGACCGTACGGTATTGACTTTCAGAATTGATTGGAATTTTTGAGTCGGAACGTACTTGGGGCTTTCACTGCTGATTGCTTAATTAATAATCATACTGTAATCAGATGGTTCTGATCATAGCAAACCCAGACAAATTTACAAGTAGCCAAACAAACAGCCAAAGTGCAATGTTTGCAACTTTGTAGTTTGTCGATGTATATAATTGTATAAATATTTGGAGCGTCTGCCCGGAAGTTATTTTCTCCTTTCTATGTATGCGATTGAAGGCTCTCATCTGAACCCTAGCAGCATTTGTTGCTTACGTCAGAGTGCAAGAAGAAGGCAATTTTAAGGAACTGTGAAAGGAAGTGAGCAGATATTCCCTGCCAACCAGTCGCTTGCTGTAAGCATTTACCCTCGTTAAATTTTAGTGTCACGTCGCTCTTTCTTGCAGCTATTCTGTTTAATGTATTGCCATGTTTAATGTCAGTAAATCGCTTTCTTTAAGAAAGTACATAAGTTTCTATATTTCATGTTTGTTTATTTTGAAAAAACGAAGGAGAATATAGTTTTTGAAGATTCTAGATTATTGTGAGCTTCTAAGCTGAATGAGGAATGTGAAAAAAAAAATGGCAGCATCTCAAAGAATATTTCTGTACATTGCGAAAACATGAATTCTACCATTTTTTATATCTTTTTTTCAAAAGCATTATGTCGGTGATCTTGTTTATAACTGCTGCATCTAATTGTCACGTCGTTTTTTGAAACCAACAATACGCCTGGCAGTTTGTTTAAATTCAATTGCAGGCTTCTTAAGAGTTCTCTGACGAGTGCACTTCCGACAAAATGTACCATCGACCACTAGCACAAGGCTTCTCCAGATTGCTGAGAAAGTACAGCACTGGACAGGATCGTGTGGTTGAAGCTTCTCTGACTCTTATACGCGAACGTGCACAGTACAAGGTACTCAACATTGAGTAGGGATCACGATATGAAAAATACCTTGTAAAAATTATGATAAGAGCAGAATGCAAGTTTAAGAGGAGGAGGAATGCAATGTCGATAGAAAAAGAGGAAAGAAATTTTGAAATATGCACGTAAACATGTGTCTCTACTGTAGGATGGAACATGGACACACAAAAATGTTGAATTGCACAATTTTAAGTGTTACAAATGGCATGGATCATAGTCTGAAGCTGCGAATAAATCTGCCCTAATTTATACGTTTTAACTTTGATCTCCCCCAAATTTTTTAATTTATAGATGTATAATGTAGTCCTATTTCTGCAATAAAAAGTATGGATAGAGGATTGACTGTGTGTATTGGATAGAATGTGAAATTTTAGGCAACAACATCACAACACGAACATGAATGGGCTTGCACCATCATGTTTTAGGAGTTTCACTTATTAGAATTTAACCCTTACCCTAGCAGCTTTTTTTAGTGTTTTGATGGCTTTCATAGACCTAAATTGGGATAATTTATTCGACATTAGAATCATGGGTTCGAAATGGGACTTGCTCATTTTTAAGCTAGTCAATGGTTACCCAGACTTTATAGAAGCGGTATTCAGTTTTCGTATGAAAAGATTTAAATGTTGATTCTTGTTATTGTTTTTTTTTCCAGCCTACAACAATTCAATCCGAAGTAGTTTTGCTTTCTTATCCATATTTTTTTGTTGTCCCCGAGTCTTGTATTTTCACGCACAATTATATCTACTTTCCAATGCCGAACTGTTGCTTAACCTCTGTGGTTTTGCTGGTTTATAAGTTGTCGCGTACTGTAACTACATATGTTTATTTATCTTAGTCTTCCATGTCACAAAAAAGACATGGAATGACATGGAATAGTTTGGACTTGTAGCCTGTGTTTCAATATCTCCAGCATAATTCCGCTTGCCTTCTTCCGCAACATGCCTGTGACTAAAAATGTGCTTTTACCCATTTCAAACTTCTTGATCCTAATTGGATACCAAGATGCTCAAAGATTATAATATGTGTTTTGAGCTACCTTTGACCCACCATTTTCGGAAGGTGTGCAGCTACCAGTTGTTTTCTCGTCACCATGCTGTGTACTTGAGGAAAACTGAAACCAGCCTACAAGAATCATTTGAGTGTTTGCGCGTGGCTGTGCACTTTCCAATGTTTTTTTATGACATGGGAACATCTGTATCGCCAGGAAGGCAACAATTTTTCAAACAAGAAATGCCCTTTGCTGCTTCTCTCAATAAACGTGACCTTAAGCATGTGCACCTTAAGCATTACCTTAGCAATTACCTCGAGTTGTGATGCTCAGCTCCACACCTGTTTTCTTTATTCCGGAAAATTGAAACTAAAAGAAAAACCTGTATACATAGAAGTACTGTGTTTGTGTATATACACATGCACACACACACACACACACACACACACGCACACACACACACACAAACACACACACATATAATATATATATATATATATATATATATATATATATATATATATATATATATATATATATATATATATATATATATATATATATATATAGATAGATAGATATGTATGTATATGTATTTGTATATATGTACACACACATTTTGATTTTATTTTTCTCGCTTACTATCCAGAACACCTTGTGATGCATTAATTTAATTCTGATTAATCACAGTTTTCACATGCAAACAAGTGAACCCTGCTCTGGCAACCTTACTCCTCTAAAGATGCAAAAATGGAACGGTAGGCAATGTAGACTAGTTGATACTATTCTGTTTGGCTCTGAAATCTAAGCGGTAGAGGGAAATTCCTACCATGTTGAAGACCTTGAGAGACACTAGTGTTTGTAACCTTTCATTGATAGTGTCTATTCTGAATGGAATACATGAAGTATTTGCTCAATGCTTGTGCAGGCAGAGCTAGTTAACAAAATTGGGGGGGCCAAGGTTACTACGTGCCTTCTTGGTGTACCGCTTGGTCACAATTCTTCCTTCCTGCAAGGCCCAGCATTTGCGCCTCCTCGAATCCGTGAAGCTATCTGGTGCGGCAGCACCAATGCCACTACTGAAGAAGGTATGAGTTTTCTGACAGGAGAGACAATAACTTAAGCCAAACACGATTATTGAAGGCGGCAATAAGAGCGTACTTCTGATGGCAAAATTTGGAAAGCCACGAATCCCTTGTGCCGAGCTTCTAAACGGTGTTGATAGGTTTCATAGCTGGCATAACACTAATAAATTTGCACCTTTTTTCTGTATTGCGTGTTTTAAACTTGTCGTGTGTACTCGTTCCCGCGTTGATTAAGCTGTCCTGCAGCTGTACTGCATGAAACCTGACTACTGTAACTTATCTTTCACTGATTGTGTGACTCAGGGCGGCCTGGGCTCAGGGCTTGTGCTCACCGACCCGCGAGTTCTCACCGACTGTGGAGACGTACCAGTACAGGAGCTCCGTGACAGTGGAGTAGACGATGAGCGTCTGATGCGAATTGTCAGCGATTCTGTTAAGCTTGTCATGGCAGAGGTGGATGCATGTTTTCAATTTTATGTACCCCCTACAATTTTTTGCTTGCTCAGAGCCTTTGACAGTCATAAGCTCTTTGATACCAAACAAAAAATGGGAGATACTGTGATTATGCATGAGCCCTTGCTCAAAAATTTGGATATAAGACTGGGGAATTTCACATATTAATCAAATAAAACGTTACAATGTTGATGTTGTTGAACAAACATTCTTTTTCTTTTTTGCTCTTTTTCTTTTTTGCTCTTTTTAGTCAGCTAATATGATGAATTAAGAGAAGTTTATAACCAACTAGCTACAACCGCATCTCATCTGTTGTCTGAAAATGGATGGGAGCAGAAACCTCTGAGACCACTGGTGTTGGGTGGAGACCATTCCATCTCTTTTCCTGCCGTACGTGCAGTTACAGAACAACTTGGTGGACCTGTTGATATTCTGCATTTAGATGCACATCCAGACAACTATGTGGCATTCGAGGGAAACTATTTCTCTCATGCTTCATCATTTGCGCGCATTATGGAGGGTGGACATGCACGACGCCTCCTGCAAGTATTGAACTTTGCCCTGCCTTGTTTGGTGACCGTTAAGGGGAACTGTCTATTATATTGGACTTGCTGAGCTCTCTCAGACTAGCCTCTGATAGCGGTGCACATGTGTTGAAAATACAAATACTCCCAAAACATGTCATGCATTCCTAAATATGCTATGTTTAACGTCAATGCAGGTTGGCCTGCGCTCTCTTACAAAGGAGGGTCGTGAGCAGGCCAAGAAATTTGGTGTGGAACAATATGAAATGCGCAATTTTCACAAGGATCGTCCTTTCCTTGAGAGCCTGGTGAGTTTTTATCAGGGCATAACCTTCTCAGCTTAAATCTATGGATAGTGACTGTGTTTAAAACATATGGCAGGGAATAGACTCTCCCAGCTGTATTGAACTCGAACCAAAATGAAAGCATCTTATTTGATCCAGTGCAGGATGTTAGAACGGATGAGTGAATCGGATACAGCAGACAGGTGAAAAGCTGGGGGAGGAGCTGGTTTTGCAGAAATTGGGTGAAGGGGTGAAGGGAGTGTACATATCCATAGACGTTGATTGTCTGGACCCCGCAGTCGCACCCGGAGTGTCCCACATTGAGCCAGGAGGTCTATCTTTTCGAGACGTATTGAACATTATTCAAAATCTTCAAGGTGGGCATCATGTCATTGTGGTCTTTTCTTATTGCCCCTTGTGTTGAGTTGCGCTTTTATGCAAATTTAAGAAGGTATATGCGTAGTCTGACTCTGTGTTTTGTATTATATGTAAAGAAGAGCTTATATGTTTGCAAAATTGTTGATGGGAGAAACATGCGCTGATAGTTTTGCCCCCAACTGTAGCAGAACTTGCACCAATTCTTGTATGTCGTCATTTGCTTGTGGGCTTTGAGGCAGAATGGTGGAATCTGGTTCTGGATTCAAATTATATTGTGAGCTGCTGATATGGCCTTATGGGGTGTTTACACATAAGCGATTACTGGCGTTACTGACCAGTTATTGCGGTAATTGTACAGAAAAGTGTATAGTCACCGTATTAATCGTACAGAAAAATTAATGAATAAGGATTGAACCTCGCAACTATCTTACTTCTGCATCATTACACCGATTAATAGAAAGATTGAACCTCACAACTTTCTTTGTTTTGCATCACAAAACAAATGTATAGATGGTTTGAATCTCACAACCTCTTTCGTTTTGCATTATTACACTACACCGCGAATCGCAATTAGAGTAAAGAAATAATTAGAGTAAAAAAACGAAAAAAAAAATTAGAGTTATTAATTCTATTTTGGGTAATCAACCCTTTTCAAAAAAAAAATTACTCTAATTTGGGCGTAAATTTGGGCGCTGAATATGTCTACTGTAAATTAGGTACACGTACAGAATCTGACAAAACGTACAGTTTCACGTCATTATGACGTTTGCATTACGCGGTTTGTGAAAACGCGGTTACATGATAACGGCCTGTTTTAAATCATTTTTTGTACTTTTTTAGTTGATAAAGTACAATTTTGCACGGTCACACACCGACCGTACGCCACACTATTTAAAACGGCACTATATTAGAGTTGTTAACGCTGATTCAAAAAGTACCTTAACTAATGTAAAGAATAATTTAGAGTTATGTACTCTATTTAGGGTGATAGAGTCAAAATTTGGGGCGACGGAATTAGCGTACATAACGCTATTACGATTCGCGGTGTAATGTGTAAACGAATTGAACTTCACAACTTCCTCGTTTTGCATGATTACACTGATGTATAGACGAATTGAACCCACAGCTTCCGTAGTTTTGGATCATTACATTAATGTTTATAAGGTTTGAACTTGACAACTTGCAGGAGACATTGTTGGTGCTGACGTTGTGGAATTTAACCCACAACGTGACACGGTAGATGGGATGACCGCCATGGTTGCGGCCAAGCTTGTGAGAGAATTGGCCGCCCAAATTTCTAAGTGAAGATTCTAAAGGGCATGGACAGTGCAACAGTGTCAGAATCTCAATCATGGAGCCATTTTTGCAAGATAAGTTCACATTTTTTTGTAAATTGCTGTGGCTTAGTTTGAGTGTTACAATATGGATGTGTAAGAGGTAATGCGAGTATCCGCCGGAGAAGAATAAATCGCCGCACAAAGCTTGGAGAGAAAAGTCAGTTTTATATGCAAAATTCTTATGCTTGTATTTTTGGCGGGAGTTTTAAATGGCCATTTTTTTCTTCTCCGGAACCATCCTGTTTATAAGGCTTATGGTTTGCTGTATTTGCTATGATGTCCATCTCCGGTTCTGAAACAAATATGTATTTGACTAGTCCACCGATTTATGCTGAAAGTTTACACCAAATTTTCTATTGGTGTGGTATAAAAGCAAGAGACCAATATGGAGTTCAAATGACCTGGTGGTAAAAAAACAAATTCTCCTCTTAAGAGCCTGAGTTAAATACACTAACATTTTTGTGAAGTTTTCAGAAACAAAGATGTTAAAGACTTTTCCAGCCATTGCTCACATGTTGTTGCAATGCCTCTGAGTTTGTAATTATCAGTTGCATATCGACAGCCTGTCACAATTGATCAATGCCCTCAGTTTTGTACACCTATCTGTACAAAGTCAAGGGGTCCAAGATCATGATGAATCTTGTGTTGACAATAACTACACCGTAAATCGCTATTACTGTCAATGTTTTTTTTCGCCACTTAAATCAACTTTTTTCCGTGTAGTGTCCTATTTTCGTTTGGGACACGACCTTTTGGAAGGTGAAGCTCTTACCTTTTAATTGCAGTCGTCAGATTGATAATCGGGTCGTAAAGTTGATTTAAGTGGCGGAAAATAAATTGACGGTAATAGCGATGTGTACCACATGTACATTATATTGCGGTACTTGTCGCATTATGTATTACCTCTAAGGTCACAAAATATGTATTTTCAGAATCCATGGTATCTTGCAGTGGTTGAAATTTGGCAGTTATGCACTTTTCCATGTAATTATATGTAAGCCTTTTGGAGCTTGTGGACTCTTGTTGTCGATGCTAAAATCGCACAAATGAAGTGGCAATAGGTCTCAAGGTGTGATGACATTGATAATTAGACTAGCAACTCTTGTGAACAATTGACGTAATAACAGCAGTCCTGTCGCACCAATAGCCATTCTTAATTAATCAAGAAATACTACTCACTCTGGCTATACAGTTGCCAGGCGCAGATTGATTGCCAGAGCGATTTCAGCTTTGGCTATTTGGTTGCGAGAGTAAAAAAAAAAAAATGAATCACCAAATTGAATTAAAAGGCACGATGGTAAACCATCTTGAGTCCAAAGGTACAAAAAGGGTGGCATGGCCAAAACTGAAAAACTACAAGCAGGGCAAAAAAAAAACAAAGAATAGCAACAGTTTGATTCTTTGCCAGAGTCGATTTCGTTGCAGTGGCTATTTTGGCTCTGGCTTGGCTGGCTATTTTGGCTCTGGCTTGGCTGCTGTGAATCGATTACGTCTTTGGCAGTTTGTTTGCTAGAAGTGGTTTTGTTACCAGATCGAATCACGACTCTGGCTACGAATCGATTCGGCTTTGGCAATCTGGTTATAAACGGTGATATCGTTACCAGATGCTATTTTCGTAGTGTTGTGTATCGGTAAGGATTTGCCGATAACCGATATGGGCCTTTTTTCGGGTTGCCGATAATCGATATATTGGTACGATATATCGTTATCGGTGTTATCGCCGATAATTAACCGATAATATCAGTTGTTTATCGGCGATAACACCGATATCGATAACTATCGGCAATAACTGTACGGACCGTATAGATAAATGTACGGCCAGTACACAACTGTACGTGTTATTCCCCGGACGCGCCGCGGACCCCCTTCCCCCCGATTTCGGGAAAAAATCGTGATATTTACTTGATTATTTCTAATTTAAGGGGGTTTTCCTTGGGTTCCACGCTCCCATACCCGTCCAGAATGTCCTTTTGACTGTTATTTTTTTTTGCAAGGTTAGTTACGCCCTCATATCACTTCCATGGTGGCAGGAAATGGCGGCAGTCCGACAGATGTGTTCGTCTGCTCTGTTCGTCTGTTTTTCGAAAAAGTTTGATTTACAAATTTACAACGTAATTTAATATTTCGTTTCGGTACTATAGTTTAGAACTATAAAGAATTGTTTTAAATTTGCCAACGTTGCTGCGCTGTCCGTAATAAATTTAAGTTAAACAGATACGGAACAGATTCTTATACGTGGCATGCCACTCTATATAAAGTCAACAGTATAATACAGTATGTTATAAAGTACTATTGTATGCATACTATATTTTTAAGTTATCACCGATATGGAATTTGTTGTCTGTGACCGATATATCAACCTCTAGCCGTTCGATAACCGATAACTATCGGTATTGGTGTTATCCCGATAAATTTTTAACCGATACACATCACTACTATTTCGGCAATGATAGTTTGGTTGCCAAGTCGATTGTGGCTTTGGCATTTTGGTTGCTAAAAGCTCTTACAATTTGGTTACCTGGCAATACGGTTCCAGTGGACCATAAAACGTACCAGTCGCTGGTGCCTATTGATGTGGATGTTACATGTTTTAGTTTATTACACTGAATTGTTGTTATGGGTGTAAAGTAGTTAGTATGAGGACTGTTTTAGTGCCAATAATTTAATTTCCGGTTAAATGACGGAGACGGTTGTGAACCGCGAAAATAATTAGGGTTTTGGAAAAAACAATCTGTATTCTAACGCTAGCTTCTCTTTAGAGAGCAAAAATAACTGGGACGGAATAACTGGGAGCCCATCCTCAATAGATTTAATAAGACACATACAATCGCTACTTTATTCGGCCAAAAATTCACAAAATAAAGAGAACTACACTAATTAAGGACGTGGACTACAATCTACCATGTCCACTTGCACCTAAATTAGTATTGTATATTATAATTTCGCATTAACACTAATACATCCTTAAAGCTAGTAATGAGTTTAGTGATGCCAAACCAAGCTATAGGCGCAAAAGAAGACTACACTAAGAATCACCGATGAACCAAACAACCAGATGACATGGACATATAGGCTCGCTATTTTGGTTATTGCCTCTAAAAAAAATATTAAGCAAGGGATAATTGATTGTATACCAACAAAATGTTGATTAAATCTTCATGTTTATTGAAAGCTACAAATAACTATGATTTTAATACATTCCTTTTGACACAACAAGCTACCAAAAATCCGTATGAGACATGTATGGACGTTTGCATAGGTGAGAAAAACGTGATCATTCTCATGCGATAAAGTAGGTAAATACTTTTTAATGGATCCTTTATGTTCCTCAATCTATTATACAAGTGATCAGTTCGCTTCTGGTGTTCATCATCGACATCAACGTTTGTCGAGAAAGTTGTGAAATTCCGTACAATTCGTAAATCTAAGGTTATTCTTGGAAGGTGTGTGTTGGTATTTTGTTGTCCACACTAATTAATAACATATTTATAAATTGCTTTTGTCCATAGCGGTCTACACGTCAAACGATTGTGATTTTGTTTGGTTCATTTGTAGATAGCGTTATATTATATTATATCGGCAAGAAACTTATCGCGATAAAACCGATACCGATAGTTATTGGTTATCAAACGGTGAGGGGTCCCGATATATTGCTCCGAGACCAACAAATTCCTTATCGGCGATAAGTAGAAAAAAAATAGTAAGATATATAGTAGTACTTGATAATTTGTATTACATTACTGACTGTATATAGCGTGGCATGCCACGTATGACAATTTGTTTCGTACTTTGTACAATAGGAGTTCAGTACGAACAACTATCCGTAAAGCTGTACATAATAAACCGTACAATTATTGTCGATAGTTATTGGTACTGAAATTATTGCGATAAAAACCGATAAAAAACTGATATTATCGGTTTTTATCACGATATCACCGGTACCGATATATTGTGCCAATACATCGATTATCGGTAAGCCAAAAAAATGGACATATCGGTTATTGGCAAAACCTTACTGATACACAACACTATAGTACTGCAGAGGTCGCAAAAGTCAAAATTTTACACAACCGAAACCGACCGTTTTTTTTTTTTTTTAAATCTGAGTAACCGACGCCCGACCGGTTATGTCACGCTCCAAAATTGTTAACCGTTAACCGACCGGCGTTTACGAAAATAAAAGTTAACCGAAACTCGATTTCTCGCGACTAACCGTGTCCGCCCGTAACCGAAAAAGTACAAAATTATCTAGTGTACGACTTATGAATAAGCCAATAATTACGTTTTGTCGCTTTCCCTTATATTTGCGAAATGAATAGTGTTTACTAACGTGTCAGATTTGCGACGCTTTGTCGAGTTCCCTAAGATTTGCGAAATAAATAGTGTACTACACCGTGAATCGTTTAGTCTTATGTTCTCTATATCGGCACCCCAAAATTTTGACATTGATACCTTAAATAGAACAAATTACACAATTTAAGGACATGGACCATAATCCACCACGTCTCCTGGCACTAAATTTGAATGAGTGACGCTATTTTTTTCTTTACTGCAATAATTTCTATAGTCTAATAACGATTCCCGGTGTACCGTGTCAGACTTGCAACGCTTTGTCGCGTACTCGCGTTCCATAAGATTGCGAAATGAATAGTGTTACTACCTTGTCAGATTTGCGACGCTTTGTCGCGTTCTCTAAGATTTGCGAAAAAAATAGTGTTACTACACCGCGCATCGTTATTAGTGTCAAAGTCACTAATTTGGGTTCTTAAAGTTTTGATTTTTTTCCTCAAATAGGATACATGATTTTAATTTTTCCTTGACGTTAATTAAGGTACCGTACAAAATAGCGTAAAGAACGAAAGTACATTAACATTTAAATAGTGTGGTGTACGGTCGAAGTCAGACCGTACATAAATGTACCTTTTCAAGTGAAAATTTTACAAAAAATGAATTAAATTATACGCGCACGCATAGGAACGTGCGCTCAAAAAACGGGATTAGTCTGACACGTAAACTAGTCTGGACATGTACGGAAATTTCACGACGTCGTACGATTTATAACATTTTGTACGGATACATATATTAATGTTTGTAATCGTACGGCAAATATTCCAATTTTGCTGTTCCCAAATTAGCATAATGCCGAAATTAGAATACACTTTTAAAAAAAATAAAAAATCTTAATTAGCATCAATTACGGTAAATTTTCTTCAACACTATTTAAACTTTGACACTAATAATGATTCGCGGTGTACCGTGTCAGATTTGCGACGTTATACATGATGTCACGTACTTCCACGATACCAAAATGCCACAATAATGTTGGATTTCATCGACAGTACAAATTTTTCATTTTTGGTTTTTGGCTGGTACCGTAACCGACCGTTTTTTTTGAATCAACCAACGCGGCCCCTGGCCCTCAAACTTTAAAACGAATCGCCCCATCCGGCGCGGGCGATGGTTAATGGTTTATCACGGTTTTGCTGACCGTTCGCGACCTTTTGCGACTGTAGTCGAGTCGCAAAGTCGTACCTACATAACGAAACCGACCATTTTTCAAAATCTGAGTAACGGCCCGACCGAGTTATGTCCGGCCCAAAATTGTTAACCGTTAACTGACCCGTTTACGAAAAATAAAATTAACCGGATCTCATTGCGACTTCGCGCCCGCCTATAACGAAAAAAGTACAAAATTAATAATGCGGCGACGAATAAGACAACAACATGATTTGTCACGTTCCCTAAGATTTGCGAAATGAATAGTGTTACTACCGTGTCAAATTTTGCGAAGCTTTGTCGCGTTGCCTAAGATTTATGAAATGACTAGTGTACTACCGTGTCAAATTTGCGACGCTTTGTCGTGTTGCCAAAGATTTTCGAAATGAATAGTGTACTACCTGTTCAGATTTGCGACGTTTTGTCGCGTTCCCTATGATTTGCGAAATGAATAGCGTTACTACAGTGCCGTGTCAGATTTACGACGTTAATCATGATGTCACGTACTTCTATGATACCAAAGAGTAGAAAGTACAAGAATGTTGGATTATAGGGACAGTAGAAAATTTTCATTTTTTTTGGTTTTTTGGTTGACCGACCGTAACCGACCGTAACCGGCCGTTTTTTTTTTCTTGGTGAATCAACCGACCGTAACCGCCCAACCCCCAAAATTTGGCAACCGAATCCATTCCGGATCCGGCGCGGGCGGTCGGTTAACAGTAGGTCAAGGTTTCGGTTGACCGTTTGCGACCTTTGACTGTAGTTATATGTAATTTTTACGTTATGGAGCCTTAAATGTACTATTACGACACTTGATATGTATCGCGATATTTTACGCATAACATTATGATCCACCGACTTTCTGGTCGGTGTTGTACTAGAAATACAGACACACAGTTGTAATCCTCAACGGCAGCTGTTTGCTCTTGAAAAGCTGCGATTTCGTACCTTTCCTGTACGGACATATTAGATTAGGGCGTAAAAGCAAATCACACCATAGTTCAAAAGTAGGCGTTTTTATGGTAGGCCTTTGGTCGGCGCCTTTATCGTAAGTTGTGTTATGGGCTTTTCATGTGATCTTCTTAGATCGCTACTTTGATCAGCGACCTTCCGATCTTCCAAATCTGACGGTGTAAATAATTTTTTTTGGTCCGAATGTTTTAATTGGTCCGAATAGGTCCGAATACAATATGGGTCTTAAGGTCATATTGTATGTTTCGCATACAATATGCATATTGTATGGGCCAACTTTCACCTACTTTTGAACTATGAATCACACTATCTAGTGAGTGGGCGGAGCCAGTTCCGCTCCACAAAGGCAAACAAAAATAGCCTAGCCGACAAGTTCACCGTACTTGATTTTTTATTGAGAAATCTTGACGGCTTATTTTCGTCTTATGAGAATCTTTGTGAAAATCTGTACGTACTGACTGACTTGTGATCGTGAATCTTTATGAGAGGAAATCTCGCTGGAAAAGTGGAAAACTACAGTACGGTTTTTCAAGTCGCCATGAGTCCGTATGTATTTATGGCCTTTGAACTTTTTCACTTTTTGTACCATAAACCAGTACAGTACAGTACACCGTCGATCGTATTTAGCGTGTATGTTTTTTTTGTCTCTTAAAACATCTTTTCTCCGTACATACATGTCGGATTGTAGATCTGACGGTTGCGATTGAAAGGTTGTATTCTCAGATTACGAATGGCGGTCTGAAATTGAAAATTGGACAAATGTGTACGGAGATAAGATGTTTTAAGCGACAAAAAAAACATACACGCTAAACACGATCGACGGTGTAGTATGTAACGCACCCATATCGAATCGACAAGCTACAGTAAATATCAATATACTGCCAATAAAAAACGCTTACCATCGTGCTTTTCAATTTATCCTGCTATTTTTTTTTTTAATAAAAAACGATAGCGAGATTCACGTCATTCGTTATAGATCCTCTTGAGGAAACAAAAGACATAGGATTGACGCATCAAAGTGAAGGACAGAAGGTTGCTG
>JBBHKE010000636.1:130624-201409 GCA_037447655.1 Zygnema cylindricum | reverse complement strand
CCGCATAAAAACAAAATAAGACGTACGGCATAGTACGGAGAGGTCCGAATTTCTGTAAACAACCTCACTTTTTGTCTAATGGAACTTCACCCTAAGGGTGAAATTCCATCATACGTTTCTGTAATCGTACGGCCAATTCTACAGACCGGGTCGATTGAGGGTGAACCTCCATCAGGCAAAAAGTGGGGTTGTTTAACGGAAAAAGTGCATTTTCGTACAAATCCAACTCATTGCCGTACAAGGCCGTACTGTTTTTTTTTTTTTTTTGTTCAAAACATGATTACCGGAGATTCGTCAAGATTCTCCAAACTTTTGGGCGATAACATCGACCGTCCGATTATGAGTTTTCGAAACAAAAGGTCACTTCGTCCGGTAAAATGGCTAGACGGGTAAAACGTTTACGCGTGGAAAGGTCACGTACGAGCCGCGCGCCTTCAGACATATGCCACGCGCCTTCAGACAGGCGGGAATCAGATACGACGATAACCACCACAAAAAGTTTGTTGAAGAATGTGTCGTGACGCCTCCACCACCATCCATCTTTAACCGGAATTTGCTGCGCCTGCTTTCTTCAAATTTTCGATTTGGTTACGACAAAAAAAGAACGTAGAAATTGTACACCGCTGGCACACCGACAAAACACGAACGTACAAAATGAACATTCGCATATTTTATTTTGCAGCTGGTTGTACGAATACGACTTTAGACATTTTGCTTTTGGAATCTTTGACGACCCTCGCCGTCAGAACAGGAATCTACGTGCATCCAATGGAAAGAAAGCTCGTACGCGATAGATTCCATTGCTGACACGACCTGATGGAGAAGTGAACGAAATATTAGTGCTAGTAAACCTATCTGTAACATTATTGTCGGCGCCCGATGGAGAAGTGGCATGATAGCCTATTCCCACCGGAAAAAAAATCACTTCCACAATAGATGGACGTTCGAATAATGTACGGCTTTCCGAGTTCCGACTTTGTAGATTTCGGAAGTTCTCGGAAAACCGTACAAACGACTTCCTCAAAATATTGTCGGATATAAAAGTAGGGTAAAAGTTGCGTCTTTTTGTGAAACAGGCCAACGTTAACCCGAAAAGCTGACGTAGGAAAAAACCATTCTAACGGCTACTTCCTTGTACTCGCGCGAAAAAGCTGCAGGACTTTTGAACCACCGTCGTTTGTTTTAGCGCCTTTGTTTAATGACGTCAAAGCATGTGTAATGTCACAGGACACCTTCAATCGGAGTTACGTGCCAAAATTTTGGTGTGAACAAGACCCATTTTCCGATGAGTTTCGGAAAATCATCGGAATGGGCAAAATGTTACATATGCTCCGGTGGGCATAGGCTATGAGTAGATGTTCCATCACGAAGAGTCAGTAAACCACTTGTTCTAAAATTGACTGGTGCCACGCCAGCTACGATCCGATAGTGAATATCTTTCAGAATTTTTGCACCGACAAACTTAACTTCAAATCTTCACTTGCGTACTGCGTACGAAGTAATCATACGACATAACTTTTATACTTTTCGTAGACGCTAGTTTGTACGCCAGCTCATTTTTTAGGGTTTGTGTTTTCGAACATAACGAAAGTCCTTTGAGAGAAATTGTGTGACGAACAAAAGTTACCGAAAATAGCGTGACGAAGGAATGTTACGATATTCGTTTTTATTTTCGGTTGTATTTTGGAAAGCGCGTGTCATGTGCAAATCTTAAGATTTTCGTTGGTTTTCATCATGACACGTAGCTTAATCGTCTAGCGTTTTACGATTTTTTTTTTCTTTATCTGCCAACCCACCTCCTCGAGGTATGTTGATAGTTACAAGGAAAAATGAAGCAAACTCCTCGCTGGCAAACATCTAACGGCCAATATTACCTCCAAGAGCTTCGGAGAGTATCGACAAGATTCTATATAATGTTGTTCTTTGTATAAAAACAAAATAGGCGGTAGGATTTGGTGCGGAGAGTCGCGGATTTTCTGTAAACTACGCCACTTTTCACCTGATGGAACGTCACCCTAAGCAGTACCATCGGTATAACTAATCTCTTGGTCAAGGTCTGGTGAGCGTTGCATACCACATAACTACTGTGGATTACTATAGTTCGGTGAACTATTAAACTAGTATCGTACGCATATATTTTCTAGAAAACACGTATAACAAGTATTTGACAAGCTGCTACCAGTTATAGCTTCTGCACGCGTTTTCGCACTTTTGAGCCTTAGTGCGAAAACGCGTGCAGACGTTATATCTGGTAGCCGCTTGTCAAATACGTGCTATACGTGTTTTCTATAAAATATATGCGTACAGTACTGGTTTAATACAGTACACCGAACTATAGTACTCCATAGTACGATTCAGTACACCGCCAATCGCTATTAGCGTAGAAGTTTCTTTAGCGTATAAGAGTAATTACAGTGGTGTACGCTAATTAAGAATTTGAAAATTTTGAAAAAAAACATTCATTCTAATTGTTCAATAATGCTAATTTGGGTCTATGAAAAAAAAAATGTCGGTCGCAATCATGCTTACACTAATATAGGTATTCCTACATAATCTGACAAATCGTACACAAATCGTACGTTCACACAATCGAAACGTGGTTGTTGGACGAATATGTGTGAACGTGATATTTGACAGCCCGATTTCATCCCCTATTTAGAGCGCATATTCTCATGCGTCCGCGGTTACTAAAACTCATTAATTATACTTTTTCACTTAAAAAGGTACAATTTTGTACGGTCTGACACTGACCGTACACCACACTATTTAAACGACAACGTACTTTCGTTTTGTACGGTACGTGGAAAATAACCCTAAATGGCGTACAGAAAAAACTAGAATAAGCTACGCTTATGGAGAATAATAAAAAAAAAGCGGGACGGAATTAGCGTACACTACGCTAATAGCGATTGGCGGTGTACAGTTCACCGTCAATTGCTATTAGAGTAAAGGAATAAATAGCGTAAAAAAAATTAGTCTTATTAACACTAATCGGGATTTTTTTTTTTTGAAAAAAAATATATATACTAATTAATCCCTAACTGTAATTTGGGTTGCCCTGAATATTAATACCCACCCTTTTGATGTCTACAGTAATCTGTGTACCCGTACAAAATCTGACAGTTCGTACGCCGTCTCGTTGTTCACACGGTCGACGGACGAACATATGAGAACGTGATTTTTGTCGGCGAGTTTGCGTCTCTTTCTTCCAGTGCACATTCACATGTTTGAGCAATGATATTAAGTGTCTTTTTATGCCTTTGTAATTCAAAAAGTACCATTTCGTATGGAGATATCCTGTCCGTACGGCACACTATTTCCATCGCAGTGTACTTTTCTTATTAACGCTAATTGAAAAAAAAACCTAATTAGAATAATGGAAAAAATAGAATTATGGATTGTATTTCGGGTTTTGTTTTTTGAAAAAAGGGCACTGAATTGGCGTTATATACTCTAATAGCGATTGACGGTGTACTGTAGATAAAGCGTTTGCACGCGTTTTCGCACTTCTGATCTTTGTGACGATCGAAGTTCTACAGTTCTACTGTCCGCACAGTAACAACACCTAAATATGTGACATCACTTTCACAAAGGAGACCCGAAATGTTGAAGGTTTTTGACTTTTGTGGTTTGTTTCGCACGTGCGAGGCCAGGGGCGCCGCCTCAAAACGGCGAACAAATTTGGTATGTCACCAAAATTTCAAACTTTATATCAAGGTTTGCGTCTTAGCGACCTATATAAAAGGAAAACTCACATACAATGTTTCGGAGGAAGCTAGGAAACTAAGTCATTATGTTGAATGAGGTCGTTTGCAAGAAGAGACCATCTTTGGCCTTGTTGAAAAGAGCCATGGGAACTATTTTGCCTCGAGAAGTTTCAACTCTCTCGGAAGGAGGTGGAGAGGAAAATGAATTTCGCGCCGATCTCGCAAATGCGAATGTAAGTTTGTTTTTCGAAATAAGTTTGTCTTCAACATCCATGCTTCTTGAATCCTTACGTTTGTAATATTTTTAATAAAGAACAAGTAATAAGTAGTAAAGAATTCATGTTTTGCAAAAAGTTAATAAATTGTGGATCCTCAAGATCATGAAATGTTCGAATGATCATGAATTTTTTGGATCAATTGCAACAAATGTATTGCTATATAGTGTGGATATCATTTCGCTTCAAAGGATCATGAGTCTTTTTGCAAAGGTCGAGGTACATAAAGTGCGATGGTCAAAAGAACATGGTAATGACTTCTGAAAAATTGCTCTCCAAATATATGGGTCACTCTCCTGTTTGTTTTTATATTTTTAGAAAATCACCAAAGAATTGAGCTGCTTCTATTTAGCAATATGAATTGAGAAACTTGCATTCGCTCCGTGAACTTTACTGCATATTCTTAAATTATTGACTAAAATATTTCCCTATCCCTATCCCTCTTCCTCTTCATCTCCCTCTCCCTCTCCCTCTCTCTCCCTCTCCGTCTCCTCTTCTCCCCCTCTCCCTCTCCCTCTTCCCCTTCTCCCCCTCCCAACCCCTCATCTTTTGTTTTTATAATCCTCCCTGGTTTCAGAAAATAACTGTCCTCAGTGGGGCCGGAACTTCCGCGGAATCCGGAATACCAACTTTTAGGGGAGCCGGTGGGCTTTGGAGAACGTGGGACGCGACAGTACGTCACTTTTGGATTTAATTCAATTGTTTTTTGTTTTTTGTTTTTTTTTAGTGTCATGTGGTTTCAATCGGGTTGGGATGGATAATAAATGTCTTCTTCGGGGTTTTCACTTTCGGCTCTGACTTTTTTTTTTTGTTTTTCTTAAGTTTTACGTTTTTATTTTTCTTACGAGTGACAATTTATTTAATTTATGTTTGGATAAAGCCTTAGATTTTTCGCTTGTAATTCGGATTTATTTTCATTTTACAGGAGGTCACCTTGTTTAGTGTGGATTGAAAGGGACAACAGTTTTGGGGTGTGTTTAGGGTGTCTTTAGGATGTTTAAGGGTGTTTCGAGGGGGTGTTCTGGGTGTTTTAAGGGTGTTGTATGGGTGTTTTTATTGTGTTTTTTGGGTGTTTGTGTATTACATTTCTCTCTCTACCATGAATCACTATTATTATCAACACTACTTCAATCCGGTTTATTTGCCCTCTGAACAAAAAATAGTGTGATTAATATTCATTGTTTATATTGAATATTTATTTTCAAAGTCTAATTCTATTCACAGTTCATAATCGTCGGCGTCCTTTGGATCAGAAACAGAGTTATTAACTCTAAAACTGTCCTTAAAGACTTATTATATCTTAACACTACTACACCGCCAATCGTAATGAGAGTAAAACATTATTTGGGCAGTTAAAAACGTTTAGGTCTATAATAGACCGTTCAATTTTTTTTCTGAGGCAACCAATCTAAAGATAACAGTGAGACTCTTCGATGGTGATGTCACGATTGAAAATCGGAATAGTTTATGACGAGAAAAAAGAACTTTTGACTGCCCTAAAAATGTTTCACTCTAATTACAATGGGTGGTGTAGTGTTACTTAGTGTGATTCACGGTGTAGTTTTCTGCCAGTTGGGAATTTTTGAAAGAAATTGAAGGTTTTTATGAAATTAAGGAAGGAGGTAGTCTGATGTATTTATGTATTTATTTACTTTTATTTATTTTTATGAGTCTCGGACATTAGGAGATTTTTACTTCACTTACAATTTAAATTATGTAATTTTGGTTGAGAATAAAAACAAACGCAGAAAATTCTTCTAAAGTTTGTCTCTTATTTCTTTTGTTTTTTTATTTTCTATCTCCTATCTTTCATCAAACGGAGGCTCATTTGATCAACAAAATGAAAGTAGACATTTCACGGTTACTAGTGTGGATTTTCTTTATTCTGATGAGAAACTTTCTAACTCTCTATGAAACTCTTTACTCTCTCTTTCTCTCTCTTTCTTTCTCTCTCTCTTTCTCTCTCTCGCTCTCTTTCTCTCTCTTTACATGGATTACTCTGGTTATTTATGATTTGGTATCTGAAATGCCCTCTCCTATGACCTGTACAAAAAATATTTTTTCCATACTAGTTTTTGTTTGTACTTAATTGTACAATTTAATATGTACTAAATTGTACAAATATGTATTAAATTGTACAAATATGTACTAAATAGTAAAACTTGTAGTTTTGATTAGTAAGGCTGATCCTGACCGATCTCTGTCGAGATCCCGGCAGCGCCGTCCCTCCTGATCGCCCGCCTGATTCTGCACGCACGCTCCGCCCAGCGCAACAAAAAATGATCTCAATAATCTGATCCGGATAGAGGATCAAGTCCATAGAGATTAACAAAGGTTGTGAAAGTAGAAAGCTAATAATTTATCAATTTATCTTCGATTTGGCAAGTCAATGAAAATGTAAATAAGACTAAGAAATTTTCCTTTCTTTTCTAACTTTTTCTTTTTTTTTGGGCAGAGAAGTAGTTGCAAAAAGTACACCGAACGGAGCTCACTATGCCATCGAAGAATTGGAAAAATGGTGCCAGAAAAACGGAAAGGTTTTTACACTCTTAACTCAGGTAAATATCTTTTCATTTTCTGTTTTCGTTGTGTTTTTTTCGAAACAGTACCGTACATTCTAATTGCTATTTTTATTTAGAACCTCCCTTTCAGAACTATTTGATGTATTAGTTGGCAAAACCAAGGAATTATTTGAATGGGAAATATGATACCATATGGTTTTTCAGGATTGCACATGAAATAATGTGGATTGCCATTTACAATTTGCCTTTGAAATCATGGGAATGAATTTGTCAGCATAATCCACGCTTGAAAGGAGAGTGGATAATAGAGCGAGGGAGAGACTGAGAGAGAGGGAGAGGGAGGGGGGCCGGGAGAGAGAGGGAGGAGGTGAGGAGAGGAGATGAGTAGAGTAGGGTGTCGAGGATGGTCTGGTAAGTACACTGTGTATGGTTATTAGTGTTAATATTTTTTTCGCCACTTAAAGCATCTTTCCTCCGTACACACTTGTCGGATTGTCAATCGGAGACTGCCAATAGGAAGGTGAGAATCTTGCCTTCCAACAGCAACCATCGGATTGACAATCCTACGAGTGTGCACGAAGAAAAGATGCATTAAGTGGCGAAAATAACTTGAACACTGATAGCGATACACGGTGTAGCATTCGGCCGGTTCGTTTCGGTTCGGTTTTGGTTTGGTTTCTGTCTGGGCCAAACCGAATGTTTGGGTTTGAAACCGGAATTGGGATTTACAATCCAAACCGGATTCTCTGATTCTGCGGTTCAAACCATTATGCTGTCCAAATCCCTTAAGAGCCCTACAAACGCTAAAATGCTGTATCCTGAAAGTCCTGAAATGCTGTGTCGTCAAATTTAACGTCATTACGTACTTCTGTTGCTGTAGCTTTGTACTCTATGACAAGTTATTTTCATACTGTTCGTACATCGGCTCAAACTGGGTTTGGTGTGATTGAACCGAACCAAGCGGTTTATGATGTTGTTTAAACCGAACCATGCTGGTTCAAACCCGGTTTAAACTGTCAGTGAACTACAAAGATCGAATTTGCAAATAACCAATTTAGTTCAGTTTGAAATGGTTTCTGCCAAAACCGAATCGAGTGTTAGCGGTGAGTATGGGTTGTAGTGTGGTGATAGGGTGGTGTGATGAGTAGTTACTATATATATATTGTTGCCATTATTATGATGAGAAGTTTCAGTTTTGTCGTTTGATCTCATCAAGAGTTTTTGTCGATTTCATTTTTGAACACTATCTTTAAGTTCAGTTCAAATACACCCATTAAAAGCATATAAAGAAATTAAAGTAAGTTCAGATTGTACCACATCAAGTCACACTAATCAAAGGACAAACTAGGCAGAATAGAACTAAGTATAAACTAAATTTAGTTTAATTTAGTCAAAAAAAAGTAAGCCAAATATGTCAAATGCAACCAAAAAAATCCAAACTAAATAAAACTACATCAAGCTCGAAGGGAAAATAAACTGGTATGGTTCAAATTAAACCAAACTGTATTAACTTAAATTACTCTACATTGAAGGAGTCTGAACCATGACCTTTAGTAAACAAGCCAAACTATCTTCATTTGGATGGGTTTTACCCTTATGTTTCTCAGTAATTGTCCTTTTATTTGTCCTTTTGTGCAGAATATTGATGGCCTCCATCAAAAAGGAGGGAGTAGAGATGTGGTAGAACTACATGGCTCCCTTTGGAAGACAAGATGTACATATTGTGGGGAAGTAAAAGAAGATCACAGGATGCCTATCTGCCCTGCCTTAGAGGGAAAGGTGAGAGAGAGAGAGAAGAAAGAGAGTGTGCACAGAGAAAAGATTTTTAAGTGGCGAGAAAAGCATCAATACTAATAGTGATGTTCGGTGTATAGTTTTATTTTCTTCTGTGGTACAATTTATATTTTTTTCAATTACTGCAAGCACTGCCTTCTTCTGCATTATATTTTACCTTTTTCTGAAGTACAGTTTGTCCTCTTCTACAGTAAATACCATGTTCTATAGTTCAAATGTGCGAAAACAATGTGAAAGGCTATATGTGGTTTCACCATACTAAATGCGTATTATACCGTGTAATATATTCTGGGGTAACTACATATAGCGTTTCCAATTGTTATCACACATTTAAGTTAAGCTGTGTTTCGCAGTACAGTTTGTCTTCTTCTGCAGCACAGCTATCCTTTTCTGAAATATTGGCTGTCTTCTTTTAAAGTTCTCTCTTCTTCAACAGTATTTTTTGTCTTCCACTGAAGTACAGTTTGTCCTTTTCTGTCAGGGTTTATCTGATCCTGAAGAAAAACCTGCGGCCATCCCAGCAATGCAGCTTCCTAGGTGTGACAATTGTCGCGGTCTTCTGAGACCACATGTAGTCTGGTTTGGAGAAAATTTGGAACCACAAATTTTGGAGAGAGTGGACAAAGCGTTGGAGGAATGTCGGATGTTACTAGTGGTAGGGACATCTGCGGTTGTATATGTGAGCTTCACTTCTCGCTCTCCTCCTCCCTCTTCTTCTCCCTCTCCTTCTCCATTGCCTACTCACCCTTCTTCTCCTTCTCCCCCTTCATCTCCCTCTGCCAGTTTTTCCTTCTGTCCTCTCCCTCGCCCTCTCCCTGTCCTTCTCTCTCGCCCTCTTCTTCTCTCTCTCCCTCTCCCTCTCCCTCTCCCTCTCCCTCGCCCTCGCCCTCGCCTTCTCCCTCTCTCTCTCTCGCCCTGTCCCTCAAAGTTGACATCCTTGAAAACATTTGGCTAATCAGTAAATATCTTTTCTGAATAGTCTCTTAGCCTTTTGAACTAATAGCATTAAAACGATAACTCTACCTTGGAGTTTTTTTTGTTTAAAATTTACCTTTTAGTTGTTTAATTGGGCAACTTCACCTTTTTGTTTATTTATTCAATATTATTAACTTTATCCCCCTTTTTTTTGCTTTTGGGTTTTTAATAGCCGGCTGCCGGATATGCCCCTTTGGTAAGGGCAGGAGGAGGAGTAGTAGTAGAGTTTAATATTGAGAATACTCCTATAAGCCGAGTATCCAGGTATTTATCTCTCTCTCTCTCTCCCTCTCTCCCCCTCTATGTTCCTTTTCCCTCCCTTCGGTTCTCATCCTCTCTCTCGACTCCTCCCTCTCCTCCCCTGCTCCTCCCCACTCCTCCTCCCTCTTCTCTCCTTTGCGTGATCTTTGCGGTTTTCTTTATTCTGATTCGTAAGAGAATTGAAGAGTTATTTAGTATGATTGTTTTGAGGTGTCACTAAAATATGTTGTTTGTCTTATATGCTCGCTACATAGTGAATCGTTATTAGTGTTAATATTTTGTGGATTGTTAATAGTGTTAATATGGGGAGGGGGAAGGGGGGAGGTTCGGGAGGGAGAGGGGAGGGAGGGTTAGGAGGAGGGAGAAGGGGATAGAGAGACGGAGGAAGGGAGGGAGAGGGTTGATGAAAACTTCAACAATAATAGCGATAACGGATATGTTTCCTGGAAAGTATTCTATGGCGACATTTTTACTATCTCTGTGGTACTCTTAGGAAAATGTTGCTTTACACGAACTTAGGATTCAGTTTTTGGAACGGTTAACTGATAGTTTTGACTTTTTAAAACCGGAGTTGACAGTCTGTTTTTGTATTTTTGAGACGGGTGTGCGAAAAAGGTCGTTGGGTGTGACAATAACACGTGCCCTTCGGTTGTGTGACACTTGTCACAGATATTGTTTTCGAGGAAGCTCGGCGAAGACATTGCCGCAGGTTTTGGGTCCCTTGTTAGGAAACGAAAGCTAAGGGTAATTGGGATCTTTGTGAAATTGCATGATTACAAATATAGTGATGATGATGATGTTGATAATAGTGTATGTATATTTGAATTAGAGGAAGAGTTTTGGCTCTTATGGGTTATCAAGTCACTATTAAAAAAAAAAAAAGTTGTACATAAAAGTCTTATAAAATGTGACTTAAAAGTAATGAGGATGGATATAGTCACCACATCAAGGGCAAAATGTAGACATTATTTCTTACATGCCGATTGAATTTGAGATTTTTTGTGTTTTTTTTTTACTTGAAAATAGGATTTACAAGAGAAAAGTGAGGTTAAGTGGGTGGGATTTGTCTGATAAGTCAAATATGTCAAATATTTCGAGAACTTTTTTTGAGAATTGTGTTTCGGAACTTGTGTCTCATGAAATTCTATTTTTTGTTCTTTTTGAGACTTAACATTCTAACAACATCGGCTTTTAAAAGAAAAAAACATCCTCATTTTTTTTATGATGTTGAGCTTGGAATTAACATAAAGTGATGTTATGTGACAAACTTAAAGGGAGAGAATTCAGGTCGATTTCTGGCAATGTTCTCAAATGAGGTGTCTTTCCGTTTTATTTGTGTATGCCTTATACATTCTCACAAAAATGACAAATAACTGTGTATTTGACCTGTTACTGTAGCCACTTTGTTATGACTTTTTATAAAATTCTACATCCAAGCCCCCGTGTGATTCCTTTGTAAAAATTCGCTTCATTTGCAGTCTTCAAGGTTCACTGTGAATCGCTATTTCCACTAATAAGGTGACTACTTTTTGACCTCTGACCACAGAATTCTGCTAATATTAGTCATTGTCTTTCTTTAAACGCCAATTCTTTTAATGATTCAACTTCAGGCACGACGCTTGGAGTTGAATTAGAAAGTATTAGAAACTTAACTATTTTTGGACAAAGGAATGTATGTATTTGTGTTACTTTTTCTTCCTCTGGTTATTAGTGTGGCTTGTAGATGTGCATACCCAAAAAAATTTGTGGTGTGTGTTACAGTGTGAAACGTTATTAGCATCAAGAAATATTTAGTATAGTTATTTTGACGTGATAATTCTATTTCCGGTTTGGGATGGTTGTGAACCTTAGCATTATTAAAAAAAAACGTTTAGTGTTAATAACGCTTATCTGTGGTCGAGGGGCAGAAAAGTGCGACAGAATTATCGTTACTAACACTAATTGTAGTGATTTACAGTACAGTGTTAAGGATTTCCTTCAGCATTTTATCACAACTGGACAACTCCTTGTGCTCTACTTGACCACCTCATAATTCTCACTAAAATAATAACCTTCACACTAGTATGTCGCCGACATAAAAAAACGACAATGGGATGTTGCTTGTCTACCGAAAACACTAAGTTTGGTGTATTTGAATTTTGCGAAGTTCAAAACTCGATATCTACCAGCATTGCCAATACACATTGATATTGCGACAATCGCTGATCGTCATCCGATATGTTTTTGAACTTAAGGTATTAAGATGTGCCGAACTTAATTAATTGTATTGAATTTATGGATATACAGCATTGTAGTTGATACCGTCATATCAACATCGGTACATCACGATTATCGGCAACACATTGCTTCGCGTTGACATATCAATCATCGAGACTCTCAAAAAATAGTAGATAGAGATAATCGAAAGAACCTGTTTGATAATAACACTGCACATTTGCGCTTGTTGAAGGTTATCAACTGGTGCATCCTTTTTTTATGTTTGTACAACCAAAAAATTCCTGTCGTTTTTTCCCGATTGACACATAAAATGTGAATTTCAACAATTTTTTCACATGATTTCGGAGGTTAAGTGTACATGGTAGCCTGATTCAGTCTGCTTGACATTGAATCATATTGCCAGGTCAACAATAACATTTGTGGTTTGAATCCAATTGTGCAAAATAGAGACAAAATTGATGTGCATTAGGAGGAATTTCATAAAAAGATACCATCCCTATTTTCCTGTCAAAGATGAGGTAGAGGTTCAGGCACTGTACTGTATTGTACTGTACTGTACTGTATTGTACTGTGCTATATTGTACGGTACTGTATTGTACTGTACTTTATTGTACACTGTACTGTACACTGCACGCCTTTTTTAGATTTCCTGTCGAGAAGGTTCGGTTGCTAAGTGTCAGTTGCGAAAGAAGTCAAAGAACAGAAAGTCGGCGTGGCGTCACTGCTGTTCAATCGAAGCGGTGAAACAGGTCGATATTGTGAAGTCAGTATTGGAATCGCCGATAGGAAACCTTGGACTCCGCTGAAACCATGGAATGATTGCGCTATCAGTTGCCATCTTGCCGACACATTTGGTCGCTACAAACGGAGCTTCTCCGACCGCGGCTACAAATGTTTGCCACGCCGGCCAGCGAAGTCTCACCGCTATCTCTCCTTCATTCCTTCCGAAATCGCCGTTCGATCCCACACGTGTTGTTATCTTTGCCTCTTAATTGCAAACACGTGTCTCACCTCCTCGTCAGCCAATTTTGCATTTTATTTCTCCTCCCCGATTGGGCAGCCTCTTTCGTATTGTTTGAATTTGGAAATCAGCGGGCGGCGGAGATCAATTCTCTGTAACTGACCCTCGTGCCAGCCACGTGTCTTTCATAGGAGCTGAGTCACTCTAGTTTTCGTGCTCACTATTGGCTTGCTTAGTTTTGTCCGTGCAGAAGCTTTTACTGATTGGTCTGTTCGCTCTTTCAGCGACAGGGCTGCAACGGAACCTGCAGTAAAGCGTGAGCTAGATATTCTCGTAGTGCATTCAACCTGCAGCTGATTATATTTGCAACTTTGCTAGCTTGGTGAAGTGGTGAATCTCAGCTATTCATATTGGATTACTTTCATCTCTGTGTGGCTTTATCTTTTCTATGTTCTAAGGTCCTCCTAAGGCTGTGAGACACAAGAAAACTGTGTGTGGCAAAATCTATGGCGGCTGTCAGTGCTTCCGTTGCAACTATGGCGGCTGTAGTCTCGCCTCTTTCAAGCAGTCATAGTCAGTCTATCAGTGTCGGTCAGCCATCGTTATTTGTTGGTACGAGGATCAGTTACGATAAAGTGTCTGCTTATCCAGGGAAGGGAGTGAAAGGTTACAAAGGAGAGGCTGTTATGACTGCCACTCTTCCTTCCAGGTTTGTATTGCAGATGTGTCTGATTGGCTTTCAAGGCTAACTTGCTTTATGTGTTTTTTTCTCCTCTCTGGAAACGGTGATGTGTCAGTTCTAATGTTTCCTGCATTCTTTTCCCGCCCTCTTGTCCTTCCATTTCTTTCTAAGTACAATGTAATGGAAAGGTTGATTCTTTATGCCTAAATCTTAAAGCTGGCTATATTTCAATCTCTTTCGTGCTATAGTAATGCAAGAAGCATCAATTTTGGCTCGTATATTTTCTCTTGTGATTTTATTGTTGTTTTTTTGGTTTCTAATGTACTTCGGGATCGTCAGAAAGTTTAGCTTTTTGTCGGCTTATTTGTGTTCCTCGCTTGACTGTTGATGGTGTGGTGCTTAAGCGTCCATTGAATTGTCCGGTTTTAGTGTAATAATTAATGATGTTCTCTTCAAAAGTTGACTGTTAACTTTTATTTCTGGCTGCAGGACTGCCGTTGAAGATGCTAAACCGGCTACTGGGCCAAAGGTGGAGCACCACAAGCAAGTGGCTCACAGCATTACGCCGGATCGTTTGGAAATCGTCAAAACTCTTCAACCATGGGCCGCAGAGCATTTGTTGCCTCTCTTGAAACCTGTAGAGAAGTGCTGGCAGCCACAAGACCATCTTCCTCACCCTGAGCAGGAAGACTTTCTTGACCAGGTTAGGGAGCTCCGAAAACGGTCAGCAGAGCTTCCAGATGATTACCTGGTATGTCTCGTGGGAGATACCATCACTGAGGAGGCTCTCCCAACATACCAGACTATGCTTAATACTTTGGATGGTACAAGGGATGAAACAGGAGCATGCCCGACTCCTTTTGCTGCATGGACCCGGGCATGGACTGCCGAAGAGAATAGGCATGGAGACCTTCTAAACAAGTACCTTTATCTTACTGGTCGAGTGAATATGAAGGCAATTGAGAAAACAATTCAGTATCTCATTGGTTCTGGAATGGTGAGTTTGGCCTGTCATATCTTGCGGTGGCATAATTATCTGAATTGAGTTGATTAACATTTTTAGCGTTATCTTGGTTAGACCTGCTGGTTCATCGTTTTTTTGACACTTTTAATGCAAAAGACTGAATTTTCCGGTTCCCAAGATGCTGTACATCTTGCTGGATGTAATTTGTGTATTTCTTTTGTCATTGTTTTCAGTAGATTTATTATTGAAGTTTTTTAATTGTCGACTTGCTCTTGTATTTTAACGCAGGGGACTAGATTTGAACTTTCTGTTGTATCACCCTTGAAGCCTGTTTCACACCTTGATGGATGTATTTTTCTATTTTTTTTTTGTTGTTATTGTTATTATTATTGCTATCAGGGTTTTTAACTGATATTCTGTCCTTAGTATCGTGGAGTCAAGTATATATCAAGAAATTATTGTGATTACTTTGGTTTCGGCAGTTACTTGGTTGAAAATGATTTAATCTTAACAGGTACGCTGCTGAGCTTATGCAGGATCCGAAGACAGAAAACAATCCTTATCTTGGATTCGTATACACTTCATTCCAAGAGCGTGCAACTTTCATTTCTCACGGAAACACAGCAAGGCATGCAAAAGAATTCGGTGATGACAAGCTCGCCACAATCTGTGGCTTAATTGCTGCTGATGAGAGGAGACATGAAGTAGCATATACCAAGATTGTCGAGAAACTTTTTGAGCTCGATCCTACTGGAGCTATGCTGGCTTTCGAAGACATGATGAAGAAGCAAATTGTGATGCCTGCTCATCTTATGTATGATGGAGAGAATGATAATTTGTTTGACGACTTCTCAGCGGTTGCACAAAGGACAGGTGTATACACTGCTAAGGATTACGCTGATATTATGGAACATTTGGTGAAGGCTTGGAAAATTGAGAAAATTGAAGGGTTGACAGATGAGGGAAGGAGAGCTCAGGAGTATCTTGGAAAGCTTCCACCTCGCATTCGCAAATTGGCTGAGAGGGTACAGACACAGAAGGCAAAACAAGGCCCAAAATCTGCAAAGATGAGCTGGGTATTCAACAGGGAAGTGACTCTGTTGTAATTTTTCCAGTCAAGGCTGCGATTTTTCCCTCTTCCCCTCTGTATAGGCCATATTCACCAAGTTTAATTCTTCGACAGAGTTCATCTCGGAAGAGATGGTATGGGGGAGATTATGCTGGGAGTTTAAGACATGTGCAAGTTAGCAGTGATAGTTTAAAGTTGTTTGTTGGGATTTTGTAAGCTCATTCGGTTGGTGATATCTATCTAGTCATTTCTAGATAATAGTTACTAGTAAAGAAATGCAAAGAGTTGGAAGGTTGTCACTTGAGTGGTTTGTCGGTGTGGCGAGATGTGGGCCAGTCATTGGTGCGTCTTAAGTGATACTTGGATACTTATATATATACATATATATATAGAGCATTAGATGTGTGCAATTATTCAGCAGTTTTGCTTCATTATTCCGCCTCCATAGAATATATGTTTTGCGAATTGGTTAGTTCTTTACCAGAAAATTGTATTGTGTGACCTTTTCTGAAATAATTGTTGCAGTTTTGGTAAAGCAGGGGATTTTCATTTGGCTTTCTCTGTTACTTTTGCTGAGAAATGTCCATCGCGAAGCATGCGTTTCTTGTGGTGGACCTTGTTCTGGGGGCTTGGGCTGAGTTGTTCTCTGGTGGTCCTTGTTGATGGAAGTATTGTAACCTTGTTTTTTCCTCATTCACTTTGTCAGAAATTCTGACAAATTGTTTGGATTTCCAAATGTCACTTTATGTTGTACAGAATGTAGTCTTCTCTCCTGCCTCTCCCTCTCCCTCTGTCTCTCTCTATATACAATATTCTCAAGTATAGTTCTCTTTTCCTTCCATTTATGGAATCCATCATTTTTTATTTGTCTGTAAAACAGGTTGTTTGGTATATTACTCCATCTTGGTTTTTTTCAAGACAAAGTCGGGTGCATTTGATTCTTTGCAATTCCTGCATATGCTGCACTGTGTTTTTCTACATGCCAAAGGATATTTACTGGTAAGTTGATTATATAAATGCTGTTTTAGTCCAGTAAGCAAAGAATTCGCACAGAAAAGTTTTATGATTTTGCAAGAGATTTTACTTTTTTGTATGGGTAACTGGCCAGTAAGTGAGTGAATATGTATGCTGAAACTCTTAAACTATGGTGGGTTTAAGCACGGACATGAAGATCTAAGGGTTTGGAATTCTATTCCCAAGATTGAACACTGTAAAATTCCCAACACTTATCTGTACGACGAGGGAATGAAATGAGAATTATGCTGCACTACGTCCTTACTCAAGAATTTATTTAAAGTGTAATGATGAGGCCAGTTAAAAAGTAGTGCCATGATAAGCCAATGAAAGCAGTAACAAGCTGGAAGGAAAGTGAACAGTGCTACACAAAATGAAGTGCTGAAGATCGTGAACAATGAGCAGAAAACGACGAATGGAAAGGATTAGCTTTAGACATGGAGAAGTACATAAAAACAGCTAATTTATAATCAAAACCCAGCAAAAGCTATGAAATGTGCATACAGCTAAGTTCACGTTCATTAATCACCAATAATAAAATCACCCTCACCTGGAGAAGTAAGGTTGAGAACTCTCGCGCCCCTCCTGTTGAATGAGAGGAAACGGCAAACATGGAGAAACTCATGTCCAAGCAACCAAACATTTCTATCACATTCGGAATAATGTCATCCATGACATCTCAGCTCTCATGATGCCGCTTTGTTCCCAGCAACATCTCGAGTTGCCCTTCCAATACATGGAGGCTCCACAAAGGTGAATGGAATATATGGAGGCTCCACAAAGGTGAATGGTCATGGGTTGCCTAAACCTTGTCTCCAAAAATATGACGGTCTCCAAAAATATGACGGGGACTAAAGTAGAACAATATCGTTCTGGATGGAAAGCCTATACCAAAATCTTCACTATTAACAACATACCAAGTCTCTTAGGTGATAACAGAGATACTGCACCAGACAGCATCGTCGTGACCGTGGAACATCAGGCCCCCATGGGAGCAATGAAGTAAATGGACTCCATATTGAGGCCAATAGGATGACGGCACGACCAGACTAGAGAGTCGAGTAAGGGAGGTCGAGGGTGCCCAAGTCTCAAGAACAAAGGTTAACTGATAAGGTTAGAAAGGAAGAGTAAAAAAATGGGCACAGCCATCACCAAAATCTAGAACCGGGCCCAACACAAGAAAGAAAGATTGTACACGAGAAGGCTTAGAAGGAAGCATACTAAAGAAGTTCAAATAAAATGGTGGCGACGACCTTCTTATAGGTCAATTTTTGGGTCGGGGGTAACTTTACACTGTGTATCACTATTAGTGTTAATGTTTTTTTCTCCACTTAAAACTTCTTTCTCCTTGCCAAGGAGACCGAGGAGACCGAGGGAGACCGCCAATCGGAAGTTGAGAACCTTACCTTTCAATCGCAACCGTCGGATTAACAATCTAACGAATGTGCAAGGAGAAAAGTTGGCTTAAGTTGGAAAGAAAACATTAACAGTACACAGTAATAGCGATACACGGAGTAGCTCCAAAACGAGGGAGGAGGAAAAGGGAATCATCTCCAAAGCAATGAAAGGAAGAGAACTTGTTGCCTCTATGGAGGAATGTGGGAAAAAGGGGCCATATGAGACACAAGAGGTAATGTGGACAAGAACAAGAATATCCTTATCCATAAAAAAAAATGCACCATCAAGGCCTAGTTGTCCAATTCGTACGGATTTTGACTTTTTTCTGAAAACTACGTAGTATTAGCAAATTTTATAGTTTTCGTAAATTTTGTACTTTTTGTCTGTACGGACAGTACAAAAATGTACGAAAAGCGTGACCCATAAGACACCATCTCTACACCAAATATTATCGGTGACAAAAGTGACATATGAATTAAAACCAACACTGTACTTGAAATTCATGCCTGAATTTGAGTCAAAGGGCTCATTTTTTGGTCAAAATAATGAAGGAAACATGGATTCAATTCCATTGTAATATAATATAATATAATGTAATATAATATAATATAATATATATGATATATTAAATAAAATATAATAAACTATTGTAGAGTATTATATTTTGTGTGAAGCTCTCTGATTCTCTCTCTCTCTCTTCCCCCCTCCCTAGCCCCTCTCTTTCCCCTCCCTCTCCCCTCCCTGTCTCTTCCCTCTCTCTCCCCTCTGTCCCCTCCCCCCCTCCCTCCCCTGGGAAGGGTGGAAGTGGAGTGAGAGTGGGAGGGAAAGACGAGTGAGAGGGGCGAGGGAAGAGGGCTGAGGGGAGAGGGGCGAGGTGAGAAGGGCGAATGGGAGGGGAGAGACGAGAGGGGAGAGGGAGAGGGGAGAGGGGAGAGTAGGAGAAAAAAAAGAATATCGACTTTATATCATCGCTTAGTTGATGCATTGGTGAGAAGAAAATACATACAAACCTCCATTGTCCATACCGAGCGAAAACCGGCTCCTTGGTTTGTAGTCGGGGCCGAAAATCGCGATACGATTTTTTGTATGCAACAATTCAAAAATAATAGAATATGTCTTAAAGTATACATAATTTTCAAATTGTTTGTCTTCACATGGGATTCTGTATAATACAGTACACCGTGAATCGTTATTAGTCTTATGTACGCTATATCGGCACCCCACGCTATATCAAAACCCCAAAATTTTGACATTGATACCTTAAATATAATAAATCACACTATTTAAGGACGTGGACCATAATCTGCCACGTCCCCTGGCACTAAATTAGAATGAATGACGCTAATTTTTTCTTTACACTAATACTAATCACGATTCAAGGTGTACTGTAAAGTATATGTAATTTGCAAATTGTTTGTCTTCACATGGGATTCTGTACAGTTCAGTACACCGTGAATCGTTATTAGGGTTAATGTTTTTTTGTCAATCAAACGTCTTTTCTCCGTATACGCATGTCGGATTATGGATCTGACGGTGCGATTGAAAGGTAAGATTCTCATCTTCCGATTGGCGGTATCGAATTCAAAATCGGACAGGTGTGTACGGAGAAAAGATGTTTTAAGAGGCGAAAAAATATCAACACTAATAGCGATACACGGTGTACTATCTATGTACTTTTTTAACCACTCAAAGTGTAATGTACCGTGAATCACCGTTACCGTTAATGTTCGTATAGTCTCTTAAAACGTCTTCTTTCGTGTACACTTGTCTAATTATTGATCTGACGGATGCGATGTAGAATCAAAAAACTCACCTTTCTATTGGCGGTTTCCAAACGGAAACCAGACTAGTGTGCACGATAAAATCTGATTAGAGTGGCAAAAAATTATTGACTCTTATACGATTCACGGAGTACTGTACTTTTGGTAATGTTCCACCTACATGATGCATTGATGATACTAATGCAAGGCATGGAGTATATATCACTCAGAATTCGATTGATGGTTTCCACTTTCCACTTTCCAGCATTCCATACTCAGTACCGTACAGTAACCGCGCTTATTCATATTCCATGCCTTCCCATAGCACACTGATTTCTTCAGCATGTTATCTCCTCTTTTAGTTTATTTTTATTGATCGTACTGCACAACTGTAGTCTAAGATTTGCTACTTTAAAAGGAAGGTATTCAATCATAAATATAAATAAACAAAATTCCATATGAAAACACATGCATTTTCCTAAGCAGACATAATGGAGCCCTTCACATGCCCTAATTTATTCGTCGAAAGAACTGAATCTAGATTCCGGTAACAGGTTGTGGAGAGAGAGGAGCTGATCCGTTCTACATTTGAGGATTGTTTATCTATCACGTTGTCAGATTTAGGGCTTGTGACATACATTGACCTGGCTTTGCAGCGATATAGTCTAACAGTATTTAACAGTATGGCAGCCATCGATTGCTGTAGAGCTGCTTCAGCTTCTACTCCTTGGAGCCTGCTTATTCGAGCATCATAATAACATTTCTGTAAAATACAAGCTGTAAAATAGCCAGTATGTCACTCTGGCGGAAGTGGTTTGTTGCAAAGCCTCCTGATGGCTTACTGCAAATTGCCGACCGAGCATATGGTGCTGTCTCTCTTTTCTTTAATCCTGTCAATTTTAGTGCTTTATCTTTACTGGAACTGTCTCTCTTTTGTCCTGTTTAATCCTGCCAATTTATTGGAAGTGTCTCTCCTTTGTCCTGTTTAATCCTGTCAATTTATTGGAAATGTCTCTCCTTTCTCCTGTGTAATCCAGTCAATTTTAGTGTTGTGTCCTTCTCTACTGGAAGTCTAATGCCTCTTCTATGGAACAGACGACCAGAAATTCAACAAACATGATAGACTGTTCTTGCTTTTTGCAAGCTGTTTTTTTTGTTTCAAGTTTATTTTATTCGGCAAGTATGTTATGCAAAGAAAGTGTTTAAAACATAAATGCTTGATGTTTTCAAACATCAATTGAGCAAGAATATCTTTCTTTGGTGCAGCCTTTGATTCCTGTTTTTCCACGGATGCGGTGGATGAGGAGACTTACAAAATGTACATGCGCCAGGTTGCCTCTCAGCTTCATGAACAATTTCCGGAGTCTTCATTCTTAGTTTTCAATTTTAGAGATGGTGAGAGGAAGAGTGTACTCACAGAGATGCTGTCACATTATGACATTACTGTCATGGACTACCCTCGTCATTTTGAAGGCTGCCCCATAATATCCATGGAGATGATTCACCACTTCATGAAATCAGCAGAGAGCTGGCTCCACATGGACGAGGGAAAGAATGTGGTCTTGTTACACTGTGAGAGAGGAGGTTGGCCTTTGCTAGCCTTCATGATTTCTGCCTTTTTGCTGTATCGGAAAGAGCAGACTGGTGAGGAGAGAACTCTCCTTCAGATCCTCAAGGAGGCGCCAAAAAACTTGTTGCAGTTGCTTTCTCCTCTCACTCCGATTCCTTCACAGTTACGATATCTACAGTATGTTACGAGGCGATGTAGTATGCCTGAATGGCCACCTGATGAACGCGCTTTGACACTCGATTGCTTAATGATGCGAACGGTTCCGAGTTTTGAAAGTTCTGGAGGTTGCAGGCCGGCAGTTAAAGTTTACGGCAGAGATCCGAGAAATCAAGAATCTCGAGAGTCGGCCTTATTGTTTTCCATGGGAAAGAAGAACAAAAACATACGCCATTATTCGCAGGTGCGACCCTGTCACCTCAGTGATTTATTTTTGTGTAAGATTTCACTTGGTTGGCTTTGCTAGGCCCTTCCTACTAGAGTTACGACATGAGAGGTACTTTTTGAAGATAGACATATGAGAAATTGGAAGTTTAACATGATTAGCTTGGTTAAGCAGGCGGAAATCTACAGTTGTTGAAAAGCTGTCTTTTTGGCCACGGGTAATAGTGTTTTTTTGGTCATGATTCGAATTTTGTGCTCACTAAGCTTTCGTGGCCAGTAGTACCATTTTCCTCATTATTTTGTGACGCAATGCTATTACTGTAATTTGATGGTCCTTCTGTTCTACGTTGTTGCCATCAGGTTGACTGTCAAGTCGTGAAAATAGATATTCAGTGTGCCGTCCAAGGAGATGTGGTGATCGAGTGTACTCATGTGGAGCCTGATAGCAACCGCGAAGAAATGATGTTTAGAGTCATGTTTAACACTGGGTTCGTGCGGTCCAACATGATGATATTGAATCGTGATGAAATTGACATCATTTGGAATGCTAAGGAACGCTTTACCAAAGATTTCAAGGCTGAGGTGAGATCATAGTGACCATTGCATTTGCATTTGAGTTCACTTTTGGGCTTGAGAGGCAGGCTTTTAGCTGATAGTTTCAGCTCTTTGCTGGAGATAACTCTTGGCTGATATGGGCACATATGAAGTCCAAACACAGATTTTTAGCTAATAGATTCAGCCTTTTGCTGGAAGTAATATTTGCAATGTCACCTGTTTTTAGGTGTATTGGCTGATATAGACACTGTTTTTAAGTCCAAAGTGTTTTTCAACCGATATTTTCAGCCTTTTGCTGGCGGTAACTTTTGTAGCTCTGCCTGTTTTTAGGAGATGTTGGCTGATATATACACTTTTTAAGCCCTATTTAGCTGGTAATTTCAGTCTTTTGCTGGAGACAGCATTTTTAATGTTACCTGTTTTTAGGTGGCCTTGGCTGATATGGACACTGTTTTAAGTCTAAACGCAAAACTTTAGCTACTAGTTTCAATCTTTTGCTGGAGATAACATTCCTAGTGTTGCCTGTTTCTAGATGCTGTTCGCTGATTTGGACATTGTTTTACGTCAAAAGCAAAAGCTCATAGTTTCAGCCTTTTGCTGGAGATAAGATTGTTAATGTTGCCTGTTTTTAGGTGCTGTTGGCCGACATGGACACTGTTTTAAGTATACCGGCCTCGCCAGCTCCTAGTACACCAACGATGGCACCTATGACACCAACATTGACTTTTCCTGCATTCATGAATGGGGAGGAGAAGGGCACCCTCCCAACAGACGCGGTTGCTAAATTACAGGAGTTGTTTAATCTTGATGAAATAGACAAGATTCGGAAAATTTTAGCAGAATCTGAAGGTTTGCCAACTACAACGTCTCGACGGACACGTGATTCTTGGGATATCCATGGCTATAGGGATCATTCAAATGGGCGAGTCGTAAACCATAATCAGTCCGCGTCTATGCAAAGTACATCTGCTTATGGCGACGGTGAGTCAAGTCACTATGACGAGGATGATGAATCCGAGTTGTCTTCTCCGGAGGAAGATTCCCCTAGGTTTTCTTATGCTGGTTCAAGGACTCCAAGTGTGTACAGCATGTCCCCAGTACAGAAAATGGTGCGGTCTGCTTCTAATGGTGTTTCTGGCGCTTTGTTATTTGACGATTCTCTGGGCGCTCGTGGGAGGAGGAGAAGATTCTCTCCTTCTCGCAGCAGGAACACGTCCCCTTCTCCGTCGATGAAAAGAAATGACTTGACTAGTCGAGATTCATTTGCACTGGATGATGAGGCTTCTTTGCGGTCTCAACAATTTTCTGAAGGGTCCATAATGGAGGGATTGGAGGGATTCACCCTCGATGGTCTGTCTCCCAGCAGTAGAAGCCATTCTTCTCCACAAGAAAAAGCTACGCAAAAAACAAAAACTTATAGAAAGGCAACTCAGCATGGAAGAGGAGGGGAAAATGGTCAAGTACCTCACAATATATCTCAAACACATGAAGGTTCTGAATCATCTGATGTTGAAGCCGTGTCTTCCAGCTCTTCATGTATGTTGGATGTTAGTAAAGCAAATAATCAGGATTCAGAAAGTCCCACATGTCATACAGTTGTCTCGTCGTCTGTCCCATCTTCTTCAGTTACGGCTCCGCAATTTGGGTTTCAATATTCGGAGCCTCAGATGTCGAACGGTTCTCATCCTAACAATTCTCATTCTCTCCATTCACAAGAGTGTGGTCCAGTTCCTGTGGCAGCAAATGGGGGAAAACGTGATGGGCATTCATTTTCGGAAAGTTCTCCTTCATTTGATGGCCGCGTCGTTCAATCCACGGAACCGTCTATTGACGTATTTCCTATAGAGGAACATACAGAGTATCCAAGTTCTACTTCTCTACATTCTCCTCACCCTCCTGTCCCGCCTCCACCTAGTCTTCCTGTGGGCAAAGGAGAAGAACACCCTCCTCCTCCTCCTCCCCCTCCTAGTCTACCTGTGGGTTATGGAGGCGCACCTCCACCTCCTCCTCCTCCTCCCCCACCTAGTCTTCCTGTGGGATATGGAGGAGCACGCTCTCCACCACCTCCTCCTCCTCCCCCTCCTAGTCTACCTGTTGGTTATGGAGGTGCACCTCCTCCTCCTCCTCCTCCGCCTCCACCTAGTCTTCCAGTGGGTTATGGTGGAGCACGCCCCCCTCCTCCTCCTCCTCCTCCTAGTTTACCTGTGGGTTATGGAGGTGCAGCTCCTCCTCCTCCTCCTCCCTCCACCTAGTCTCCAGTGGGTCCCTCCCCTCCCTGTCCATTCCTCCTCCCTTCCAGTGGATGGTCGCCTTCCTCCCTCCCCCTCCTGTCTACCAGGTTCTCCTTCCTCCTCGCTCTCCACCTGTCTTCCAGTCCAGAGGCCCTCCTCCCTCCCCCCTCTCCGAGTCTCTTGGGTTATGGAGTGCAGCTCCTCCTCCTCCTCCTCCGCCTCCACCTAGTCTTCCAGTGGTTATGGAGGCCGCCCCTCCTCCCCTCCTCAGCTCTGTGGTTATGGAGGTGCAGCTCCTCCTCCTCCTCCTCCGCCTCCACCTAGTCTTCCAGTGGGTTACGGAGGAGCACGCCCTCCACCTCCTCCTCCTCCTCCTCCTCCACCTCCTGGTCTTCCCGTTGGGATTAGAGGTGCTGGACCTCCTCCTCCTCCACCTCCACCTGGCCTTCCTGCTGGAATAAGAGTCGGAGGGCCTCCTCCTCCTCCTCCTCCCCCTGGCCTTCCTGCTGGAATAAGAGCTGGAGGACCTCCTCCCCCTCCTCCTCCCCCTGGTCTTCCTGCGGGAATAAGGGCTGGAGGGCCTCCTCCTCCTCCTCCTCCTCCTGGCTTGCCTGCTGGTCTCAGAGGTGGACCTCCTCCTCCTCCTCCTCCAGGCAAACTTCCGGCTGGACTTAAAGCTCCTCCTCCACCTCCTGGGAGGGGTCCTCCACCTCCAGCTCCAAAGGGAGGAGCAGTTTCTGGCGGACCTCCTACTCAAGTTCCCGCGAAAAAACCACAGATGAAATCTTTGTATTGGGGAAAAATCAGTCGACCAATGGAGGGAAGCCTGTGGTCTGAGGCACAGAAAGAGCAACAAGAAGTCAGGTAATCCATTTCCCCATTTGCCCATTTGCTCATTTGCCATTATTTCCATCCTGTGGAATACTCCATTTGGGTGAACCAGCTGGAGTTAAATTGAGGCATGGTTATGGATCAGCACATATCAGCATTTTGTTGCTACCATACACCTGATTTAGTCAGTTTTATAAAATGAAAGACAGACAGATCTTGCAAAAAGCTATAGTGCTTGAAGTGAATGGTCATGGTTGACAGCCTGAAGAGGTTGATAACAGGACTGCTTGCTGTCATTTCTGTTATTTTGAGCCCTTGGAGTTGAATCAACATTCATGACCGCGAGGTGTCGTCGGTAGTTTACACTAATTTTTACTGCAGGAATTCACTGAAAACAATGCTCGTTTTTGGGCACCTTGCTATTTTTACAAAAACTATTAAACCGCTCAATAACACCTGCAAAAACATCATCCAGGTCTTTATGTTGATTTTTTTTGTGGAAACATTTGTTGTTCTTGGAATTTACTGATGTTTGGTAGCTCTGTCACACAACGTCATGAAATCCGAGATCATTTATTGGAGGTGGGGAAGAACATCTGTGGGAGAAGCTCTTGGATGAAGGGTTTCAGGGAGACGATGTAGAGTCAATTAAATACTCCTTTTGCAGGAAGTCATTGGGAATTATATTTGTCTGCAGAATGCCTTCATTTGACATGTCTGAGCTGGAGGACCTCTTTTCTACGGCTGCACCTGCAAATGAAGCAGATGTGAAAGAGAAAAAACGATTATCTCTTGGAGGAAAGTCTGACAAAGTGCAGCTGGTTAGTAATTTTACCTCTGTCAGAGAGATGAAATATAGTTTGTTCACTGTTTTGCATTTGATCTATAAGTCTAGGTGTGTATTTTGGTCCATGTTTGTTTCTGAGCCCGTCTGATTACTTGGGAAAGATCTGTAGAGCCTGAAGTCTTGCAGGAGCTTTATGGTGTGAAACGATGTATAGAAATATAGTGGGCCACACTTTTTGAGGGCCCTGTGTGGGATATAATTGCAGCTCATGTTTTAAAATGTCTTAAAGTATGTTGTAAAATGGATGGTTGTTTAATTTTTTTCTCAAATGCCTCTTACCTTTGCTAACAAATATAATGCATTTGGTGGACAGGTTGATTTGAGGAGAGCTAATAATTGTGAGATTATGCTTACCAAGATCAAGATGGCGCTGCCTGAAGTGGTGGTGAGTTGGGGATATTTATTTGTGGATTCTGATTATCTGTTGAAGTTGCTTGTCTGATAGGTTTTCATTTCAAGGTTTTACTGGATTGATCAGTTTTTGGAGTGTCTTACGTAGTAACGATTAGAGACAAGAAGGCTCTTAAGCTATACGACAACTTACTCCTTTTACAGCAGAACTACTGCCTTTGTGCATCGTCAGTTGGAGGAAGATTTACCTGGAGGGTGGTTACCTCAGGTTAAATGTTATCTTTATCTGGCATTTATATGGATATTTGAATTATTTGTCGAGTCTTTTTTGTAGAGAATTGCTCTTTTGATGGTATTGGATTCGCTCGCTTCTTTTTAATTTGGTTATTTGAATATGTGCAATAAAAACGGTCGTGCATTGTTGAATATGGCACAAAAGCTTGTTCTTCTTGCTTAACAATAGTGGATTGTCCGACGTACTTTTCTGCGTTTCAGAACTGGTGAATCCTAAATTGTTTGGGTTGGCTAGCATGGTTCTTCCTTGGTTGCAAATGCACATGTCGACATTGTTTGACAATTACCTGTCATCGAATAGTGATGAATAACAAAAGGTTGTCAGTGGTTCAGGATTGTTCAAACTTCAAGCCCGGAAGTAATCAGATTTCTACTGTGTTGAAATGCAGCCCTGGATGTTTATCATTTTTTTGACAGATGCATCATAACACATTTGTGTTACTGATGTGATATTTGCAGTGTTACGTGAATATTCTTACAAATTGCAGTGCCAACCACATTCACTAAATGAAGTCCTTGTCCTTTTTCTGCTAAAACATTTTTCTATTTTTTTTTTTTTTTTTTTTTGTGAATTGCCAGAATGCAGTTTTAGCACTGGATGCTTCAGTCCTGGATGCGGATCAAATTGATAACCTGATGAAGTTCTGCCCAACAAAAGAAGAAATGGATACACTGAAGGTACGGAAACACAGTTCTTGACTTCACTTCAATTGATCTCAATTATCCTTCAGGAAGTTGTTGGTCCCTTGCATAAGCTACTCCATGGATACAGTGCTTGCCAGTCTCTTTTTTTTTTTTTTAAGGTGGCCTTAAGCAGAAGGTGTTGCTTTCTTGGTTAAGTTCTTTTGGTTTCTGAAACGCCAAAGTTGTTCATGGGTCAGACTTGACGTTAATTGTTAGGTCCTCGGTGTCTCATCGTGGCTACCTTCTACGTCATTAAGCGTGATGTGATTATAAGCCATTTAACACGTTATCTGATTCCCTTTTATAAAAGATATTCACGTTTTTGCTGAGGGGTTTGGGCAATTTCAGGCGTATGCAGGCGATAAGACTGCCCTTGGGAAGTGTGAGCAGGTATGTATGTATGTCTGATTCCATTGGATCTTCCAAATTCTTTGCTCAAACTTACTGACCATTTCCTGGTTCCTTTTAAGTGTGATGGTTTAACTGACCTTTCTGTCTACAATTTACTTATTAAATTTGGCCTCATTTTCTGACATGTTGTGTTGGCTGTCCAGTTTTTCTTGGAAATGATGCGAGCTCCCCGCATGGAAATAAAACTGCGTATTTTTTCTTTTAAGATGGGTTATGACCAGCAGGTGCACTTTTCTGGCTTCCCACTCTTCTTTTTTTGCTTCCTTCTTTCTGTTCTTTTTTCATCTGCCTGAACACCCTTTTGTAGAGCACTCAAGTCAGGTCCTTGAGGTTGACAAAGTTCCAACTGTCCTTTGACCCACTCCTACTCTTGAGCTTTATGAGTCTCGTTCAGTAATTGAAGCAAAGGCAAGCTCTCACCTGTCTTATGTTTCTGTCTGATTTAGCTAAAGTTTTCACTTGCAAATCGAAATCGTTGATGTCATAGGCATGAGCTTCTTGTGCTGCTTTGCTGTACCGATGCTTTAGTGGTTACTATACTTGACATGTAACTGTTTTGTGATCAATTTTGTAACTTTTTTCCTTCCGTAGTAGTTTGTCTTTGTTTTCATTTGAAGTATTGTTGCTGCCCTTGCACGTGATTTTGTTCACTCATTTGTGCTTAATTTGCGTCCAGTGTCTTGTATACGCATTTACATGGAAATATTCACAGATTCAATCACTTGTTTGCAGGTCGCAGACCTTAAGAAAAGCTTGGTGACGGTGAATGGTGCTTGCAAGGAGGTGTGGACTATTCCTTAACTCTTTCATAAAGGCTGGTGTGGATCAATCTGTAACTGTTTTTAAAAGGGTATTTGCAGGTTCTGAATTCTTTGCTAAATGTTTGAAGGGACCTGCTTCGAATCTTAATTAAGTGCTTTATCTTTTGATGATTGCCAAACAGCGTAGCTGAGAGACAAGCTGACAGGTTTTTTGCCTATGGTCACATCAGTCATATTTGTAAAACTGAATGCGCGTGAAAATTGTTTGAGAGCACACTTTGTTATTCGGAATTCCTTCAATTTTTTTCAGACCAGAATACTCTGTTTGTCCTAGCCCTAAAGGGATTTCTTAATGCTCCAAAACAAACTATGGCATGTGCAGGTTCGGGAGTCTGTGAAGTTCAAACGCATAATGCAAACAATTCTTTCCCTAGGGAATGCCCTTAATCAAGGAACTGCTAGAGGTAAGGCCACAAGCGCCCTCTGATTTTTCAAGAGTTAGTGTTGGCAATAATCACTTTCAGTTGCCAGTGGTGTACGTGCTTACTACAGGATTCTCATCCTGGCAAGCTAACCTTCATATGGATGCCAGTGTTATGCTTCATAGTATTGCTAGTGCTGCTCTGTATGGATGCCTGTGACATTTCTTTGTATTGATTTCCAGTTGATGGGATCCTAATTTTTAGTTTTTGCGAGAGATTTGGACTTTGACAGGTGCTGCTATTGGCTTTAAGCTTGATAGTTTGCTCAAGCTGACGGACACACGAGCTCGTAACAATAAAATGACTCTTATGCATTACCTTTGCAAGGTAAATCTTTTGACATCACATGGGCATGGTTTGAGCGCAACAATGCTTGCTTGCAATGCGCTTACACATTTGTTGCGACAACTATTCCAATTTTTCGTTTCAATTGTTTTTGAGACGCACTTGTGCATTTAGGTTGTACACAGCCTAGAGTTTTAAACCCACTGTTGCTCTTGTTTGCAAATGCTCACTCAGTAAGTGGCTCTGTTCAGCCAGCTGGGCTGTTATTTTTTATGCTGATATTTTTCTGTCTAGTTGTACAGGCATGGGTGAAATGCAACTGTGTAAATTTTCTCAAGTTTCTTGTTTGTTTTGTTTTGAAGGATTTCAGACCTATTCTTAAAAAGAGTGGAAAGACGTAATGTTGGCTGCTTAGTTTTACTTGATTGCAGGTGCTGGGAGAGAAGCTTCCGGAGTTAACAGATTTCTACAATGAGCTTCCCCATATGGAAGAGGCTCACAAGGTAATCTTATATGGGTCTAGAATTGGGTAAAATCTCAAGCACAGTATGTGGTATGGCCAGCTATAAGCTGAGTTTCGAGAAGAGTTGCATCATGGTCTGTTTATTGGCTGACATTGAACTTCAACAAATTTTTGCCTTTATTTCCATGGCTGTTTGATTGGGACTAACAGGCGTACACTACACCGCCGATTGCTATTAGAGTTAATATCACTAATTCGGTCGCACTTTTTTGGTCAAAAATCACAAAATAGTGTTGATAACAGTATTTAAGGAAGTGGACAACAGTTCGCCACGTCTCCTTACACTGAATTAGTTTTATACATTCTAGTTTTGCATGTACTCTAATATTTGACAGCGGTGGGTGGTATGTAATTGAAGTTGGATAAAGGATACGTTTCTTTTCCTCAGCTCTCTATTTGAACATCACCTGATGTTTACAGTGTTGAGTACCTAAAAATTGTTGCAATCTGAGGAGATTATGTTTTAATCTACCTGTTTTTCATAATGTGCTCATTACATCAGTTTTTTCTGCCCTCTAATTTTTTGAAGTTTTTGATAACTGCTTGCTTTCACAACTTTTCTATCCGCTATTTATGCTGTTGTTAGGTAGTGATTTTGTTTTTCTTTACTTTTGCATCTCGTAGCTGTGGAAAGTACACCGTGAATTGTTATTAGCGCTAGTAACACTAATTTGTCGGCGGCATTTTTTGCCCCTCCGACCACAAAATAGCATTAATAATATTGTCTTTTCTTAATGCTAATTTTTTAAACGGTTTAAGAAAAGCCACTTCAGCCGGTATTGAATCGAAACAAACAAGACTAATTTAAACCTGACTCTAATAATTTCTTTACTCTAATTACTATTCATGGTGTAGCCCAGGCAAAGTGGCTTTTTGTGTATATCCTTTACTGACTCAAAGTTTACGCATTCATTTGTAATTTTTTTACTACCTTATTCAATTTCTGTTTGGGTTTTCTACTTGCAGGTTCAACTGAAAGTTGTTGCTGAAGAGATGCAATTAGTAACTCAGGGTTTAGAGAAGGTGGAACGGGAACTTACGGCTTCAGAACATGATGGGCCCATTTCTGAAGGCTTTCGCAAGGTAAATTGCGACCCAAGTACACCATATTAAGAAATTCTCACTATACTGGTTGCATTAAAGCCGCTAATGTTGTTATAGGGTGGCCTTGTTAGTTTTCCAGATTATCAATTCCTGTTTGCAGCACCGTTTTATTTTCCAGCATAAAAACCGTTTAGGAAATAGTGTTGCTGGCTCTATGGTTGTTATGGGCTGATGGTGTGGTTCTCTGTCATTGGACCAGTTTTTTTTTATTTGTTCTAAATTTTGGCGGCGTGGGCTTTATTTTTTTGTTTTGTAAACCATTGGATTCCGTGTACTAGAGCTGTTTAACAAAATTAAAGTAGATGAATGTTAAAGTAAATAATAGGCCTGGTAATGTGAACCTTAAGACTAAGTATGGTAAAGTTGACCTTGACCTTTACAGGTTTTGAAATCATTTTTGGAGGAGGCAGGGGCCCGAGCGAGGGAACTGGCTGGAATGTATGCTGATGTGGTAAGTCAGTTCACATAGGTTAAATTAAGTAAACGACACCATCCATCGTGTTAGACTTCAGTGAATTATTAGCAGTAACATTCTATTATAATCAACCACGTTAAGCTATGTTAAGCTATGTGGCCCGTTTTGTGCCAAAAAATATATTGACTTCGGTCAAAAAAATACTTGCTCGAATTATAATGATCGACTTTAATAGTGATGGGTAGTTTAATAGGTAATACAGACATTCCTACATTTCCTAAAACAGACCACAATCTGAAATGATGGTGGATACAGATAGTGCCGCGTACTGTATCGCATGATGGGCCGATATATCGCCTACAATATCTATACAGTACACCGTGAATTGCCTTTAGTGTAAAGAAATTAAAGAAACAATTAGTGCTATTAACTCTATTTTGGGTTCAAGGGCCCAACGCCAACAAAATATTAATGCTAATTTATACATCTATTACTAATTTGGATACACATTTCATAGTGTAGCCGCTATAGCCTGTATTCATATAGTCGACGTTTGAACGTTTGAGAACAGGTTCTCGTGGTTTTCCCTCGTCTTTATTAGTAGGAATAAAGTATGAGTGCGCTTCCCCGTGTCAACGCACTCACTTTCCCATCTTGACGCCATTATCTGACACTTTTTCTGTATGCTTGTACGAAAAAACGAGCAATTTAGTACGGTCTGGCACATTTCTTACACTACACTTATTAAAAACCCGCCCAAATTAGAGTCATTGACACTAATTAACCGCACCTATATTAACGTAAATAAAAAATTAGTATTGTTAGTTCTATTTAGGTTTGGGGGCGCAGACATAGTGTAATTAACACTATAAGCAATTCACGTGTACTGTATCGTGATTCATCTTCATTTTCTGCAATAAAGTGCATCGTGTACCCAACCATTTTGTATTCCGATCCTTTTGCGATTAAGGTACACTTTTTGACGAAAGCACAGTACACGTGACTTTACATTGATGACAAGATCTCTCCATACTGGATGATACAGCAGAAAGGTTTTGTTGACGGCTTGTCAAAATTCACGGTACGATGATTCTTATAGGTATAGTGTCTTGAATCTTTAATCCACCGACAATACGCAATTTTTTTCTCGCAAGTTCCCATTTATCCACGTGGCCAAAAAAGACATGCTACATATTGTCTCTTGGAAAATTTTGATGTATCACACTATGATATGTTCTTCAGGATATCATTGAATATTGCAGCGTTTTTTGGCCGCCCTTATCGAATAAGGCAAAGACGTCCGCAATTCCCAGCACTGAATATGCAGACTTAGTCTTGACAATCCGTTCTTTTGATTAATGCTTTGGCTGTCTTTAACATTTTGTAGGGACGCAATGCTGATACACTTTCGCGATACTTCGGGGAAGACCCAGCTCGCTGTTCGTTTGAGCAAGGTAAAGCCCAAATACCTTAGTCACAACCTTTTTGGTTTTCTTATTTTCAGTAAGAAACTTGTTGGCTATTTTCTATATTTTCGTCTTTGCTGGTGTTCGTTTTCAGTGTGTGGAATCTAGTTAGGGACCTGTTACCATTTCAAAAGAGGTCTTTTCAGAGTATTAAGGTAGGCTTTTTTTATAACTTACATACATGCTACCTCTTTGTGTGTTGAAACTGAAACTGGAACTGGAACTGAAACTGGAGCTGGAACATGGTGCTGCAGTCACTCTTGTTCTCTGGAATTTCATCAGCATGTTCAAGCAAGCCTGTGAGGAGAATTCAAAGAATGCGTTGGCAGAAAAAAAGAAGGCAGAAAAGGCGGAGAAGGCTCTGGAAATGGAAAGGATTCGTCAAGCGAAACTTTTGACAAAAGATAGCAAAGATGCAAAAGAAATTAAGGATGGCAAGGAGGTTGGGACTCCAAGCTTGCGCTCTTTCAGTTTGCCCCGGCGATCTTTTAATACAGATGGGACAATAACTCCAAAGAGCAAATCAGAGCCTGAGGCAGTTTTGTTGAAGGAGACAGGAAAGGCTTCTGGGCTTATGAAGGCCACTTCTGCAGTTGCGTCTTTGGAGGGAGATGGGAGTACAGATGGAGATGGGACAGTCCCCAAGTTATTGTTTCCTGGTGAAGAAGGGCCAGAGGTTGGAAGAGACGGTTCAAAGGGGAATGCTAGTTTACCAATGGAAACCAAAGCCGAGGAGGAAGGAAGTTTGGTTACCAAAAACGAAACCAGCAATTATGCAGAATTGACTGGGGAGGTTGGGGATATAAAAGGTTTGAGGGAAGGGGAGGGAGGACCAGCAATGGATAAAAATGGAGTGACAGCTGGGAGGAGATTGTTGAAAAAGGCCGACTCTACCCTTCGTTTTGAAAGACAAGGGGGCAGGAGGAGGAATGGGGAAGGGAAAGAATGGAGTGAAGGGAATGAAAATCGTGATGTAAATAATGTTCCTAAGCCGCGCAAGACAGTGATGAAAGGAAGAGGGGATGAGGGAAATGCGGGACTGACAAGAATAAAGAAACCAGATTTGGAAGGCAAAGTACAGGCTACTAAGGCAGGGGTACAAGGACAGAAATGATAGTGGGTTTGTCTATCTATTCAATTGCAGTTCTGGTAGATGGAAACGAAACCTTTTTTCTCTTTTATGTTGATGAAGGACAATTATATGAGGTCCAAAGGGGGCACCTTTACTAATACCTTAATTTTTTGTAGGAAGAAGCTGTTTGCTCTTGTATATTGAATATGATCATTATTGCACATAGAGTAGACTATTGGAAAATTCAGCTGAGTATGTGGTCCACACTATTTCCTGTATGGTAGCTGAGTGGAAGAAGGCGCGTTTTGGTATTTGAAGACTGCACTGTCGCCTCCACCGTCACCTCCACTTAGGTGAGCTTTAAAACCCTGAAAAAATCACACATGTCCGGAAAAGGTTTTCTGTTGATAAGAGTATTAAGGCAAACTTTCAAGTCGTTAACTTTACTTTTTATTCCCTTCTTCATATGCACACCACCCTCATTCAGCGTCAAGTGTTTTCCCTCATTTTCCCCTTTCCTATCGCTTTTCTGAGTCCATTCCTGTCCCAATCCTTTACCAAACGATTTCGGGGGCTACAACTTTTTCTGTTTTTGTAAGCCTTTTCATTGCTCTTTTGTTTCATTGTGGATAATAATGTGCCTCCCTTATCTTATCTTTTCCTATGTCTCAACATACATAATAGATTTCGCTCATGATACACCGTGTATCACTGTTAGCGTTTTTTGAATCTGACTTTTCTCTGTGCACACTGGTCGGATTATCGATCCTATGTTTGCATTGAAAAAGTACAATTCTTACCTTCTCATGGGCTATGTACAAATGAAATTTGGATTAGTTTTGAGGAAAAAGTTGTTTTAAATGGCGGACCAAACTTTTAACACTAGATCCATCAAGCGTGACCTTTGGTGCATCTCGTCACCGTTGGTGTCGGTGACATTTTCGGTCGTGTAGTTGTGATTTCTTTTGCAAATATGCAACTTTTGTCGCGTCTGGTAGCTAAGACCAAATCGCATGTGACAAATTGTTTTATACACCAAACATTTTTTTTTTGGGCGGAGTGACTTTCCACGGCGCAACCCCAAAATGTGAAAAAAACGTTTTTTGGGTCCACAGTCACTGGTGGTGTGAATGTATTTTTTGAACATATAAACGTCCACAAGAATCATGCTAATGTTGTCTTGTCGTGTAGCTCGCAAGTTAAGCAACTTAATAAAATTTGTTTCAAACGAAACAAACTATCTTTAACGAAGATATTTCAGTCGGCATGTTCCATGAAAAATTTGTGGACATTAACCCCAAATTGTTCAAAATTGAATTTTAGGGAATTACAGAAGTTTAGTACATTTGGTCTGCAAATCAGTGGATGAAAAGTTTTTGGAATTACCTTTTTCTTCGTTTTTTTAGCTGTTCTTTTCTTATTTAACACTGGAGTGTCGAATATTGTAGTCTTTTTTTCAGTCACTGTTCATGACTGTCCGTGCAACTCTTGTTCTTGCCAACGGCTGAAGATATTCTTTTTCTTTTGTTTTGTTTGGAGCTCACATGTTTTAAGCTATACGTCTTTAAATTTGGTTTTGAATCAATAGTTACCCGAAGGCGGTTTTTTTAGCTCGTTTTTGTCATGGATTCCTGAGTTTTGAAAATTCAGAAAATAGATCGACTTTGAGCCTCCAATTGGAGGGTGAGGAATATATGGTTTTGCGGGTTGTCGTTTCGGTATTGGAGACCTTCCAATTCCCTAAAAAAATATTGATGGGAACTTGGTTTTTCACATTGAATACTCACAGTCTAACTGACCAATGATGACAGCTCCTGGAGGATCAAATGTTGATTCAATCAATGTTATTAGGTGGTCAATTTGTTTCTGTATCGGTTTTGTTTTATTCAGTATGCAAATTTGTAGCTGAGGAGACTAACATTTGTTTTTTCTTTGTAATATCTCCCTTCTTTATGCAGGCTGACGTCATTGATCGAGTGATAGCTTGGCAATAAACTTTTCTAGGGGCTTTTTTTATTTACTATTTCACGGTATTATTCTCGTCATCCACATTAATGGTGGTGAACGTCCACACTTGTCATGACCAGACAAGAAGGAAGTATGTTTGCAGGAAATATGTTGGTTGAGGTCCTAACATTAGCTTTGCTCTTTGCCTTCTCTTGTTGTGTCCCTCCCCTTTATTTTCTACTTCACAGCCGGTTGTGGATGGTTAGTGGGTGATTTCATGGGCCAAATTTTGTTATGTTGTGATCTTTCTCCAGTTTTTGCTAGCCTGATACACGTGATTATATGTCCAACTTTTTTAGAAAAATGTTGAAATTGTCTAATCGTATGTAGTTTTTGATTATTTTTTACAATTACAAAACCTGTTCGCATCTGTATGTGTCACTGTCAGAAGTGTCACCATTGAAGATTGTTGAGGTGGTGTTTAAACCAGTTGACAAAGAAATGGCGACCAGCCTTTGCCCAAACAGAGAATTTCATGGAGTGCATTTAAGATGGCTGCCCTCCATTGTAAGTTCAGGGCAAACATTGTAGGGTTTTCCTTATTTGGAGGGGTCGTTATCGTAAGGAAACTGTGTATCATTACAGTTTGCCTGCAATGTAATATTTTTGTGAGTAAATCTCGATGGAAAACCATCCATGGACACGGGAACAGAAAATGAAGTGGATAGCAAAGTCGCAACTGAAAAACAGGCAAAAGAAATAAGAACGCACAAATCTCCGACAAACCAAAGTCATTTTAAAAAGTAACAATTACAAACGTATCTACAGAATAGAAGCACTCAAATCAACTCTATTTGACCAAACAACATCATGTCTACAGACAAACTATGTACACCTTCAAATCCCCCAGTATGTTGAGAAATTTTTGGAATATGTTGAAGGTCCATAACATAAGAGCTGACTAAAGGAGTATTGGGGCTTGCATCGAAAATGTACAGATACATGGTAATGATAAAGTGTATGTGACAGAAGTGGGAGGGTGTTAGGGCCCTATTTCTTGAAATAATAGTAAAATTTCATATGAAGGAACATGTCCGAAGCAACTCCCTAAAAACCAAAGGTCTCGACCGCCATCATAATGAAGTCATTTGTAGTATGATGTTGTGTACAACCTGGCTCTCTCAGGCATATTGAGCCGCTTGACTTGTATTCGAGGTAAGGTTTGTCAAAACATCTGTACCAAACACAATCAAGCAACACAATGTCCTTTTGATGTGAAGGAATAACATGTGAAATGTTTTGTAGGGTAAAAAATCACAGACACGGTCGCCCTAGTAAACGAGAGAGCCAATTATAGGTGGATGGGGAGGCCAAGTTTGAACTTGTTGGCGTTGGTGAATTGAGCAGGTGTAGAGCGAAGAGTGAAGAGAATAAGTGTAGCCCACCACCGCAACAGTGACATCGCGCAAGCGAAGAGCCAGAGGCAAGTGCCTTGAGATGCTCGGATCGGATAGTGGAGATTGTCTAATAATAAAAAAATTGTTGGACACACGAAATTGGTTTCGTAACGAGGGTAGAGGGAACTAGCACATCCATTAAAGCAAGTGGAGGAATTGAATAGCATACCATCAAAATGGATTGTTGGAAGGGGAAGACAATTTTCCTAAAACGAGGGACAACGGTCCAACCGAAAAACGATCGACAAGAGTGGAGGCATAAGTCAAAAACTTAAGGCACGTGCCACAGGTATCGTAAATATTGAACCCAATCCTCTTGGAGACGGGAAGCGATGCTTGGACACGAGCGGTAAGCTTTTACTTGTGAGAAAAAGCCCCAAGAGATTTTAAAGTTTGAAAGACTTCTACAAGGGGGAAAGAGGTGAGAAAACAAATTTAGTGGGAGGGGAAGTGGGAGTATGGTAGGAGGGGCGGTGGGGGAACAACTCGTTAAAAGATAGAAAGTCACTTAGGGGTCAAGAAGGTTGGGGAGGTCGTTTATTTGGGTTAAAGATATGTGAAGAAAAAAAGTTCAAAACAAAAGTCCATGAACCAACGAGGCACCTAACACGCGAGTGCCATCGGATGGACTCGAGGTTTAAAAACATTGAGGTTTAAAAGAAAGAGGAATATCATAAGGTGACCAAACAACACACTTGGACGATTTTAATTTCGACTAAGCGATCCTTCAAAATGTTTTAGGGTGGCTCAACCTTTTTTCCATAGGGCCAATAATCTGGGTATATTATCTACCACATCGCTTGATAACTAAAGATATCGGTTATCGGATTTATCGCGATAGAAAATTTCACACAACACTTGGAAGATTGATGGATAATACATCTCGTGTTGTGTATCGGGTAAATTCCATATTGCGATATATATATATCCAATAATCGATACTATTGGCTATCGAACTGTGAGCGGTTCCTTTATATGGCTATGGGACCAACAAAAAATTATCTCCGATAAATTGATTGGGGTAGGAGAAAGGTGGATGGGGGGGTGCTCACAATGGGCGGGGTGGGGGGGTTCATTTCACAATCCAATTCGCCGAAAAATCAATACAAGTGTACAATTTGTACCGTACAGTTATCGCGACTATCGTGCATGTGTTAAATAACGTGAAGATGCATGCAATATCATCAGCTATGCTCCACTTAAACCCAAATGATGACAAGCTATTGTGAATGAAATAAACATAAAAGTGAAAGATGGATAAATACAACAACAGGCAAGGTGGAAGAAAAAGAAAGGTCAACGACTTAGCTGGTTATGATCACTAAGCCGATGGATGGCCACTAGGCCCCACGGTCTATTTATATTCCTTGCAGGAGTTATCCTATCGAAGACAATCTGAATTTAGACTTGAAGAGAATAAATCAAAATAGAAACAACCGAGACTGAAAACAAAAACTGAAAATGACAATATGCAAAACACTTACGAGGTTTGAGATAACCAAAAACTCAAAAGATGCGCATAAGCCAAATAGAAATAAATACACAATCACAAGAAATAAAAACAACAAAATGATATTCCCAACATGCAACTTCAACACTAATTAAAGTTCAGCCACAGTCGGGAAAAAAGTTTGTGTTATGAAGACGCGATCGAAATCCACTCAAACAGACGAAAAGAGTTGAAGGGAAACCGTGCGGGTCTTGGCCGAAGCCGCGTAGATTAATACGTAAGGCTTTACAAGAGATTGATAATGTAATAGAAACTAGACACTTCACGCTAAGGCAGAAAATCGCCTCTAAGCTGTCCGAACAATTTTACAAAGAAAAAGACGGCTGCAGAAAATCTTCAATACTGAACATATAATAATTCCTGCACTTGAAAATTGTGTGCAGGAAATCATCTAAAATCATCCAAGTACCTACTCCTAGCGAAAATAAGCCAATAAGAGTACAGCGTGCTATGTAAGTATTTGCGTCTAGTTTGGATTCAGCCAATAGGCGGCCGAAATCCTATGCCCTACGTTACAGAATCTATAACCTACGGATTAAAACCCTTCCTATCTACGTGTGAACGTGTGAACCTCCAAATGGTTCACGTCTTAAAATAGTCCAATCGCGTAGCGTTGTCAGAACTGACAGTCGGTTTGTCTGTCACTCGCGTCAACGGTCCAGATGTCACCTTTAGAAACTTGTATTTCCGTATCGACGGTCGAGATGCTCCTTCGCGCGAAGCGACAAATTCGCCGTCGGCAGGAATCATAGATGTCTCATGCGCAAAAAACGCACGCATGAAACGCCAAAAAAATAACGAATATGCGCATGAAACAAAATCAATCTTTTTTTAAATGCGTTGACTTTCATTGACTTCATACTAAAAATAAAAATCAAAAAATATTAAAAATTTAATAAATGACTAAAAATACGATAACAAAATCAAAATTTCAGAGTTCTAAACAAAAACCAGCAACGACATTGTCTTTTTGCTGGACTCTGAACCGGCAACTAGCGATCAGACTGTCTCGTCGCTAGCGATCAGATTGTCTCGTCGCCAGCGATCAGACTGTCGCTGGACTCTGAACCGGCAACCAGCGATGCGACTGTCTGTTGCCTCGGCGCTGAACTCGTCGCCAGCGCCGAGGCAGCGAAAGCTCTGTTAGCACCGGCGTCTTCCCGGCGCCATGCCGGCACTTGCCCTTATTGCAACATGTTAACATTCAAAATTTTACAATTGAAGAAAAAATAACCACTTTTGAATGTCAAAATTGAATAAAGTCAAAATCACAATTGAAAAGAAAAAAATCCATTTCTGTATGTCAACATTTAATAATGGTATATTCAGAATCGAAGCAAAAAAATAACCATTTTTGTATGTCAACATTGAATAATGACAAAATCATAATTGAAAAAAAAAAACAAAAAAAAAATCCATTTTTGTATATGAACATCAAATAATGACACATCCACAATTGAAGCAAAAAAAAAACCATTTTTGTAATCATCGGAGGGAATAACTTAGTTTACACATAGAAAGTAACTAATTGACAACCTCGAATATGGTTATTTCCTCTATCACTCTAGATCTAGTTCATCCACATCCTCTTCCACTATCTCCTCTTCTTCTTCCTCCAGACTCCTCATACCTGACATCCCTAGTTTGATGTGCTAATCTGAGATTACTAAAGACCCACACTAAGTCATTGGCCCTTTTAGTTGTCAGCATGTTCCGTTTTTTAGAGTGAATATGGTCATAAGTTGACTAATTCCTCTCGCATGAGCTACCAACCGAGCATTGAGCAAGGACCCTAATTGCCACCTTCTGTAAAATAGGGGTTACAGCCCCAAACTGTTGCCACCATTTCCACCCTGGCATCTTCTTCGCACAAGGTTTTGTTACCTCCCTCCCAAAAATTCCCTCAGAGCCCATATACTTGGTCAACTCAATGTATGCTTCAGGTTGATCATCCACATTTGGTAACATCCTCTCAAGCATTTTCTGGAAGCCTTCCATGACTTTCAAATTTGAATGTTGCCCATAGGCAACACTTTGGTACTCGGGATCGAGTACGAAGCCGGCTGCATACATGGGGCTATATGCCATCTCCCATCTGGCCAACCAGGATTTCTTCAACTCCTCCAAAATCTGCATTCCTTCGTAATTTCCCACTCTTCCATTGTTGGATATATTATGCAAGAATTGACCGATCATGTAGAACCCATGATAAACCTTCCCCACATTTGGTGCCCCTTTGTCACACTCCCGCATCAGCCGTACCACAGGCTTTGAAACTGCCTCCCCCACTCTCATCCAAAACTCTGAGCTCAAAATGTGGCCCTTGATTTTGCCCCCCTCGGACTTGTAAGCAGCCTTGCCAATCCACTGCTTATAGCTATCATCAAACAATCCAAAACTCTGAGCTCAAAATGTGGCCCTTGATTTTGGCCCCCTCGGACTTGTAAGCAGCCTTGCCAATCAACTGCTTATAGCCATCATCAAACATTAAGCGCTCGAGGCTATCCTTCACCTCTAAAAACCTCTGGTGCATGATAAAATTTGTAGCAAACCGTGTCTCTCCAGGTTTCAAAAGCCTAAGTGTAGAGATGTTGTTGAAAATGGTTGCACTCATGTTATGGTTTGTGACAAATTTCAACACCTCCTTTGCCTCTCGGACAGGTGTTGAAATAAAAGCAAGCTTGCCCTAATCCTCCAACTTCAAGTCTAAGATGTGGGCAGAGCATGGCGTCCACGTGAGGGTTGGGTACTTCCTCATGAGCAACAAGGCAGCTGCCTTGTTCACAGTAACAATTTGCACTACATGCTCCACTCCCACCGCAAGAACTCCCTTCTCCAACACTCCACAAACGTATTCGACATCTTTGTAGTGCCTATTAGTATCTTCGGCCATGAGAAACATGTCACCTTTTGGGGTGATAGCTAAAATGTTAAGAAGAGGTGTTTGGTCAATAGCTGTCCAATCGTCTGATGTGACATAGGCTCCGGTGACTTTCAATGTCTCCATGTAACTCTCCAAATCATTAGTGATCGTCGCCTTGGTCTCAGCCAAAAGTCTCGTTTTCATGGGATTTCGGTGCAGTAACTTATAAGACCCCCCTATCTCCCCAGTCTGTTTCACTGCTGCCTTGAAATAGGGGTCATCGAATAGAGTGAATGGCAAGCCATTGGCCAAAAAAGCTTTAGCCCATGCTGCATCTACCTCTTTCTGATTATACTTATTAAAACAACTTCTTATTTTCATATGTACTCTTTGTACCTTATCCAAAGACCTTGTAAGACTTCCACTTCTAGTAAGTTGATCTAAAACAGATATAATATGTTTTTAAGAACCTTGAGAAGCCTTGTATGTTTCCACAGCACGTAGCTCTACCTTTACCTCATTCAGACATAAATTGCAAGTCCTAATGCCTCCACTCTTCACATTTCCAAAAAGGTGGTTTCTAATCCGAGTGGCTTGTCCATTATACTCGAAGATCCGAGTGGCTTGTCCATTATACTCAAAGTTACAATAAATGCAAATGCACAATTTGTTGTCCCCAAGATGCCCACCCTTCGGAGCCTTAACATGGTCCCACGCTGATCCTCGAGGTCTAGGCGTGGCTGCTTCTGAAGAAGTTCGTGGAAGCTTGCTTGAAGTACGACTTCAATCAAGCTTTCAATGGCGGATTCAATGTCGGCTTGGATGAACTGTACAAATTTCTTTCAAAACACTGCGAAATTTCCATACATTATAGCTGTAAAGTACAAATTTTTCAAACTGCGCGCGAAATTTCTGTACGTTATAACCGTAACATACAAATTTCTTTCAAACTTCGCGCGCGCAAATGAATAGTCTTTTTTTTAAAATTTTCGTACATTATAAATGTACGGTTCATCCGTACGTTTAAACCGTACGAAAAGTATACGCATTTAACGAAAGATTCAAAATCAAAAAAAAAAACGAAATTCCGTAAAAATGTCAAAATCCGTACGAATGAGACATCTATGGTAGGAATTCTAGAAGATGCAGGTACAGTAAAATTGTAGGTACGGTAAAATCGTAGGTATGGACGCGAACAGTAAACTTTGTCGTCGGCTGAAATTACGGGAATAATAAATATGTACGGTCGACGCGAACGCGACAATACGTCGTCGGCGGAAATTACGGCGATAAATAAATATGTACGGTCGACGCTACGGCGGTGTAAATATGTACAGTCGACGCGAACGGGAAATGTACGTATGTACGGTCTTGCAAAACCCAAATAACACACAAATACAAATTAGTGTGGCTGCTGCCCATCCTAAAACCTTAATATAAACAAGTAAGGCGGCCGACGAGATGCGACATGACATGACAATTATCGTATTATTTTCCCAACACATTGGTAATGTACAGGGAGAATCCCCCTAACGATGTACCTAGGCGCTACGTTGTTTATCGTTAGGTAAAAAAAAGTATCGATCAGTTACTAGTAAGAGGCCACCAATACACAACATTACACCGCCCATCGTTATTAGTGTGAAGGATTTATTACACCGTGAATCATTATTAGCGTATAGAAATTATTTGTGTGAATAAATAATTAGTGTCATTTACTTTAAAATGTGTATCAATCCCATTTTCAAAAAAAATGTTTAATTGTAATTTCTCCATAACGCTGATTTAGGTGTACACGATCTGCCATCATAACATATACGTTAAAAACGGTAGAAGTACAGATTTTGACAATCCGTACGGCGTTGCCTCCTTCCACCGTAAAAATCCATAATTCTATTTTTGGGTTTCTGCTATAGAATCATTACGCCGTTCACAATTATACATTAAAATAGGTACGAGTAGAAATCGTCGCAATGTACGGGTTTATGTACCTTCATTTAAGTTCATTCATGATTCTAATAAGCGTTTGTTTCGCGCGCGGTGGATATGATTAGAGTAAAAAATGTGAGCGGACAACATAGGACGAAACGTACATTGTCACGCCATACAGTCAAATCCATGCTTCGAGTTGTAAAACGCAGTTACGTTATAACGCTACGTAACCATATAATTTTAATTTGCTTATCAAGTTCAGTTTTGTATTGTGTAATGAACGAAACTATAACGGCAGGTATTTTATGTTTACGTTTCATTTCACATAACTTACATTGAACTCAGTGATTGGTTTTTATTTCCTTGTCGTTCGCGGGGAGAACGAACGTTGTATGACGTTAAATAAGGACTCTCCCGATGGTTGTTTTATTATAATTCATGCATTGTAATATTGGGACATAAGTCTAATAAGGATGCGTTTACTTAGATCAAACGTCAAGCAAACCTCTTATTAGTATCACTGTTAATTCTAATTGAATGTAAAATGAAAAAAAAATCACTTAATATGATACATGTTTATACTAATTGGCGGTATTACGCCAATGAAAGCTGATCACTCGCCGTCGGAAGATTATCATTGGCTGTTGCCGTAAACACATGGCATGTTTACCATCCACGCATTCCTAAAGTTAGTCACGTTTCGTAGATGACTTTAGAACAACCGTTTGTCGGGGTTACGACGCCGCATTTTTTCCCATCAACTTTTTGCCGTACAACGTATAAGCTGGAGGTGTTTCCATGGCGCTACCAACATTCCATCGACGACGTAAGTTTTGAAATATTTTGGCAAATTGAACCAACTTTTACGTGATCCCGCTTCTATTCCCGCGTTTTGAAATATTTTTAAATTGAAAGCCATGCTAAAGTTCAAAATTTGATTTTTTAACGAAAAATTCAAAATGGCAAATCCCTCCATTTTTACCGCGGAAATTCACTTTCACTTGCATCTTGTGTATTATATAAATGTATTTGTGAAAATGACAATGACACCATCGCCACTTCTTCCTCATTTGCTTAGATTGGCACTTTCTTCCTTTTCGGTTGCTCTTATTTATTATTTTTTAAGTGATACTAAGTGTTTAGAAGTATGTGGAACTTTTATATAATTTGGGGTGCCAACCCTGCCAATAACATCAACAATGCCCATAACGCTCAGTCTGAACAAGATGAAGAAAATGACAGGAACAACGAGGAAAACGCTTTTCCAAACTAGGAGGAGAGTGAGGCGGAAGTCAAAACCTCGGTTGACCCGGCGACCATTGTGGAAGGATTTTTTCCGTCCTCGGCCAATGCGAGAGGGCTTGTTTCCCACAAGAAATTTCAACACGTGTCGACTAAGGTAACTCGCATGCGAGTAATAAACTGGATGCTAAGGGACTGTGAAAAATACGAAGAGATAGAAATCATTCCAAGGACCATAAGGAATTTTCCCGAGCATTTTACCAGAGTGTACGGTACAAGAAAGCTTTTTCAATTATACCTTCTCCCATTGATTAAATGGTTTCGTTGCATCCTTCTTTTTTTGCTATTACTCCCATTCACAATGCATTGTAATATATTAATTTTGTTGTGCTTCAAAAGTATTTTTACATTATGATGTTGGACCGCCGACTTTCCCTCTCAATCTATATCCTAACATCTCATTACCTCTCCATTAGTGGGTGTTTTTCTATGTTGTCGGTTGGTATGCAATGTCTTTTTATTTTTGTAATATTTTCCTCGTGTCCTAGGATTTCCTTGTGGGGACAACGTACTAGCGACGACGGGTCTTTGTCGCGGTGTATGCAACGACATCATGTTGTCGCTTCAATGATGGGTACGACAAATTCATTAAATAGATGAAAACACCTCGCTAGGTCGAAAGTGCAAATGACGGACGACAGTGGTTAGTCGTGTTGAGTAAACCACCGACGACATCAGTTCAGTCAATCCAACGCCAGTATTCTCGAATGTAATTCGCGGCCGACAACGCTGTTTTGTTGAATCACGGTTGGGAAACTCGAATACATTTCAACGCTCAACGACAGCGTGTCGTCGCTTCAATTTCGGTTTATAAGTCGCAGGTACAAGGGTTCAATTTTCCACGGTGAACAGTGGAGTACGTGTACAGCAAGACTATCTGAGTAAAGGTCTGAGCAAAAGTGCGTCTTTTAGGGTGTTTTTTTCTCTCTTACCTGTGTATATGCTTTGTTTCATGGTAAGCAATAATTTTTCTTCTCCATGGAGGGCGGCCGACGACCATTCAAACGACTTCCCTCTGCCATTCGGCGACGATATCGTCCACGACCAACGGAAACCGAGGTGGGGGGAAATATACCTAGGGGGGAGAACTAAGTGAGGGAAAGGGAAGAAAGGCAAAGGTTGGATGAGGAGGCGACAGAAAGGGATAGAACGCCAAGGGAGTGTTTAAATAGAGAAAGGGAGGAGTCACTTAGTGTAAGTGACTTGGGGGAGGCGGCTGGGCATGAAGTGCTCGAAAATGAGAAGGTAGTAAGAGAGAGGGAGGGGATTGATGAAGCATTAGGGAATAGGGTGGCAATAGAGGAGGGTGGAAAAGAAAGGGTTAGAATGGAGTTGGTATTGAGTAAGGTGGAGGAAACGGATGTTGAAAGAGACAAGATGAAGGAATTGGAGGAGGTGGTAAGGGAAAGGACGGAGACGGACGATGTAGAAACGGGAAGGGTGGCGCAAGGGGGGATATCGGAAGAAGGAATTGGAGAGGAGGAGTAGGTGTTCGGGAAGTAGGTGAGGGGTAAGGGAGTCGATGAGATTATGAACCTTCGGGAACCGGAACGGACGAGTCTATAGAGGACGGGGACGAGCCTCCGGAAGAGGAGGAAGCGCCGGAAGAGACTGAACCGTCGGATATTTTGGTGACGAAATACAAAGACGACCCCACCATTTTTATGGCAAGTAGAGCGAAAAAGGTTGAGATAACGAAATCGGGTATCCATGGCCGAAAGTTCTTGAATCTGTGACGTCACAAGTGAGCGTTACGTCACAATGTTACAAAACCCTAAACATCTGCCATGTCACAAATTACAAAAATGTAGACGCCTACAACTGTCGCTGTTTTTGTTGGCGTCACCAATTTCGTAGTCGTCGTCAACCGTCACAAAGTTGTACCTACGTCTACACCCGTCACATTTCAAAGTTCCGATTCCATTTTCGCACATAGGGACGCTTTTCAAAGTAGTACGGAACACCTCACTACAGTCCAAAATACTTTTTAAAAGTATCACTTACATGGGGACATACCCTAAATACTCTCACCGTGGAGCTCACGTAAAGACAAAAAGTGACTGTCTGCAACCATTTTATTTACATGTGGTTGCCGCAGTTTTGTTACCATTTTATTTACATGTCGTTGCCGCAGTTTTGTTACCGTAAACGTCGCCGGCCGTGTGAATTGTTAATTTTATTATGACGGTCGACGTCCGCAAGCGCGGCAAAATTTTAAGCGGTTGAAACAATGTTTTGAAAGTCAAAGCTGTCCAACCGATTGACCGTCAAAATTGTACTCAACAATACTTTATTTGTACCAATATGTATTTCAAACGTACAATTTTTGACAAAGTGACGTAAGTGACTGTGCGCAACCAAAACAGTCACTGTCATGATCAATTCCCTTAATATTAATAATGTAATGCAAGGAGACGTGGCAAATTGTAGTCTTAATTACTATTTTGTGATTTTTGGCCAAAAAAGTCACGACCGAATTAGTGTTAGTAACTCTTATAACGATGGGCGGTAGACTAATATACTAATATAACTTTCTAAGGAAATCGGGACCGTTCAAAGTAGATGCCAGCTCCTTATAACCAACGGCAGAGAATTATGACACGCCCTTCATTGTAGAAAAAATGAAGAAAATAAAAGCGACACATTGGCTTCATTCACACTTTCACAGTATTAGAGGTGATGATACAGTGGATAATGGGAAATCACTGAAGATTAGTATCTTCAGAATATCTGAGCCCGTGAGCTTGGAATCATAGTTACATTTGGCAGCTATCAGTAGTACTGTAAAAATATATGGAAAGCATTCAAGAAAGAATAGCTTGACGGAAATTTAAATTGCCGGTAATTTAAATTGCCGGAAATTTAAATTAAGTTCTTGGATATTGTGGCACAGAAATGGAGGACATGATCTCTGTTCTCGGATAAGTGGCTTGTCGACTTATTGCATGTGAATGGTACCGGGAAAAGGAAGTTAAATTGGATAAGATTAGGTTATTAAAATTCCTAAGTACTCGGTTCTTTTGAGAATCCAGCTCAAAAGTCGAAAGACGTTTTGGAGAGTTCAAATTGGAAAAGAAAATTGTTACAAGAAAAAATACAAAAGTAGCAATTTTTTATATTTTTTAAAGTCATGGACACTGCAAGATTTTACACCTGCAGTCTATGTCTCGCTAATTCAAAATCGTGATTTTGATTTGTACAGTTCTATTTTAAAATCTTGAATTGAACAAATTTTCCCCTTGTTCATTACAAGACTGTAGTTCACACTTTTACAACCGACTTTCTTCAAATTGTAGGTTTCCATCGACTCTACATAGCTATGGCCTACCAGATTACTGCGAATAATATGTCTACTTGTTCGACGCCTATTTTTTTGTCAAATGGTTTGTTGCACAATCAAGTTCAAGTTGTAAAGTCAATTTCTTGTAAATTTATCGGCAATACTAAGCCTTTACGTGGCAGTTTATCAACAGTAAACAGGTATCTAAAAGCTTCCAGCTTATCTTCCATGGCAACAGTTTCTTCAAGAGAGGTGTTTTTTGTTCCTTTTTACAGTCAATCAGTAAATAAAAGGTTTCTCAGATACTCTACGCCCTTACGTTCACTCATTGTTTCTCCAAGCATCGGTACACAAGCGAGAAGAGGCATAGTGAGCCAATCAACGATTAGTTCTAACACCCTGCTCCAAGATTCTAATTTAGTTGAGTTAAAAGATGAGTCTCTTTCACCTCCTTTGACAACTGACACCATGGTTTCCCAACCAAGTCGAGGATTATCATCATCAGAGAATGAGACAGCTCAAGATAAACTTAGTCAAGGAATTCCAGCATCAGATAGTGAACAAGCTGAAAAAAAATGTGGAACTGAATCAGTGACTGGCTCCCTTGCAACTTCTGGTATACCTCACTCACAATCAAATGGAACAGCATTGCAAAAGGTTGGCCATGAAGGCATAACAAATGGGTTTCTGACAAAGGTGCCAGGCACTAAAACTCAAGCTTTAGCTTCTTCAGTGAATGCAGATGTACTGGCAGGAGACGAGTTGTCATTTGTTAGTAGGGGAACTCAGGATGTTGTTGACTTAACGTTTCGTGATAGAATGGCTAAAAATTCCAATCAAAATCAAGTTAGTGAGCAATTTTTTTCGTTTGAGGTAGAAAAGGTAGAGGATACTAATGAAGCAATACCAGCAACCTCTGAGGATACTGCTGTGGCGTCCATGAATTTGGCAGAGAGAACAGGTTCTACAGCAGTAGTTGAATCTGATGATAATTCTTGCAACGTCCCAGGGTCAAATGTACACGATAGAGAGCAAATTTCTGTTGCAAAGACCCCACAACCAATGCAACCAGAGAGCATTGCAGATTGTGTAGAAGTTTTCGATAGTCGTGAACAACAAGGTATGGAGGAGCTCATATATGACACGCAAGGTTTGGAATTGAAAACTGTGGTTTCTGCCGCTGGGAAGAGAAGTCACGCTCATTTCTTGGCTCCCCTTGGAAGGAGACGGCACCTGCCGTTGCTACTCTATCTTCCAGGACTTGACGCCACTGTAAGGAACCGATAAATTTCCTTTCCTGTTTTTGCTTCTAAACATACTGGCTTCACGTTTTTTAGAAGAGAAAACTTTTGTTTGCTGCAACCAACGAGAATTTTTAATCAATTAAGAGCCCTGTATTGCATTACTCAGTTGCTTGAATATAAGTTTTGTGTCTGTCGAGTTTTTTGGTGTAAGGAATGATTTTTAGTTCTGGTCATTGTGAACAGGGCGTATTCTTGGACTGTCAGCTACCAAAATTGGGAGATTCATTTGATGTACGGTGTATGGCAATCCCTCCCCTGGCAACTGGATCTTATACAGAACTTGCTGAAAGGTCAGCCAATTCTAAGCAAACTGTTATTTTACAATTATTCTATTGGAAGTAATTCTATCGGAAGTGATATGGAAGTGATGTAGAGAAAAACAGAGGCTACGTTGTTTTTTGCCAGTATTTACGGGATTCCAGCCAGTCTAGCAAACAACTGTGAACATTTTACTCAGCTACATGTTGAACGAGGGTCCATTGTAGAGAATGTTGTAATTCTTTTTAAAAAGAGAGCGTTGGATCATTCTACTAAGGAATTTCTTACGCCCCACTCTTCTAATGACAAGTGGAAATTGTGTCCGCGACCCATGGGATCTTAGTGAGACTTATATTCTTTGGCGCCTCTGAAGCCAGGTCTGCAGACCTTATTCGCTGTGAGCTGTCGGCACGAAAAACGGATAAAAAAAAATCAGAATCTGTCCAACATCCTGTGACAGTCGTCGCAGAGTCGTTTGGAGCTGGTATAGGAATTGAACTTGCATCTCAGTATGCCGATCTTGTACAGTTCCTTGTGGTTTCAAACAGGTAGATACTCCTTCTTACACATACATTTATATACTTGGATGTGCGTTTATTCGATCCTTTATTTTTTTTGAACATTTTTATTGGGACATGCACTTTATAAGCAGGGACCCAGCTGATATGTTGCTATCAGTTCATTTTGTTGTCAGCATGAATGTGCCTGCTGGAAAAAACAGAATTGAGTCAAGGGATTGTAACTTTAAAGGAAAAATGAAAGCATCACAGATGAGCGTGTGTATCAGCTAGGACTTTGTTTTTGGCTGAGTATCTTTGGATATGTTTGTCGAATTTTCTTTGTGAAAGAGACTGAGCTAGAGGACCAAGTATATCTTAGCATGTTTTGACTTTATTCACTATGACAAAGTGATAGCTTCTAAAATGAGTAACCACCTGACTGCTGTTTTCTAACAGTGCAAGTGGCATACGGCGACAACCAGCACTACAATATGGCTCCCTCTTGGTGCGCTATCTCTTCTCTCCTTTCTTCCAATATGTCCTTCAAGTCTTTCTTCACAGCAGAAATATATCTTTCCTTTCCACTTTGATGCCTATATGACTTGGCCATTGTTTCTTTTTGTTTTTGGAGAGCTTATATGGAAAATGGGCTGCAATTTACATTCAGAGGACTGGGTGCGTAGCAGTTTATGCCTTACACCTCCCCTCGTGACACACTGGAGGGATGTTTTTGCAAAGGACAGGTACCCTTCGCACCATCGTTTCCATTCTTGCACGAATTGTCCTCATTCGCCATGGCGCCTCTACTGTCCAATTGGCGATTACTCAGTGAAGAGAACCGCAATCTGATCATTCCTCCTTTTAGGTAAGGTCCTACTGAAAGTTGAAGACGTTTAAGGGGTCTTTAAATTACGATTTTGTTCAGAAAAGCTCTCTAAATAGGACAAGGAATGTTCAGCCTTGCTATCTTGAAATTATAGGCCTTAATTGACATTTATGTGCCTGTCATTTCTAAGTGATTTTTGCTCTTCAAGGGTCCGTCATTCCTAATCACCCTTCTGCAAGAGTATTCTTATGACAAGGATTTGAAGGTAAACCTTCATGTCGCATGGCTTAACACTTGCGATATCGTTTCCTGTCATATAATCAAAATTTTCAGCGATCTGCGTCAGATCCATCAAGATTCCCAGGGTCTTAACTTTCTTGTATTGAACAGTTTGGAGGTCCTTCCTCAAGACGTTGTCAGCTCGCGTTTGCAAATGATGGCCCAGTGGTCACCATCGGACGACTGTTTGCAACGGATTACTGCCCGTACTCTCTTACTTGCAAGGTAAAGGACCTATCCTGTACATATTCTCGTTATATGGATAAAGGCACAAAACTTGGGCTTTACAACTTACTCTCTTTTTTGCCTTGTGCTGTTTGGCTTTATTGTCTCAACAATTTTGTTTCTGCGTCATTGAGTTTTGGCTCTGTGGGGAAGTAAACCCTTGCAATTGGAGTAGGTTCATTCGCTCCTATTGTTGATATACAAGGGGACAGGGATCTCTTCTTGGCCTCGAATGTTTGTTTCAAGGTCCATTTTGTTTCCTCTTTTAGGCAAGACCATTGGCTGGCTGATCTTTAAGTCAAACTACCATTTTATAGGTTATGGACTTGAATAATACATACCGTTGTGGATGCTTTAAAACGCTTTTCAATTTTCCTTCACAAGGAAGTGTCCTTTGTTCTTTATGACATTAAATCCTTTTAGAATTCAAGGTGATATATAAGCAGACTTTGTTCTCATGTTGAAGCTCTCATGTCGTCTCTTTAAGCGTACAAAACTGGTTTTCGAGTATGGTTTTGCCCGTATGGCCAAAATAGGGATGTTTTTTACATAGCGCCAACATAGTTAATGGCAGTTCATCTGTTGATTTCAATTTAAAAAAAATGATATTCTCGAGTCCTACTTTAAATCTTATGTAACCGTGGCGAAACTCCTCAATAAATTATGTCAAACCTGCAGTTCTTTGCCGACATGACACCAATGCTTTTGACGTGTGTTCAGTCATGTTTTTAATAGCATGCTCCGTTTGCCAGACAATATGTGAGTGGACTTCGTATCACAGGATTGTTTCTATTACAGTCCCTCTAAAACTTTAAGATTTGACTTTCACTATTGGGAATTTTTTCAGTGGGGCAGATCGACTTTTACCATCAGTGGAAGAGGCATATGGTCTAGCAACATGTATTAAAGATTGCACAATTCGAATCCTTCCCTTTTCAGGCCATATTGCTTTCCTTGAGGTCTGTGTCAAAGGACACCTTTAAACATAAATGTTAAAGCTTTTGTTTTCCCCGACCTAGACGGGACAGAATTTTTAAACTTAGCAGAGGGACAGGCTTCTTAACTTGTCACAGTTTAAACATCCCTTGCATAAGTAATGTTTTGTAAGTCTTTTTTTTTGTTTGAAGTATCTTGCTGAAACGTCTAAGTAAAATCACTTTTGTCTCGTGCAATGTTAGCTACTATACACCTGCTATGTCTTTTTTATTGAAACACATAATTTCAGATGTTTAGCATGGATATGCATTTTATCCTTTCTCTTTTCTTTAACCAACATACCAGAGCTTTGCCTGACAACGTCCACCAAGGTAAAAGCTCTTGCCATATTTTCGCAAGTCCTCACTTCCTGACACAAAATGTTGCCTTTGGGTGGGTTTTGTTCTCATTTTTTTATGCCAGAAAGATGTCAGTCTTCGTGAGTTTTTGGATGAAGCATCCATGCTGCCTCCTCCGTTTATTTCAGAGAAAAAGGATGACGCCTCTTCCACTGAATGCAGCAGTGCTGTTATTTATGGCCATTCAGACGCTCAGCCTCTGCCAGATGGTTTAGAACCAGATTTGTCGTCAGACACCTTTTCGATGCGTAAATTACCAACAAATTATGGTCAGGCGAGCGTGTCTACAGAAGTTGCACATGAGATTGGAGATGAACGTTCTAAATTGCCAGAAAAACTTCCAGAGGACTTAAGTGATTCTGTTGTTGCGAACAAGGATGAGCCGACCGACTACAATTCAACAGTAGCTCAAACCTTGGAGGAAAAGGAACTAGAAACGGAAGACAGAAATTCCCTCTTTTTGATGGAGAACTGGTCTCGAGAAAGGGCTAAGCAAGCAAAGAGGAAGAAAGTGGGTGGTGAAAAGAACAAGTTAGATGGATTTCAAGCAGTGTTAAGTGGTCGGGGAGATTTGCAGTGGGCACAGTGGATGTTCCCTTTCTCAGTGAAGGATAATAATGATGCCTTACCTGTGGAGGAATCAACTTCTGTACCTCGGCAAGGATCAGAAACAGGAAAAAAACCAGAAGGGTTTAAAGGAGCTATTCCAAGTACGAACGCAATCTCAAATGGCCCAGAAATTCCCTCAGCACCGAGTCAAGAGAAATTGCTCGAGGAAAACATGCATAAAGACAATATAAGGAATCATTTGGCAGATGTAACAATCACATCGTCTTCTTCTCAAAAGAGGGATCAAGTTCCACAATTTGTCATTGTGGACGCCGCGAAGAAGCTTAAAGAAGACAATGTTGTAAATCATAAAACGGAAAATCAGACAACCGATCTAATAGTCGACATTCCAGGTCCAGTCAAAAATGATTCGTTTGAATCGGTTACTTCTTGTTCTCCAAATGAGTCTCCACAAGTGCAGCCAAAAGGAAAACAGAAGGAGGTCAATAAACCAGAAACCAATAGACAGCAAAGCGAAGGCTTAGGGAGTAAAGAAAATGCCACTCGAGAATCACCTAAGAGTAGTGGAAAGTCAAGGGAGGAAGTAGCTATCGCACAAAGGCGAATGTTATTGGATCTTCCGCAATACAGGATCTGGAATTGGCTGACTCGACCTCAATATTTTGGTCAGTGAGTTGAAAATTTTGCTGGATTTCGTGTGTTTTGAACTATCTTCTTTAAACTTTGTGAATCAGGTATTGGATGGTAGAAGTTGGACTTTGCATTTGAGCAAAAATCTTTTGGCATATGGATGTCGAACTGCTGAAATATGATTCCCAAAATTAAAGGGTGGACTGTGGAAAATGGGCTCTGAGTTGTGGACAGCATAATAAAACAGTAGGCGAAGACAAGCAAACACACATATAAAGGGAACATTTTAGTTTTGCTTATTTTATATGGTTGCTCATGGCAGCTGGTGAATATTTCAAGCATTATTGCTTATGAAATACTCCCTTTATTTTTTGTTTAGAACTTAAACAGTGAGTAACAATTGTGAGAGAGTGGGCTTTATTAAAATAAAATTATCATTAATTTCTGGTAAGTAACAAATCTATTTGTTTCTCACCTTCAGTTGAGTTGTCTACCCATTATCGAAAATAACTGTTCGACAAGATTGGGTGGAAATGCTGAAGGAAACGACTCTACATTGTTGTCAGCATATTACGGAGGCATGTTTGTTCCAGCAATAGCGTATTAAGTTTTTTTTTTTTTGTTAACAGGTTTGGAGAATCTTCCAGGCCCAGAAGAGGGCCCCATGCTTTTTGTGGGGAACCACACTCTTTTTGGCATATACGATATGTATGTTTTTATCGTTTAACCGGCCCTTTGAAATGGAATGACAACTCTACAGCACATAATTGATGCTAAACTTTTTTATTTTTTGTCTATCACATTCTCACCCCCCGGGAAATTCTTGAAGTTTCTTTGGAGTACATCATCCTATGTAATAAATGTGACAGATGATAATTTTAGGTCCTGAAATTCTTAACCCTACACATAAATTAGTGTGAACCCTATGATTCATGGACAACAAGTATCTACTCAGGCTCTTTTCTTGGCGTGCAGGAGTCGCTGTAGACTGTACTGTCTTCCCATCCATCTTTTATTTATCCAGACTACATATGGTCAGCTTTCATTCAACTAGTGTTATTTAACACTATATTATGATAGTGGGTCGAAAAACCCCGCGCCTTAATTAATGTTATGAACTCTACCAGTGTTAAAACAACTACTTGTTACTAAGTCAGAACAAACTCAACTTTTACAGCAATCGTTTTGCTTGAAATCGAGCCTATTTTAGAAATAATAGTTTTTGTGATACTAATTTTTATTATGAGGCTCTCGTGATGTGACGCTTTGACTACAGGCCTCTAATGCTGTACGAGGTACAAAAGCAAAGAGGCATTACTTTAAGAGGGCTGGCAGACCCTCTACATTGGACTACAGGACTCGGGGAAATTTTTGCTCACTATGGGGCAGTGAAAGTAAGGAAATTGATTCTCTTGAAATAAGAAACACGTGTCTTTTGTTCAGTTTTTTTCCTTAGGTCCTCCTTGGTAGAATTTCATAGAGCAGGTTAAAGGGATAAACTGGTAATGGGTGTCATTATAGTGCTCAGAAGTGAACTCACTTTTAAATCGACAAGTTAAATGCTAATAAAGAGAGCTGTTTCTGCCACTTATCCCATGAGGAGGAAGAAATGATTTTATAAACACTCAGATATTGTGGTCATTGCAGGCAACTCCTTGGAATTGCTATAGGCTATTGGGTCAAGGGGAGTCGGTACTCCTCTATCCAGGGGGAGGGCGTGAGGTCGCCAAACGGAAAGGAGAAAAGTACCAATTGCTTTGGAAAGAGAGCACAGATTTTGTCCGTATGGCTTTACGCTGCAATGCTACTATTATTCCTTTTGCCGCAATTGGTGTGGAGGATGCATTTGATATCCTCATGGATCCCGAGTGAGTGAATTGTCGACCTCGTATATGTGTTGCCCACAATGTGGAATATTCTTCCATAAGAAATTGGCTTATAATGGCAAGAGGAAGAAACATCTATAACTCGCGTTAGTAGAATGGGATAGTGAACGGAATTAAATCTGTCACCTCGTTCTTTCCTTTATGAGGAGGAAAAGGTAGAACTGTGCAAGATGAGGTGTATAGAATACATGCGCAATTTTTTTTTAATGAAAGGGTCAAGTTTTTGGTACAGGGAAATTATGTCTTCACCATTGGGTGATATTCTTCGTCCTGCATTAAAGGCAACAGGTGAAATTTGTAGCTCTTTTAAAACAGAAACATGGATATGTCTTGTTTGTCGTTGCTGTTATGCTCATGAGACTCATCATTCTGACCCTTCCTTTCCGTCCTTTCCTTTCCTTTTCTTTTTTTATAATGAAAGAAAAAGTCACTCCACTATTTGCTCTGTCTTGAGCTTTGTCGTGCCCTGTTGCTGGCGAAACAAATAAGAAGTGGACAGAAAAAATTTATTGCTTCAAACAAATGAATAGTTAACATCTCCGGAATCTGTTTTAACTTTCCTTACCTATCTCATGGAAAATGTTATCTCATTGCCAATAATGCAATGGATGAAATTGTGATGGATGTGGTTTTAGGAATTGAAAAACTTGAATTGCCGTTAGCTACTGGTGGAGGTCTTCTGCCACGTCCAGAACGCCTTTACTTCAATTTCGGTACAGTCTTTTGTTTCTTTTCATGGTTGTGACAATAGTTTCTTAAAATAAGATGAACGATGTGGTTGTGAGCTCTTATTATAAGATAAACACATTTGTTGTATCAAGGTTTTTGCATCATTTTATTCTTGTTTGTCGATGTTATTCTGTCGAGGCTTTTTTATTCTTTTACGTTTTAGTCTTTTTTCTGATTGTGGCTTTGGGTCGATGCAAAATGATAGGCAAAGTTCTTTAATGTGTCGGACAGGAGTACTTTTGGTGTCGTTTATTTATTACATCGTATGTTTTTTTTTGCAACCCGAATATCGTGTATATGTGTAATGTACTAGAGTATAATTTATTCAACATTTTTATCTATCAGCTGTGCCCATCTCTCTATTAATTGTTTGATGTTGAAGGAACTGAGACTATCTTTTGTTTCGGGAGTGGCCAAATGCAATGTAGGTATGAGAGTGTATAAGGATGTGAATTGCTATTGTTTATATTTCGATGTATGAGTGTACATTTGACTAGTAATCAACCAGATTTGCTGGTCTGGATACGACCAGCTTTCCCGTAAGAGTTTTGTTTCTTTTCGATTCATTTGCTTCTGAGAGGAAAATGGATGTTTTGTTTCAGGAAAACCTCTAAAAGCAAGGGATGTTGGAGGCAGCAAACTTGTGGCCGATCGAGAGAGGAGTCATAAACTATATCTTGTAAGAATCTCTTTGTTTATGTGACACAAAAGAAAACATATGAAAAGATGGTGCGCACAGTAGTATCTGCCTAGAAGGAGAGACAAGGGAAGGTAGGTTGAATATTTAGAAACATTAAGTGATTCATGTTATGTCAATTTAACTGTTTTTTTTATGCTTTCAACAGTCCAAGTGATTGAAGGAAACGGTGGTCTGGATTTGCCCAGAAACTGGGCTTTACCTGTTAGCATTAACTGAAACTCTGTGTATCTTGTTTATATGCTGTAATCTCCGTTTTCTACATTGTTATCGTCAATTTTTAGTCCGAACAGGATTACAAACGACAATGTTTGACTGGCAACAATGTGAATTTCTCTATGATACGAAAAATTTGCTTTTTCTTTCAGTTATTTTTTTGTTTTTAGACGATAGTTCTCTGGCTTTCCATAAATAGTTAAGAAATGGGAAGTTTTTGAAAACATATGGAAAACATGTGAAAGTTTTTGTTAGAGATGGACTTTTGCAGGAGGTGAAGCAATCGGTTAATGATGGGATTCAGTTCCTTTTGGAAAAGAGGAAAAACGATCCTATAAGAGAGATTTTGCCACGAAGCATGGTATGTTGTCTTTAAGATCAACATTTTCCATCACTTTTTGCTATTACTAACATTTTACCTATTACTATGTATCGCTTTAATCCGTACTATCCTTTTTCTTTTTTGCATTCTTACTGAAAAAATAATATTCGTGTTTCAATCTTGGGCTGGTAATATTTTTTTTTCAGGTTAATATTTTTGAAGGCTGGGATGGACTGTGATCCATATTATTTTAACCCGTCTCAGAGTGAACCTATGAGAGAAAAAACGGTATGAACTGAGCCTAAGAAACAGACGAGGTTTACTGTCTAAAATGCATGCTATTTTTGCCCACCAATACGGTTGTAGATTAGGATTTAGGAAGTCGAAAAGCGGAACTTTTGTTAGGTCTTTAGAAAATGGTAATTTCAAGTATTATTTTATCATTCTTCCAAAGTTCTTTGGTTTCTGGACCGTACATTGTTTATCATTTTTTAAAGGTTTTTGACTTCTGAGGTACCGTCATTTGTCAGCATATGTGAACATAATTTGTAATGTGCTTTTCATAGGCACTGTAATTGATGTTCTTATGACCGTTTTGTGGCTAAACTTGGTCGTATGGGTTTAGAAAGAAGCGATCGCTATTTGGCAATTTCGGAAAAAAATGTATATGTGCTCTCGCATATTTGGCCCGTGTTTCGAATATCTGGCAAATTTTTAGGGTTTGGTTCAGTACAAGTTGAACTCCCAAAAATATAATAAAATTATAGATGAAGAAACTGAAGTCGTGTTCCCTTTCCCCTTAGCCTGCTTTCACCTCCTCCTTTCTCCTTCCTTTTTAATCTGGTCATTTTTACTTTCTTTTTAATATTTGAATTCACTTTACGTCTTCCTTAGTTATAATGCTGACAAAGTCATGGGAATGGTCACTTTGTACCATCTAAGATCAGAATTTTTTTAGTTCCTAAAGCTCTTGAAAAACTGACAATTGAAGACAAAATGTTTTTCTTTCGAAAAAATTTCGAGTTTCTCTTTATTTTTTGGCATTTGGTGCATAGTATACATAAACAGTTAATTTCACATGTATGTAGTTAAATTTCTGTGTTTTTTTGAATAGTTTTTCTCATTTGTGTTATTATTTTCATTTTCTTGACCTACAAAGATATAGTAATAAGATTCTATTAAGAAAGGGTGAAAGAAAGCCATCTTAGAGTATGTGGGATCCAAAAACGGATGGCAAAGACGAAATCGAAATACTTGCAGGCAAAAACGAAAAAAAAAACTTTGCGAAAGAAACTAACATGTAGACAAAAGGTGCACCAACTAAAGGCAATCAAAGAAGCAAAAATCACAAAAGCAACAAAATATGAGGAAAACTCAATCAAACTACAACAAGGCTGATGATTTACTAAAACCGACCCCTTGAATACCTTGGGCTCTGTGATGGTCGCTGAAGAAAATTTGGAACATGTCGACCGTCTACCTCAAAAATAGCCATTCGAAAGAGGACGGAATCTTCCACTCGCTGTACAAGCGTGAAATGTAAGGTAGAGAGAGTAGGTATAATCATTATCCAAGCTACGGAACCACAGCCATCGTAAAAGAGGACGTGAACACGTGAAGAATCAAACGGAAGCGCCTTGAGAAGCTCGTATCGCAAGGTGGCACAACCTGATCAAAAATTATTTTTTGCATAAGCGAATCTGGTTTCGGAAATAGGGTGGAGAGTGACATGTCTGTTAAAGCAATAGGGGGAATGGAAAAATCGCCGGCAAAATGGATCATTGGAGGCGAAGAAACCATCCTAAGCACGAGGGACAACGTTAGCAAGAAAAAGAGTATACATAGCCAAAAAAAACGAGAGACGAGAGTGAAGGCAATAAAGGACCAACTCCCAAAGTAAAAAAAAAAGACAAAATGCCAGAAGAAAACCTAGAGAGATAGACAACACGCGCACAGTGGGGGAGGGGGAGGGGGAGGGAGAGAGGAGCCACACTCGTTGTAGAGATTATACCCAACCATCATACAAAGATAAGAAGAGATGATTGAATGCGAGTCGTAGGCCTAAACTTGTGATTAAAAGCTCCAAGACCTAACAAATTGTGGAAAACGTTTGTGAGGTGATCATTAGAGGCGGAAAGATATGAGACAAATGTTGGGGTGGGAGGGGAAGTATGGGTAAGGTAGGAGGGGCGGTGGGGAAAACACCTTTCAAAAGAGCAAATGCCATTTAGGGATCGAGAGGTTGAGAGCTCGTCCACGTGGGTCAAATCAATCTGAAGAGCAGAATCGATAAACAAGATTACGAAATTATCCGAACAATCGGGCAACCTAACTCACAAATGCCATCGGATGGAGTAGGGGTCTGAAAACTTCGAAGGGGGGTAAAGGAATGGCGAAATCCGAGGGTGACAAAACAACACACTTCGATAGTAGACAAAAAGGTTAACTTTGGCCAAACGATCCTTGAAAAAATTATAGTCGAGACAACTTGGTACATAGGGCTGATAACAGAGGTATCGGCCACCACCAAAGGAAAGAGTCTGGAAGGTAAAGAAGAAGCATAAGCGCAAATGGCGTAATAGGGAGCAAGGGCAAAGAAAGGTCCACGGAGAAGGCCGCCCTAACGAGTGTCGATCGTAGAGGAAATAGGAACCGAATCACTATCAACGGAGAAGGTTAGGCGGTTAGTTAAAGAACTACAGGCTCGCACGAAAGGGAATATCTAAACAATCACGGAGGGGGCAGCCATGAGTTATGAAGAAATGACAATTTAAGGGTATTTGGGTTGTGATCCACCATATTGAAGACATTCGAAACATTATCTTGGAGGACTAACCAATCCAGGTGGATATCGAAAAGTGCTCTAATCTAGTGGACCGCGATCTCACAACCCCTTCGCATGGCCAATCCAAACTGATGATTGGAGTTGGATATAGATATAGGCGCCACCAAGCAGTGTAAGACTTCTTCCACGACAATGGGGTGGTCTCCCTATCCGGCTTGGTGATAGCCACGAGGCGAGACGCCGTGAGAATATCACAAATATGAGGAGGTACATTTTAACTAGTAATACAAGAACATACTTGGAATAACATATCGAAACCTTGAGCACCCGAGATAAGGGAGAAATCATGGCGAAACAATTCATAGACTGTGCCAGGTGGACTCCGTGTTGACAGATGCGGGGAAATGGTAACTGTCTTAGTGAAAGCATCTCGATCTTGAATAAAATACTACTGAGGCTAAAATTTGTGGATAGAAATGGATAATCGGGTAGGATATAGTGGATAAAATGCGAAGGACCTCGAATGTTGATAGAGGAGAAACATGGAATCGATAGGGAGCTTTAACCGCGAGAAACACCCCACCAAAAAAGCCCAAATCAACAACTCGTTGAAAAATTGATAGAAAATCCGAACGCCTAGGTGGGTTGTGCGGTGTAAAATAAATTACTATCAACGTGATCTTAAATCTCAGCATGGAGGCCTTTCTAATCACCTCAAATAAGATACCTACAACGTGCCATAGTCTCGCTACCACCCAAGCGACTTGGTAGGACAAGTACCGAACGAGAAAACATGAAAAAAAGGTGCCATGAAGCGACGTTTATGGGTTCGACCAAGTCTCGGATGCATGGAGGTGATTGGTATTTTGTACGAAGGTCCGTACGACAATAGAGATACAAGTGTACAATCGAGGACGAGGGGACCCACAACCCCAAGCAGGTTGGACATCAACTTCACGAACAGAAGCCCACTCCTTATTCATAAGACCAAATGGAAGTGTAGTTGAAGACTTTGGAGGAAGGGCACTCGACAAAGGATGCCAAGGGCTACAAAATAACGATAAATTTTGGTGTCGGGGCCATAATTGACACCAACCACAAAATAGTTTTGACACTCGAGACATTGTAAATGTGTAGAGTTTCCTTTACAAGATGTGGGTGGAGAAGTGAGAAAGAGAAGGGGTGGAGAAGTGGTGCTTAACATGGCCAATGAATGGAAAGGAAATTTGTAGAATATGATGGGGGAAATGTAAGGGAAAACATAGAGAATGAGCGAGTGGGAGAGGGTGAGTGAGGATGGGAGAGAGGAGGGAGACGATGAAAATAAAACTACTAGAAAAGTAACCAATTTCATGTTCTTTAAGGTTTTGATTGTGTTTGGCTATTTTTTTTGTTTTTGTTTTTGGTTTTTTTTCATGTCTGTCATTCCGTTTGTGAATTTATGAAAGTGAAGGGTGAAGGTGAGGGAAAAGATATGAACCGAGAGAGCTTTTTGGAATGCTTCAGAGGTTGGTAGGGGAAGAATGTTGTTGCTCGAAGCAAAATCAAAAAAATGTGGCCACTTAGGATAATGGGGAGTGTGGAGGAGAGCCCAAATGTTGATGTTGTATGGGTGTCGTGATTTTCGGGGGAAATGTGGCGATGTCGTCTCTTGGAGGGAGGACAACCCACCCATGTCAGAGGGGAGGAGGAAGGGGAGAAGGGATTTTATGTTTGCTTCGAGCGCAAGGGGGGAGAAGGGGGAGGATTGTCGATGCCGGCTGTGGGAGAGGAGGGGGAATGGATCCACTTAAGCTTGGTAGCTGAAACGGGGAGAGGGGGAATGATTATGGAGCCAGAGCAGCCTGATTGACTTTTGGTAAAGGGCTGGGATGCAAATAGAAAACTTTGTAAGGTCAGAAGGGCCATAGTAGGTCTACCACAGACACCCTCGGACCTAGGCTAGGAGGGATGGATAGAGAGAGAGCATTGAAGCATTCATCTCTAGAGGGCCAATCATTACTTTGTGGTTTTGACCAAAAAACGTTTCGACAAAATGAGTGCTATTAAACACTAATAGCGAATCGGCGGTGTAACTGCACTTTTTGCTGCTCTCGTATCCAATTATATGCACTAAAAGAGGTTATTACTCTTTGCTTCTTTCGGCGGCATGGAAGTTGTTACGGAATTTTTTTACGGAACATATTTTAATGCGTTACTATGTGAAGGAGCTAAAAGAGTAAAAGATTATTGTCACGCCAAAAAATGTTAAGCAAATTTTGTTATGCTTTCTTAAAAGTTCACAGACAGGGCAATGAACCACATTAAATAATTTTTTTTTGGTATCGATTCCCGAATTTTGGCGAATCAGTGGCTTGTCTTGGAAGACAAAAAATAATTTCTAAATATTTTTTCGCGCAATTTTTAGTGAGGGTCATAACTTTTGTAAAAAATAGTATTTTTTCTGAACCGGAAATTTTGGTCTAACAGGCGCCAGCCCAGAAAATGACAAAAAATGTCGAGCCCTTACCATGCCGTACGGTTTCAATTTGCGGATATTACATTTTTGTCGTATATTAAGCGAATGTCACCTGCTCTAGATGCTCCTCCGAAGTGCTTCAGATAAATTTGGAATATGTAAGATTCGGGTAATAATGTTTTTGTCTTTTATGACAGTTGTATAACCGACCAGGACCTAAGATACGCTCCACGGAGATTCTCTGGGCATTTTATAATCTTTTTCCCAAAACGACAAATCTTACGTGTCCCATTTGATATATTCGCATCAAATAAAATATAGCGTGTCCATCAAGTCTATTCTTAAAACAAAACGAACGAAAATTATTTGTACTTTTATAGGGCATGTAAACAATGTACGAATTTTTAGTACTTTTTTATTTTTTTTTCTCCTCTTCTCACGAACGCGCATTTTGCGGATGTCAACCTGACCAATCAGAATCCTGCACGCGCATATTCCAATATTCCATCCTTCTCGCAAAATAATACGATATTCTATCCTACAAAAGTATAATACTATAATTGTTTTATCGATACTGTATTTTGAATTTTTAATGCATTACACTATTACTGTGCATAATCGGTCGGTCCAGATATATTTCTTTTTGAAACGTGTCGTACAAATACCGCTCGACGTATTTTTCCGTACCAATAGAATCTTCCATTTGTGACATAGGATGTAGCACGTTTGTCGTTTTTCGTACGCACAGTTTCTAAAGCTCAGCGCAGCTCTCTGATTCGTCCACGTAGGATCCACGTAGCATCTTTACAACTGCCGCCTAAAAACGAAGCTTCCGGGAAACGTTTTAGTCCTCACTCTTTCGTACATATAAAAAAAAAATCGCTTTTTTTCGCGAATTTAAATTTTAGTTACTCCAGAGGTCGACTTCTGGTGTTATTAATTTTGAATATTATATTGTATTTTTATATGGCGATTTTATATAAGAAATGAAAGTATTCAGGGTGGAATTCCATTAGGCCGTCCCAGTAAATGTACGGAAAATTCTACTGGCAGCGTTTACTGGAAGACTATTCCATTTTGTCGGGCCAGTAACAAACCTTCCTCAATTATGATTAGCGCCACGTAGGTTAGAGTCCAGATTTGAAAATCTTAAATAAAATCTTCAAACGGAATGTCATAACGAAATATCTATACGGCCGGAGGTAGTTAATGATTCGTACGTAAATTTTGCGGCCAGATTTTTGATTTTGAAAACTGAAATCAAAATTTCGAAACGGAATGGCAAAAAGACGCGGCAAACTTTGAAGGTCGCGGCAAACTTTGAATGTCGGTGCATGTCAGACGGAGCGTGCAAAAAAAAATTCGGCTCACTTGCATCCAGCGTGGCAGGCGGCACATGGACCGTACGACGTAGGCACATGGCCTATACGACGTGTAGACCTGTGATCGCTTGTTCAAAGCAGATATTTTTTTTCTTTTTCACGTGTACCAATGGTACACGTCTAGTATCTTACAACTCTCCTCGCGAGGAGACTATCGTGACACTGGATGATGTGCGCGATTGCTTCGCGGATCTGAAAAAGTGGAATATCCAACGGCCAGGAATTACGCCTACATCATTGGAGCTTCCCGACAGCTTTCTAGGAACGATTTTTCGTCTGACAAAAAAAAAAATAAGGTACGGCGTGGTACGAATATGTACAAACTTGTACGGCGTCCAGTAACGAACCACACTTTTCTTCTAATGGAATTCCACCCTCATTCTAATTTAGTGCCACAACGTCACGTGTTCGTAGATTGTCTTCGCGGTACAAAAATGTCTTGATAAACGACCTCATTTGGAAGTTTGACGACCAGTGAAGTCGCCCGTGTAATGATTTGGTACCACAATTGTCGGTTCGTATATTGTACTTCGACGGCGAATAGACGACGGTTCTACTTTGTAAACTCAATCAACGGCAAATTGTCGGCGGTTCGTCGCTGGTTTTGTACCGTCTTGTGTGTTCGTACATTGTCCTTCCGCGGTACAAAAAACTAGTGTTGTGTATCGGTAAAAAACTTATCGCGATAACACCGATACCGATAGTTATCGTTATCGAACGGTCAGCGGTCCCGATATATTTGTACTTTCTGTACTTTCTGTCCGGAATGCTTTCTGTCCGGTAAACTGAACGGAAATTTACGTGAAATGTACGGCTTTCTACGGGAAATGTACGGAATTTGACGAAAAAATACGTTGCACTTTGTAGTACTTTTTGGGCGGTTAACTGTACATAAATTTGACGGGAATGTACGGAATTGTACCGATAAACTGATTATCATGAAACGGTAAAAAGACGGCGGACACAAAGTACAACGGATGCAGAATAACATTATGCGCGCGGCTAGAATCGAACGGACGACATTCAATGATAAAATAAGAGCGGACGGTCAGCGTGAGCGCCGACATCTCAGAATGGCTTTTTTGGCGGCTTTGGCCAAAAAAGTCGACGTATTGACACGTGGCAGGTTTTTAGTGGATCTCAAAAAATAAAGGGACAAAGCCACGGCGTCGGTTGTGGAAGGTACATCACTTTAACTGGAGCCGTACTAAAGCCGTACATATATTATGCCGGCTACTGTCGGGGGAATAAGACGTACATATGAGTGTACATACCGTACATTTATATGTACGGTTCGTACGGTTATCGCCGATAGTTATCGTTATCGGCATTATCGCCGATAAGGAGCCGATATTATCGGCTACTTATCGGCGATAAGACCGATAGCGATATATTGTACCAATATATCGATTATCGGGTCCCCGAAAAATGGCCCATATCGGTTATCGGAAAATCCTTACCGATACACAACACTACAAAAAACCAAAGGTCTATAATTTTTGTATATAGATTACCATTACTTGCCATCATTTTTATTTTTTCTCTTGAATTTGATCCTTCCTCGTCTATTTTTAGTTTTTTTTATACTTTACGAATTGTCACTCTTTTCATTCATTTGCGAAGGCTTGAAATATTCAGTAAGTGATTTTTTACATATTAAATTATTTATAGTGGTTTGTGTGAAGTTTATCTTATGTTTTTTTTTTTTTTTTTTTTGTAATGTATGTTTTTTGTTTTACTTTTTAATTAAATCTTATTCTGTTTGTCTATTTCCTTATTTTTACATGTTTGGGGAAGTTTGTATTAAAATCATATTTTTTTGTTTTTTCATTTGTTTATTACTGTTTATTTATTTTTTGTTATTCACGTGTAAGTGTTTTTTTTTTCGACTTTTGGGAGTTATATTTTAGGTAAGCTCATTATGGCACGGATTCCTCTTTTTCAATTACATGCTACAGGGGATGGTAATTATTTGTTTCGTGCTCTTTCCCTATTATTGTTTGGCTGTGAGTCTAAATATTCTTATGTAAAAAAGGTAATTATTAGTTATTTCTTTTGTCATTCGGATGAGCATGCTATTTATATTAGGTGTGGACATGGAATTCAATTTATAGACTTTAATCATTATCAAACGTATATGTTTGTTGATAAAGTTTGGGGCAGTTGTGGTGAAGTTCGTGTTGCTTAAATAATTTGTTGATATTGTTTTTCATATTTAGAATGCTAATTTTTTTAGAGCATTGTCTGCTCTTAGTGAAAGACAGGCTGATGATGATGATGATGATGATGTAATCAAAGTATCACCAAAACAAAGTATTCAAAGTATTGGTATTGTATTTCAAACAAAAAAAAAAAACCAATGTTTGTAATGTTGGTCACATTAAAAAAAAACAAAGTAATCAAGTATCACCGAAACAAAGTAGTCAAAGTAGTTGTGTTGTATTTAAAAAAAAAAAATATATATATATATATATATATATATATATATATATATATATATATATATATATATATATACCAATGTTTGTAATGTTGTTCAGCCTTTGAGCTGATAATGATGTTCAAGAACTTTCTTGGTCGTAAGACTAAGTTGGTTGATCGAAAAAAAAAAAAAAATGAAAGTAACAATGTAATCTAACCAACAAATATTATGAATGAAAACAAGTGTTTGTAATGTTGGTCAGCCTCCGAGCAGATAGTGATGTTTACGCAACCTTCTAAGTCTTAGGACTAAGTTGGTTAATCTAAAAAAAAAAAAAAAAAAAAACAAAGTACTCAAAGTAATCAATCTACTATAATAAACAATGAAAACTAATAAATATTAACCGCTTGTAATGTTAGTCAGTCTTTGAGTTGATAATGATGTTTATGCAACCATCTTGGTCTTCAACTAAGTTGCTTGATCGAAAACAAAATAAATATACTTAAAGTAATCAACATATTCTAACTATCAAAAAATATAAAAGAAAATACGTGTTTGTAGTGTTATTTAGTTATCGAGCTGATAATGATGTTGTTCTAACCTTCTAAGTCTTTGGACTAAGTTGGTGTAATTCTAGTTAAGTCTGATGTTTTTCATTTTTTTCTTATTATTTTCTTTGTTATGTTTACATTTGTTTCTTTCGTTTTTGTTATGTGATCAAGGTTGTATTGTGGTTATTTATTTTGTTTGTCTTCTTTTTGTTTTCTTCTTTTGTAATATTTTGTATTGATAAAAAAAATATACAAAGTATATATGCAACACCTTAATATAAAATAAACAAAAACCATTAGTATTTTGTTTACACAAATAATGGTTCAATAATGCTAATGGTTTAATGTGTATTCTAGATTTAACATTAAAGTATTTAATACTACATTTTATATTCACTCCATTCATTCATATCGTTCATTAGATTGAGATCGAACACTCAAATTAATGTGAAACTTTTACACTTAATCAAACCCCCTACATGAACGAAACGCGATTAAACCATCCACTTGGCTTCGTCATCTTCCTCTGCATACATGAACCTTTTCGCCCTGGATTTTGATAGCAAATAATTAATAAATATGTAACATTCGAGTATTAGCGTTAAAACTTTTGTCGCGTGATACGATTTAGTCTGTTGTTTCATTTCTTCGGTTAACTTGCATCGACAACATCTGCTACCTATCGTGGCCACCTTGACGCCGTCGGCCGCGGGTCAAATGTCGCAATCACTTTGTCGTCGTCGTTGTACTGTAGTGTAGTGTCGTTGAAGCTGTCACATTTTCTTACCTTTTCTTACATGTCAACTGACATTTAGCGCGATAAAGAACACTAGCGTGATAATGACGTCAAACTATACGGACTGACAGATTTTGTACGTCTACGTAATTTAGTGTTCATAATTACAGCGTGGATAATTGTTGCCGACATAACCCAGTATAGAGTACTTAAATAAATTAGAGTAAACTTCCTCTGTGAAAAAGTTATATCACACAAATTAGCGTTCATAACTCTAATTGTTTTTTTTGTTTTTTTACTCTAATTTTTTCTTTACTCTAATTACGGTTCGCGGTGTACCCCGTGAATCGTAATTAGAGTAATTAAAGAGTACAAACTAAAAAAAAAAATTAGAGTAATAAACGCTAATTTGTGTGATAGAGCTGTTGTAACTATAAAGTTTACTCTAATTTATTGAAGTACTCTAATTTGGCACGCTAATATCCTCTACTATAAATGAGGTATTCCTCATTATTTGTACTTTTTTACTTAATAAAGTACAATTTTGCACGGTCGGAGGTCGTTTGTACTCCACACTATTTAAAACGAACCTATATTAGAATTAAAAATGCTTATTAAACTTTACCTTAGATAGAATAATGAAAAAATTAGAATCATTTACTCTATTTCATGTGATAGAGTCGAAATTTCGAGCGACCGAATTATAGTAATTTACTCTAATTACGATTCGCGGTGTAGTGTATAGATATTGAGAACACGACAACGTGGCGTGATGTGACGGGATCGCACGAGCCAAAATTAAAAGTACGATACTGAATCGAGCGTTTTTAGGTGTGAAGGTCGCGTGTGAGGGGGTCCACGTCGCCCTACACTCCTTTCACTCCAATTTTCTTTACGACGCCTCCTGCCGCGCGGTGCGTCGCAATATAAATATGTTTAGGGTTATTTTCTCATTCGTGTTTTTTTTTTATAAAAAAAAACCTGAACCAATAACCCTATGACCCTAAAAATCCGCGGTACCCGGGCGGTATTTTGCAAGTGTGCAGGTCTCAGCGCATTTCCCCTCGTGTAGGAGACATGCACACCCTGCACACCACGGGCGAGAAAACTAACGAACCTTACCTGTACTGTAATAAGTTTAGTACGTTTACTGTGAGTAATATTTTGACGAATTTTACATTTAGGTTGCGCTTATAAACAGCTTCTCGTCTACGTGCGCTATTTTGGTTGGTACCACGTAAGTTTATGTTCACACGTTAGAAATCGTCAAAGATTATTAAAGCGCAAAACAATGAAATATAATGTAGAGTCCGTACGAAGGGACGAAAATTAAGATTTTTAAAGGCGTAATTAAATGTTAAAATTGTTCGTGCGTAATGTATCATTGTACGGACTCTGGTGCAATGTTTTAAAACCCAAAACGTTCCACAAAAGTCAAAGGGATCGTTAGAGGATATCCTCCCGTGGCTTTTGGAGGATTTGCATCCACCTTGCCAGAGGTACGTGATAGAACGTGTACTGTACAGTATGGGTATCGAACAAGCGCCCATACAAGTGTGGGACCCTCGGCACCCCGCATCACCTCGCACCGACATTCGACACCTCTTGGGATTGGGTACGAGAAATAGGGTTTAGGGTTTTGGGTGCAGTACAGTACACCGTCAATCGCTATAAGAGTAACGGAATAAATTGCGTAAAAAAAAATAGTGTTTTTTAACAATAATCGAGAATTTATTTTGTTTGAAAAAAAATATATATACTAACTAACCCCTAACTGTAATTTGGGTTGTCCTGAATAATAAATACCCGCCTTTTCAATGTTTACAGTAATATGTGTATTCGTACAAAATCTGACAATTCGTACGCTGTCGCGCTGTTCACACGGTCGACGGACGAACATATGAGAACGTGGTTTTTGTCGACGAGTTTGCATCTCTTTCTTCCACTACACATTCACATGTGTGCGCAATAATGTTAGGTGTCTTTTTCTGCCTTTGTAATTCAAAAAATACCATTTCGTACGGAAATATCCTGTCCGTACGCCACACTATTTCCATCGCAGTGTACTTCCATTATTAACGCTAATTGAAAAAAAAACCCTAATTATAATAATAGAAAATATAGAATTTTGGATTGTATTTTGGGATTTTTTTTTGAAAAAGGGGCACCGAATTGGCGTTATTTACTCTAATAGCGATTGACGGTGTACTGTACACCTTCAATTGTTATTAGCGTATAGAAAGTAGTAGTGTAGAGAAAAGATTAGCGTCATTCATTGTAATTTAGTGCCAAGAGACGTGGCAGATTATGGTCCACGTCCTGAAATAGTGTAATTTATTATATTTAAGGTATCAATGTCAAAATTTCGGGGTGTCGATATAGCGTACATAAGGCTAATAACTAGTGTTGTGTATCGGTAAGGATTTGCCGATAACCGATATGGGCCTTTTTTCGGGTATCCGATAATCGATATATTGGTACGATATATCGACATCGGTCTTATCGCCGATAAGTAGCCGATA